>JALXJV020000008.1:1625869-1831276 GCA_024633595.2 Lepomis macrochirus
GGAGGAGGATTTAGAAAAATGAAGTGTTCGAAAGCTCGAAGGCTTCTTGATAACCGGGGTCGGCATTTATCACTCAGAGGAAACTAAAAATACTGCGAGGCGGGCGGACAGTAATTAAGTACATTTACTCAAGTACTGTACTTCAGCACAGATCTGAAGTACTTGTACTTTACTTGAGTATTTTCTTTTCATGCCACTTTCTCCTTCTGCTCCGTCTCAAAGGGAAATGTTGTACTTTCACTTCATTCATTTATCTGACAGCTTCAGTTACTTTACTAAATCTGATTTTTACTTGAAGAGTTTAGAAAAGACGATGTTTTGTCGGTTGACATAAATTTTATTGGCACTTACTTTCATTGTTTGAGTCATTTTTCATGTAAAAACATTTCATGTTTGCACAAATTTGAATGATTTTAATGTATTTTTAATAATCTTGAGCTTTGTCATGTCTCACTTCCATAAAACTTATATGAAGCCTGAGCTTTTATTTGGCTCCATCTGGGAAAGGCCTTTAATAACTTTCCATGAATCACTCTCGCTCAGCAAATATGTGAAACATCAAACTGTTTATTTCATCCAGTGTGACTGAAATATTAATTCAAAACACTGACAGAGACCGTTTTGGCGAGGAATGAGTACCTTAAAGGTGCAATATGCAAGAACATAATCGACAGCGGCTGTGTTCAAAACAGAAGGCAGCTGCCTCAGAAGGAGTCACTTCTAAGTGAAGGCAGCTCTGTTAACGCTGGTTACATCAGCACGCCGTCTGGCGTCTCTCCTGGCTGTCAGAAGAGACGCTAGCCTTAGCATCAGCTAACTAGCTCTTGAAAAGCCAAACGGCTAACAGACGCCTCAGAAACCAGACTGAACAAACTTGGTTGGTTTCGGTCACGCGCTGATTTGATCGCTAACTTTTCAAAAAATCGAAGCAAGAAAACGACTAAAACTTCTTAAAAATTTTCTGACGTCGGGGACGACGGAGACCCGGCAGGTTCAGGCAGGACCGTAGCGAGAGGGAGGCCATCGGTCGGTGGCCACCTCCGGAGGCGGGTGTGGGGTTACTGCGGGGTCCGGGAGCCAGACCCAGCAAGAAAGCCACATCCTGTTGTTGGACTGAGGGCAGACTGGATGCTACAGGGACTCAGTATCACGTGTCGCGGTGCTACGGGACAGGATGGGCCGAGCCACGTGAAACGCGTTGGAATACTTCGCCAAATGACTCGAGAGATCGGCGTGTTGATGCCAGCCTGTGATTTCGCATTTACCCTGATAATTATCGATGTCACATGATGTGATATTTTACCGTGATAACATTTATCGGCCGGGTCGGTTTTAGTCACGGCGACTTCCTGAAACCAAGAGCGTCACTTTGTGTTGGGGACACGAAGGGCTGAGTTTCGGGGTGTGACGATGCACCGAGCTCACAGGGTCACAAAAACAAGGTGGGAAGATACCTAAACGCTATTTTGAAGAAATATTCTGTGCTCCCCCAGATAATTTGGTGCATTTAACACTTCCTGCATTCTGGAGAAAATTTCTGCACCAATTTGTGGAGGGAAACCTCTTTTACAGGCTTTACAGGGAAAATTCAGGTGGCTATTCAAAATATAAAAATATAACACTCAACTACTTTTCTTTGGCAATGCAGATTTATTTTTTCTATATTTAGACCTACGTTTTGTTTTTGTCAACATCACATTTCCATTTATTCATTTATCTGACGCTTTTATCCAAAGCGACTCACAGCTGCTGTACATGTCAGAGGTCGCACGCCTCTGGAGCAGCGAGGGGTTAAACGTCTGGCTCAGGGACACGTTGGTGGACGGGTCACAGTGGGGGATTGAACCCGGGTCTCTCACACCAAAGGCCGGCAGCAGCACCACCCCAGGGTCAAGGTTGTTTATCAGAACATTTTTAACAAATGATGCTTCCAGAAAGTGTTGGGGACAAAATCAGCTAATTAAAAAAGGGGCCCCAGGGTCCCCGGTGTAAATGACACCTATGCCTGAAACACGCCGTCAGAGCGTCCACCAGCTCTCAGGACACACGGTGCAGGTGGAGGAAGCAGCTCGCTTTACGTACACGTCCATAATTACCCGTCTCATCTCGGACCCGGTCCGACCCCCTGCGGAGCTGAGCAGAGCTGAGGTCCGGATGTTTGTCAGGTGCAGCTCTGGACTCGCTGTGCTCCTGTTTCAGAGCTGTTAACACACGGCGGCCTCGTCACTCACTTCCTGTCACCACCTTGGCTGTGTAATTACTACCCCCCCCCCCTCGCTCTCATTACCACCCGAGTGACAGGAACTGACAACAGCGGAGGAATAAATATAATCAGCATCGCCGCACAGCGCCGAGCCTCACGCCCCATTGATCATTATCAGACCGGCTCTCTCTGCTGCGAGCCTTCACATCACTGCGTTATTATGTGTCCTTACATCCAGAGGAGGCTGTGATTTTATTTGAACAGGCGTTAATAAGCGGAGGGAGCAAAGATTCAGCAGCAGCCGTGCAGGAAGAAGAGTTAGAAGTTCATTACAGCTCAGAAAACAAACAGACGCAGGAGCTGTCACACGAAACACTAATGAAATGCTTGATTTGTTTGTTTTCTCTCCCGACACACCTCAAATGTCACATCCGGCCAAACACCGGCTTCCCCATTAGCGGGGCTAATTAACTTTGCAACTGTCAAGCTAGCCGCGGCTAACGAAAGTGACAGCGGGAAGCGGCGGAGCTGAAGGCTGCTAATAACTCAAGAGGCTAACAATGGCTGACACCGGCCCCTCACGGCGGCCGGGGAGAAAAAAGGGACATCAAATCGAGTTATCTCGCTCTCCACGGGAAAAAAAACAAGAGGGAAAGGGGGGGGGGCGATCTCATGATGCTGGGTTATTGGCAGTGGCGAGGAGGGCTTTGTTCCCGCCGTTTGAGCCGCCGCCTCCTCCGGCTCGCTCTGTCACCGCCGCTAAACAGGCCGTGAGTGACTCTCCCTCTAATGATGAATAGTGGCCTGGCGAGGCAGAGGAAGATTACTCCCCAGAGAGCCCCGGGAGCCCGCCGCCGTGATTTATGACATATTTATCTGTCTTCTGTCACCCGGGCCCCGGCGGAGCGAAGGAGGAGGGATTATGCGGCGATAATTGTCGATCACGGCGGAGATTTAGCTTCTCATAACGGAGGCGCCCGGAGGCCTCGCATCTTCAGAGAGGAGCCTGCGTTACAGACTCCTCAGACGGGAGGAGTATTCTTCTCTGACAGAGGTTACGTCCACCTGTTCTACGACCCAGGGCGGCGTGGACATCAGAATCACAGTTTTATCCGCCAGGAATTTGTACATATGAGGAATTTGACTTTGCATGAGGTCGAACTGTTCACTTCTGTCAGACGTGTAAATGATATTCTGCAGGTGTTTGGTGTTCAGGGCTTTTACAGGTGACTTCTGTGCAGGTGAGGCTGGAAGCTAAATAAATTCAGAGGAGAAACTCAGCGTCTCCCTTTCTTCATATTTACGTTGGAGCTTTCAGACGAACAACGAACATCTTGTTTATGGTGTAAGAGCAAGCAGGAAGCTTCCGGTCTACAATATGAAGCGGATGCTGAAGTCCCTGAAACCTGCATCCTAGTTGAAAATCCAGCAGGGGGCGACTCTTCTGGTTGCAAAAAGAAGTCCGGCTCCATTAGAAATAATGGGAAAATGTTTCTCCTTCTCAGCTGAATAATTACCCCAGTAAACACTTTCCTGATGAGTTTATGGTCTCAGTCGCTAGTTTCAAGTCTTCTTCAACACAGCATGATGTTCATTTAGTAAATTATGGTCCCATTTATTTTAAAATAGACCACAAAGCAGAGAATGTTTCAGGGCGGGGTTATCTATGATTGACAGGTCGTTACCATGGCGACCTGTCGATCAGGCTAGACGACTCGTACCCTCGCGCCGTTGAAAAAGCTTATCAGGAGTCGGCTGTTCACTTTCTCTGGTGAGAACATTTAGTTTTCAGACTGTTGTTCTCTGGACAAACTCATCAGCCTGTTAAAATGACAGTAAAGCGTCCGAGCCGTTTGCAGACTCTGTCCTGCTGAACCGTCTCCAGCACATCGACTCCGTCTGTTCTGACTTCTTAGAAAAGAAGCTCTGAGTGTTTCTGTCTCTCGTCTGTCAGAAGCAGGTTAAGCTAGCCCCGCCTACATTTGGAGTGCGCCCGTATTGGAGCGCTTTACGGTAAGTGAAAGGGCCCAGAGCGAGCTGACAGGCAGGTTAGAGCCTTTATCCTGTCAGTGTGAGAGTCCTACCTGCAGAGAGGCTGTGAAGGCTTCATGTTATCAAACTGGGTCGGACTGGATGGATTTAACATGTGACAACATCCGCTTTTCAAAATAAGGCGTCTGTACGGGATGGAAATAAGATTAACTGGATTAAATTCACAGGAAGTAGAAAACATATTACATGAAACGGACTCATGTCATTTACTTTACCGGACCCTCTCGGGCCCCGGACCCCCCCACCACCATACTCACTCCACATCCTGTGGAAACACTGAGGAAAAAGCTCATTCTGACTCTTTAATTTGTGCAGCGGTAAAAAAAAGAAGCCTATTTTTTCATTATATTTGTCTTCGGCCAAGACTTTTCATTTCTGTGCATCACTAATGGACTCGTGCTCTAACTTTAGCCACATCATGCCGCCCTACACAGATGTTCCAGAGAGCAAGAGTTTTTGCAGTAATAGTGAATGTAATCTGCGGTTTTGCAGAATGTCAGACGTTTGAGGTTAATCTGACCCACTGCTGACCAAATATCAGCTGCTGTTGTTTGTCAAATAGGAAACAAGAAGAAGAGATTTAACCCTTTTGTTTGGGCGTTTCAGCGTCTTCAACATTTAGCCAGCTTAGCGTCAACAGGGTCAAAGAACAGCAGCTTCGGTGTTAAACTACAACAAGAGAGAAATCTTCCTACAGGAAAATCATCTAACACAAACATCACATGAGGCTTAAAGATGTAACGTGGGTTTATTTAAGATCGCTGACATGAAAATCCCTGCACCTGCTGGTCTCTGTCTTCACCCACAGTTTTACAGAGTCGCCTTTTAAAAGACATCTGAATGGCTACAAGGAGATTAGAACTGAGAGTTTAGACACGTCTCCTGAGGAAATGACATTATTGTATTTCTCTACTGCTCTTATTTTCATATTTATATGTAAATGTGTCTTTTTAAATGTATGTGGTGCAGGTCTGTAGGTCGTCTCAGTGAGATACAATGCAGTTAATTCAGAGTTTAAATCCTTTAAGGTTTAGCAGCTAAAAGCTAAATAAATAGTTTTAAAAAAACAAATCCTGGAACAATAATCTCATCTCAGCTCCTAAATGAAGCAATCAAAAGTTGACAGAATAGGAACATTAGTCTTTTTAAACTGAAAGTAAACCACTCCATTGATTCCTGCAGCCTCGTGGATATCTGAGCAGTTTGAGTGGCTGCCAGGGCTAGAGACACCGAGACAGACAGGAGGAGAGAGAGAGAGAGCGATCCCGGCACCTGGCAATGTGCCTGATTAGAAGGAGCGCAGTGAAGTGGAAAACTCATTAAACAATGTATAAGCCTCTTAATCAAATCAATAGCCAAAGTAACTCCAAACTGATAGCTCTTATCAAAGCTCGAGCAAAGCTGCAGCCGTCTCGCATTTTAATTACGAGGAGGAAACCCAGAGCTGGGATTTAAGAGCGCAACAAACAAGAAACGAAGATGTTTGTCTCCTCGGTGAAGAGGAGTTTAGGACGAGGACGAGCGGAGAAAAGAACAGTTCTTATTCCAAAACAAGACGGACACCAAACCACCAGCAGACACCAATAATGTCCAAAGTCAAACAGCAGAAGAGGACTTTTACAACAATGCTGGCTACGGAAAGAACAGATCATCTTTATTTGTTGAAAGCGTCCGTTCATGCGAATTACAGACACACACATAGAAGATCTGGTTTTTAAATGTTTTGAGCACCGGAAACAAACTCTGTCGGGACAAAGGGAACAAATCTTCAGCTGCCTTCACTCTGCAGGCCGTGAGGCGAGACGCTAAGGTGGAGGCGGGATGGATAGTGAGTTGGTCCCTGACCCAAGTGACCGGCGTTCAGTTCCTGAGTGAAACAATAATCACGCTACATTAGTCTTTGGTTTTTATTTACGTTACATTACATTACGTAAGTTACAATGCTACATAGCGTTAGCTACGTTAAAGTTTAAAGCCCCCCTCCATTTCTATGATATTTCATATTTTCCTGAGTCACTTCCTCACAATGTTGATTACCCACATAGTTCAGCAAATATTTTTTGACAAATAGCTTAATTTTGCAAGCAAAAGTTGCTTAGTTGTTAAAACGGGGTGGTGACGTATGACTATAGTAACTCCATTAGTCATACGTCATTCTCCAAGCTCGTTTAGTCAGAGCATCAAACCGATAAACATCGTTGTGAGCTAGCTAACCGATTTATCATGTCATTTACTTAGAACTTACAGTAGGTATGTCTCTGTGTTTCTGATTGGTGGTTTGTCTTTGCAGTTGTAGTTAGCTAAGTTAACTAAGTTGTAGTTAGCCAGGTGTAGTTAGCTAGCATAGTTATTGCAGAAAGTTGGCTAACAGAGGTCTGCAGAGTCTGCAACATGCATTTTACTGATACATCGGTGGAGCCCCCCCGGTAAAGTAAGCGCACCATAAAACGTAGTGGGAGTTATCGTGTGCAGCTCGTGACAGGACCATCGACTGTGTGACTGATAACAGCTGATACGCACATTAGTTCCTGTCATGGGTCAGTAACAGCTGCTCCTGCCAGACAGTAAAGTGGACAAACTTTACAGTGTTGTGATGTTAACACAGAATTCTGACTTTAATCTCAGAATTCTGACTTTAATCCCAGATTTCTGACTTTAATCTTAGAATTCTGACTTTAATCTCAGAATTCTGACTTTAATCCCAGAATTCTGACTTTTTCTCAGAATTCTGACTTTTTCTCAGAATTCTGAATTTAATCCCAGAATTCTGACTTTAATCTTAGAATTCTGACTTTAAACTCAGAATTCTGACTTTTTCTCAGAATTCTGGCTTTAATCCCAGAATTCTGACTTTAATCTTAGAATTCTGACTTTTTCTCAGAATTCTGGCTTTAATCCCAGAATTCTGACTTTAATCTTAGAATTCTGACTTTAAACTCAGAATTCTGACTTTTTCTCAGAATTCTGGCTTTAATCCCAGAATTCTGACTTTAATCTTAGAATTCTGACTTTAAACTCAGAATTCTGACTTTTTCTCAGAATTCTGGCTTTAATCCCAGAATTCTGACTTTAAACTCAGAATTCTGACTTTTTTTGTCAGAATTCTGATTTTAATCTCATAACTCAAAAAAATTCACTGCTGAGATGTGCATCCCCCTCTTTTCTCAGCAAAATGAGCGTTATCAGCCACGGTCGGGGGGTGTCCGGAATCTGAGACATGGCTGGTAGCAGTTTGCCCTCTTGAAACATATTTCTGAGGACCTCTCTTCTGACATAACTACGCTCGCCGTAGCTGATTTATTCGCTCCAAACCAGCTGATGGAAACGCACATATTTCGCATTTACTTTTTAAATTATTTTTTTTTAAACATTTCAAACATTCATTTCAAAAGTCCGCTTGAAATTCGCACGACAGTTTGATGGAAACACGACTAACGTGTTACAAACAAATCAGAGTGACATATGAGCAGCCTGAGAGGTGGATATCCGAACATCTCGGCAGATAAAATGGCGGGCGCTGATCCTTTAAATGACGTCACTGAACCTTTCCGTGATGCTGCTGCTGTTTGTGACCCAGTTGTTATTCTTACTGTGTGTGTGTGTGTGTGTTGATGGACTGGGGAACTGGTGCAGGTAATTAACTCTCTGAATGTGCAGATGTTTTCTCAGGACACACACACATGCAGCATCTGCCTAAGCGCCTTCCTCGACACGTAGAAGCTCAATCTTTTCCACTTGACAAGCGGCGGGTCGGGCGGAGCCGTTTAGTGGCAGCTGGTTCAGCGTGGCCGGCGGTCGATGGGCTGGAAAGCCCTGTGTGCTTTAATTAATTGAGGGGAGATTACATGGTCTTCCAACCATGTAGTTTGTCATCAGAACCCATTACAGATTGATATTAGACGCCTCTCCGCGGTGTCAACAGCAATTTGGAGGACAGCTAAAGTTGAGAGGGTGTGAAAGTTTTGTGGCGAGATGTTCTGGGGCAATTAAAGTCCGCATGCACACGGGCTGATTGGTATTATCGGCAGGGGTATTAATAGCTGCTGAAGTACGTGCAGGAGGCACAATGAGCTAATTCAAAATGTTCACATTCAGAGTGTTGCTGCAAATGTGGTTTACAGCCTTTACATGCAGGAAAAATAATTCTCCTCTTAACTCAGACAAACAATAATCTGGTTAAATTCAGTTTTTATTCTGAGAAATGTTTGGTGGAAATGAACAAATACAGAAGTGATATTTAGTTAAGTAACAATAACAGAAAAGTAATCCAGCTTGGGGCCAGTGTCTGGCCACATAGGTAAAAATCTATTTATGCATTTACAGTGGAAGTCACATACAAAGGGACAAATACTTTCTGTAACTATTCCAGTTTCTCGGAACACTTTCCCTTGTTATCTAATATGCTAATATTATTCAAATCCAGCTATTGTAATGTATATTTTATTGTGAAATTCTCTATTAACAAACATTTACGTGCTGGTGATGTGGCGTGTTGTCAGGGCTTAACAGTAAAACCAGTGGCTCCTATTAAAGCTCCGGAAAAGCATTTTAATTACAAGTAGAAATCCAAGGCTGGGATTTAAGAAGGCTGAAAACAATAACAGGCGATGAGGACGTTTGTCTCCTCGGTGAAGGAGTTTAGGACGAGTGGAGAAATTAAAAGTTTGTGTTCCAAAACAAGACAGACGTCCAAATAAATGATCTGCAGCTAATCCCTCATCCTGCTGGACCAGCCGAACATGTTAGTGCAAAAGTAAAATACTATTTATACTATGACTTGACTGACATCCAGTGTTTCCCACAGGATTTTCAGAGACTATGGTGGGTGGATCTCGGACCATCTCGGGAGGTCTGGAGGCAAAATTAAGAGGTTATCTATGTAAACAATGTTGTGCTTTCGTAAACTATTGCATCATAAACTCTTTGCAGAGCTATAAATGGTGATGAAACAGCAACAAAACTCAACAAATTTATTTAATGTTTTTCCAGCAACCCAAATTAAAGAATAGAAAATAAGTAATTTACATATTTTATTGTTTTATACTTTCTGTGAATATAATCCAATTAATCTTATTTCCATACTGTACAGACGCCTTATTTTGAAAACCGGATGCTGTCACATGCGTATCCTCGTGCTAAATTCATCAAGTCCGACCCGGTCCGACCATAGACCGAGTATAAAAGCCTGATCCAATATGATAAATGTTGTATGTGGTTCTCGTACGGCGTAACATGAAGCCTTCACAGCCTCTCTGCAGGTAGGACTCTCACACTGACAGGATAAAGGCTCTAACCTGCCTGTCAGCTCGCTCTGGGCCCTTTCACTTACCGTAAAGGCTCCAATACGTGCGCACTCCAAATGTAGGCTCGGCTAGCTTAACCTCCTTCTGACAGACGAGTGACGGAAGCAGACCGTTAACGTTACCGTAGTTACCTCAATAGAAAAGTGGTCGTCTGGAGTCGGATGCCAAAGTGTGTGAGCGTGCGAGCTCACAGCGGCGCCCACAAAACACAACGTTAGAGGTCTGAAATGTTGTTATGAGAAGTGTAAAAATATTTTCGGTTCATTTTGAGACTACGGCCGAGCAAATTAGACCACGGCGGTCTCGTTAATCAATGGGAAACACTGCGCATCCATATTGCCCAGTCTGCCCGTTTTACTGCCCAACACTGCTCCTCAGCCCCCCGACGTCACGTATGGACGCATGGTCGAGACCCATCGGCGTCAGTTTTTCCTTTGGCGTCATAGTTCAGCGCAGTGGGGTCAGTTTGTGACGGTAAAGGCAGGTTTATGATGTTTAACAGAAAAGACTGAGTAAGGAGGTGGTTGGAAGGCCAGAACCTGGGCTTTCAACCAGGAGGTCGGGGTTCAAGTCCCGTGTGAACCAAAAAGTCAACATTAAATATTTTTATCTTTGTTGTGTCAGTTACGTTAATTGCGTAAGTGACGTAAGTTAGGTTAAGTGGTAACTGATGTACGTAGTTATTTTAACCCAAACCAGGATCTCTGCAGCGTTCACCAGCTTTAATAACGTGCCGTTTCAAAATGCTAGCGTTTTATTTAGAAAGTCTAACAGGACGTTACATTTCTGTTGTTACTAAGCGATGCTAACTTGACCACGAAGCCTTAAACGTCTAAAAGCGATGCCAAAGGGCCTCGACCCAGCGCCAATATGTAGGGATGTCCCGATCAGGTTTTTTTGCCTCCGAGTTATTTGATTTTGAGTATCTACTGATACGAGTCCCGATCCGATACTTCTGTAATATTTAAAAAACAGATCCAGGTTGTTCCTTATTTTTTATTTAACATTCAACAACTCTGTTAACAAACAGAGCTCTTCTGCGAGGTAGCTTGAACAGTCAAGTAATAAATAACATAAATTCTTCATTGTGGACTTTAGTGAAACAGTAAATAAAAATATGAGAATATATATACATTTATATCCGAGTCCTGATCGGGAGGTAACGTCCGATTCCGATCGAGTCTGAAACAACGTGATCGGCCCGATTTCCGATCTCGTGATCGAACATGGACATCCGTACCAATATGTGACGAGTCAGGAGTGAGAAAGTGTTATTTGTTCCCCGGCAGTGAAAATGATATTTTTGGATTTGGATCAGACAGAAATGCTGTCAAACCAAACAAAGACGTAAGAGGAAGAAAAGACTTAATATGTATTTAAAGGGAATTTCTCCTTTCTGGACTGAAGTCATGATATGGATCTAAATAATTAGTGACAGCTGAATAAACTCTGAACTGCAGAGGAACTAAGGCTGCAGGCAGAAGCTGCTCTGGATAAATGAGAGATGTTTATCTGAATGTAATTATTATCCACGCGGAGCTGAAATACTGAGACACCAGAACAAAAGCAGTGAAAGGACAAAGAAAGACTAACGTGTGGAGGAGACGTATCTCTGTGGAGGAAAACAAAGATGCTTTTATTCCTTTAATATCTCGGCCCACAGTGAACCTTCCCACCATATTCTGACTGTTACCTGCTAAAACAACATGCAGGAGTCCAGCAACAGGCTTTTAACAGACCTGCAGGACATTACGTAAGTCGCGTGAGGTTGAACTCGTGGAAAACCTTGTGAAACGCTGGTAATCAGGTTAGGGTTCGGAAAATATGTTAAAACATTACATAACGTCTTGTCAGTCAGCTACGAAACGTTATTGAACCTAAAACCTACGTGTCATCTCACATTTAAGTCTGAGAAAGTTACATATAAAGAAAAATTCATAAAAATTTATGATACACTGTGAATATCAGTCATTGGAAGCCTTTTATAATGGAGGTCTGTCGCCTTTTAACACCTTTAATTAATGATTTTAATGTGGTTTTATCTTAGTTTTTTAATTATTTTATTTGCTTGCTGTATGTGCGTTGTGTCCCATATATTTATTACTTTTAAACCCCTTTGATGTTGATGTTTTGAATGTGGTTGTTTCCTTTGTAAATTATTTTACATTAACTAATTTGCTTGTTGTATGTTTGTCCTGTGTATTCTTTTAAAATTATGTTGTGTGTTGGGATCATGCTGCGTGGTGATATACTGCACTATAAATAAAACCTGAAGACAGCTGAGGGTCTTACTGTTCATACTGTTGGCATGAAATGAGCTCTCAGACACACGGACAATAATGAACAGCGTGTAATAGACGTGACACAGCGGTGACTCGCGATAATTTAAAAGGACAACTACATTAAAAAAATGGCGATGGACAGCTGTAATAAATATATTAGACAAAACACACATACAGCCAGCAATTAAGATAAGACCACTTAAAAAACATAATTTAAAGGGATGTTAAAGAGGTGATGGACCGACAGTCCTGGTGTCGCATGTAGTGACGTGAATAAAGGTCATTTTCTGAATATTGATTTAAATATTTCATCTGAGCGTACTTCTTTGACCTGTGACGGCACATAAGGAGCTATTTTTATAGAGACAGCTACGCTATCTATAATGACCATGATGCATTGCTGCAGATTAAACTACCCAACAGGATATAAAAGAGTTAAAACATCTCGAAACGACGGTGCTGTGGAACAGAGAGTAGGGTAACTTTGGGCTGCCCTGGAGGTGCCCTACTACTGCAGTGGAGCTGCTCGGTGGCCACCACAGTCTCCCTGCAAAAGAGTGAAGCTTCCTGAATAAATAAAGAACAAAAAAAACACAAAATGTCCGTTTTTTCCCCTCAACATTTCTTCTGGCTGTCGCTCGTCTCACTGAACTTAAAATTTCCTGTTTTTTCACAATTTTTTAAATTATTTGATCAAAGCCATTCTGACCTAATTTGATCCAATTTTTTATTTAAAATAAGCTCTATTTTTTATATATGTATATTTACATCAAGATTAGTTATGCAGTTGTTCAGAGAGAAAGGTTTTGTTAGATTCGTATGTTTGGGGTGAGACCAAACATACATGGTTGATGGTTTGTAAGTTAGATGTTATTTAGACTCTGGACAGACGCGTCAGCCAACCAGCAGCTTCACTATCAGGTAAAACTCTGAGGTTAGAAGCTCAGATTTGCAGCCAGCTGCCCTGCACATATTTTACCTCAGACTTTCTGCTAATGAAGTTTCAGCAACCTCACTGTTTAAAAGTCTGAGAAATAAATTAGAGCAAAGCTAATAACAAAAGGCAGGTTTATTTCTACAGCACAGGTCTATAATCCTCCTGCTTTTAACCAGCTACTTGTAGTTTAATTTATCTCTGATTTGCACCACACCATTGATTAAAAACCAAATAATTTGTCATCTGTAGATATTTATTTGACTTTATATTATGTTACCCAAAGCATGGCCTTCTTAAAGATGCAAACAAACCCAATAAAATGTTCTTTAATGTGTCAGAAAATAGGCACTGAGCCCTACAGACATGTTTTCACAACTTTGGCGTCACCTTGTTCCCGAAGTATCGGTTCTGGTGCTGATTTTACTTAGGTAAGGTGTGGTATTAGTACTTTTATTGAAGTAAAGGATGATGGTTGACTGTAAATGGAAATATAATAAGAAACCAGCTTTATCGTTAAAACAAGAGTCTAAAACGAGTTTCTGACCGGCGGAGAGATAATTACACATGTGCCTGTTTATCCGCCTCTCGGTGTTTTTCCTCACACACGAGCGGTCGGACAGCTGACTTGACATCTCACAGCTCTGTGACAGGTTGGATGTTGGAGAGAGGCGGCTGAAACGTTCGGGCAGAGGCGTGTTGACAGCCGCAGCAGAGTAAATAAATACCGCTTGTCTCTCCTCACTGCACGACGCACAACAAAGCGGTGCACTTTGGCAACCTTCTTCCACAGAGGAGACAATTCAGCAGGGAGCATTTTAAAGATTTCAACCATTAATCGCCTCCATTTTAAAGTTTCTTCTTCTTAATTGACACCCTCGTCGTCTTTCAAACGCTTCTCCGTGATCCCCAAGAGGCCGAGATTAAACATTGTTTTAGCTGCCGCGTTTCTTTGAGCAGTCTGACTCTTAAAGAAGACTCTCAAAAGAAGATTATAGTTTAGAAAAATAACCCTCTGACTTCATCTCCAAAGTTGAAAAGCAAAATAGTTTTTCCAGATAACTTATGGAAATGACAGAATGTCTGCCGGCTTTTTGGGAGGAATTAAAATGTGCTCTCTTAGCGTGATCTCGCATGATTTATCTCCCATGATCCAAGGACTGCTGTCCTCCAGACGCTGACTGCCACAACCCATTTATGTCACGCAGCTCCGCCTGTGACACCTTCAGACGTCTAAGTATTGAAATCTCACTTAACTTCCACTTTCCGGGCCAGAAAAGTCACCTCTGCGCCGCTGAAGACGCACACAAATATGTTGGACTGCTTCTGATTAACAAACGAAGCTGCTGAGATTAACAGCAGCTTCGTTTAAAAGGACAACAATAGACAGACGTGAACTTGACTCACATGCTCTCCAGGAGTGATGGTACAAATGGCAAAATAAATTGTTCTGTTAGTATGAAGGTGACTACAGATGAGCTGAAACAGTTTCCAGCACTGAGGGGTCGAAATTCTGGATAATTCAGGTTTTAAAATATGTATTTGGAATACAAAATAGTGTTGATGAAACTTCTGTATTTTGTACATGCAGGTAGGCGTCACTTCCACAGGGGACGCCGGGGACATGTCGCCGTCACTGTTTGTAAGCGTTTGTTAAAAATGTCCTAAAAAATAACTTGTAACAAGAAATATTAAACTAATGAAAATGCTCTGCGAAGGGTTTTTATTTGCAGTATAAGAAAACATGCAATTTAAATGTAGAAGAAAGAAATGTAAACACTTTGCATAGCACCTTTCTAGTCTTTCCGACCACTCAAAGCGCTTCTACACTACATGACATTCACACACTGGAGGAACAGCCACCAGGAGCCACTCGGGGTTCGATATCTCGCCCAAGGACGCGTTGATATGCAGCCTGGAGGAGCCGGGGATTGAACCCCCCCCTATAAACAAATGTGCATTGTCCAAATAAAGCTACTAAATCTAAACACAAACGAAATGACAGCAGCAGCAGTCAGTAACTTTAACTGCTTCTTGACACAGTTTGGACCAAGTTTTGCGTTCTCTCCCTGTGAACAGGACAAAGAGGAGGAGAGACCGAATCATGACTCAGCAGGGACGATACTAACGGAGAAAAGCTGATCTATAGGAGGAACAGATCTGACTGAGAGCTGTCAGAGGTTTACATTTTTAGCGTTTTGCTTTACACAAATAAAAATATTTCAACCATAAATTGGTGCAGAATTTGCCAGGATGCAGGAAAATAACTGTTTAAAGCCCCCCTGCAGTGTATTTTGACATTTCTATGATATTTCATATTTTTCTGAGTCATTTCCTTACAATGTTGATTAGCTACATAGTTCGCCAAATATTTTTTGACAAATAGCTTAATTTTGCTATTTTTTTTATTTTCCGGCAACAACGAACGGAGGTCCCACGGGACTTCAGCGCGAGACTACAGCTCGCCGTCTAAAACACTATTTAGGTGAATTTAAACAATGGCTAAGTTGCTAAACGCATCGTGTTGTCATGTAAGAGCCCTGTTCATGTTGGACAGACATTTTAATTGCATTTTGTGTCTGTTAAGAGGCACAAAGACACTCTTTATGTAAATGCCCCCATAACTGCCGCTTTAGCTGAGTGAGAGCTCTGGGCATCAGCTGTAGCAGCTCCGTGTTGAAGCACCAATCCGGCTTGTTTTTTTTTTCTATAGACAGAACTCACAAAGGTAAAACGATCAAGATTAACTTAAAAATTGCCCGGAGTTCTCCTTTAAGGAAGTAATTACATTACACAATGAAACATAAATGTATATATATATATATCTTTTAATTATCTTTGATTATTCACCTTTATCATAATTATCATATTTATTGTCTGTTATAATCTTCAACTTTTTTATTAATTACTTCTTTTTTAAATATATTTATGTGTTTTATGATTTTTTTTCTGTTTTATTCTTCCTTTGCATTTTCTACCCTATTTGTTTCCCCATCGGTTTTTATTTCTGCCCGTCCTTTTTACATTTCTCTGTGCATTTCAGCCTCATTATGCAAATGAGGAGGGGCTGTGTCTCAAGGGGTGCTTATTTATTTATTAAGCATTTATTTATTTCTGTATTTATTTCTTAATCTTTCAGGATCAGTCCTCCATACACACACGTACGTATGTAAACACGTTGATCTACCTTTCGCTGGAAAAAAAAGCATAATTAAAAAAGCAAATTACAAAAATGTATTTTAAAAAAAGAGAAATTATATGAATTTCCTACAAAGGACGTATGTTTGATCTACACTTGAATCTGGAAAAGGAAGTCCTCACACAAAGCTGACCCCCTGCTGTGTGGTCCACAGGTTTGATTCCAGCCTTTGACACTTGTTATGACCATGATCTGTTGTCCTGCTCGGCTACATGAAGAGAAAAGGCAGCCGGGGGGGGGTCACGCAGCAGCCGTGAGTTTTCATACAGGGAAGTTGTGACAGTCGAGGCCGGACCTCATCACACTCTGCCCATTAGTCAAATCTCTGCAGATTAAATGTCGTTAGCGGAGGTCAAACGAGTCCCAGAATCATAATTAAAGAAAAACAGAGTGCGTCACTGTCATGTGTTCCTCCGGAGCAGCTGGTCCAGTGACCGACTCTGAACCTGGCAGGATTTAACCGCCTCGTAAAGCTGCACCTCTCCCACATCAGGCTGAATCTGTCGGTCAGATTCACACAGCAAGAGCAGAGTCAGAGAACTGAACGCTCAGACGGTAAAGAGCCGGTGTGACACCAAAATCTGTGACCTGTCAGATTCTGTGACCCAAATGGCAGATTAGAGGCTTTGTTGACGATATGAAGCAGCTGCGGGTTGGTTGGGTTTAGGTACTAAAAGTACTTGGTTGGGTTTAGGTACTAAAAGTACTTGGTTATGGTTAGGAAAACATCGTCGTTTGGGTTTTGGTCACAGAATCTGATAGGTCACAGATTTTGGTGTTACACCGGCATGGAGAGCCTGAAACGTTGTCTGTGCAGCCGCGACCTGCACGCGCAGCAAAACAGTTTGGCCTTAACGCGTTGATCACGTTGAGATTAAAGATCGATCATGACGCGTTTTAACTGTGTGTCAAATGTCATTTTACAGCATCACTGGCGCTGTTACCAAAGAATCTTTGCTAAAAAGATCTTTGGCTGCTACAGTTTTGACCCTTCCATGCACCCTTACTTGTTGTCATGCTGCCACAGACACTTTGTGCCTCCTGCTGCAGCCGTGGAGATGAACAACAACGCAGACGGACCTCACGTGACATGGAATTAAAATATCAATGCACTTGGAGCTGAAGCTAACGTTACCATCACCGAGCTAAGCGTGCAGCTAGTCCAGCTAATTAGGTTAGCAGACTAAGTTATAAACACTGTCGTCATGCACGCGTACGTAGCCTGTATGACGACATGTAGCCTGTGTGTACATGTACATGTGAGACTATATTTCATTTACCTTCATTGTTTTACCTCAGTCTCATTGCACATCTTTTGGATTTGAAATGCATAAATCTTAAAGTTGATTTCCAATCAAGATACACTGGCAAGAATTGTTAGCGTTGTTAATACAGACTTAAAACAGTCAAGATAAAAAAATAATAATAACTAATCAATCAATCCACAAATTTATTTCGGTCCTCACACATAATTTACCAAAACAAAAAAGAACAATGAAAATAAAACAGTATTTACATGCATAAAACTGAAAAAGGTGGAGACTGAAGCCTATGCTTATTATGTCTATGATTTTTACATAATTAATTCATTCAAAATAAACGTGCAGTTATAGAAAAAAGAAAAAAAAAATCCAAGATGTTCATACATATTTCAATAAACACAAATTAATCTTATTGAGTTATATAATTATTTATCACCTTGTTTTTAAACATTTTCTTAAAATTACACAATTTTAATTCCTTGTCACAATTATTCCATCAGCTTACCCCTTTAACAGATCTATTTTTTATATTAGTTCTTGCTCTTACTTTTTTAAACATTCCTCTTAATTTGTACTGACTTTCTCTAATTTCAAACAGCCTCTGAACACAATTTGGAACTAAATTCTTATAGACTTTAAACATGACCTGGGCAGTCATAATAGAATTTAATAGAAGCCCTAACAAACATAATATACGTTACACAGTGTGCCAGATTGCCAGTCCAGCCCCGGTTACTGGTATCAACACAGACTCCAAAGTGTTTGGTATCGTCACATCACTAGTTAGCACATTTCCTAAAGTAGTAGCTCAGCGTTACATTATTCTGTTTGAGTTACACGTTGTGTTAAAAATGGATCCATTCATGATAAGATATAAGGTAGAGGTGTTCGGTCCGAACATCAGCGTGTGATCTGTGGACATGATAAAATCAGCCTCTATCACCGAGGACGGCCTCTGACCAAACGGCTTCAGATGAGCAGCACCTCCTTCTGGACTGGAGGAGGACCGACCCCGATCGGCCTGTAGCCTGACACGCCGGCTTGTAATCACATTTGCGACCAGCAGAGACTCACGTGGCTGAAAACGGACTCATCTGGACACGAGACTCTTGAAAGTGGAAGCGGAGCCTGAGTCGCTGCAGCAGACTGAGGTTCAGGCTGGAAATGAATCTGAATGTGTTTCCTGTTCACTCAAATAAAGTTTACATAAACAGACCGTCGCCCCCGGACCCGCTAACAGAGGCTAATTACCACAAGGTAAATCTTTCCCCTGCGTCCTCGGCAGCCACCTCGTTACCGTACGTCAAGCCAACACGGGCTGAAGCCAGTTCTTCTCCAGTCAAACAGCTCCAGCCGGCCGCGTTCCTGCTCGGATTAATGATGTTCGGAGGCCTCTGCCCAGCGGGAGGGAAAACGTGCTGCTGCGATTACACCGGCGTCGAAATAACAGCCCGCCAAATGGCGCTGTCAGCCCTCGGGTTTAATTGCCTTGGCACCGGTGCCAACTATCATCACCTGTCACAGCAAACAACGGCTGCATCTGTTTACACGTCTGTCAGAGAGGCGGCGGAGGGAGGGGGCGGAGGGCACGACCTCAGACACAGAAGGTCACATGTCCTCCTGCTTCGGAAGTCACTGGCTCTGCAGGAGGGAGGAAGAGACCGGACAGAGGGGCTCTGCTGTTTTCTGTTGATGCTGTAACAAAAGTCAATTAATCCTAATTTAACATGCGAAACTATGAAGAAGCTCCAACTCAAAGGAGGTCAAGGATCCTGGATCCGAGGTCCCCCACGGATCCAGACTCCAACAGAGGAAACTTATCCAACATCTGATAAACTAAAAGATAAACAAACAGCCCTTCAAAAGAAAAGAGCTGGAACAGCTTCTTAACCTTTCTCGCAGTCCGACCCCGGCGTCATTCGCGTGTTTGCCATTGTCCAATCGAATGAACGGGGAGGGGCCCTCAGTTGTGCTGACGGAGGTTTACAGTTGCTTGGTCCTGAGACTGCAACCAACTGAACCGACCGTCATTAAGACGAAGCTCTTGGACCAGCTGGTGGAGCTACGAACGGCGCCTCCTCTTTCTGAGGGTCTCGTGTTCCCGCACAGATTCCCTTTTTCCCGTCTGCTGCGTGTTTGAACCTCTCGCCCTCACACAGAGCAGCTCTCTGCGATAGGCAGATGTTTTTAGCAACAACAGACTCAGACCTGTGAGCTGTGATCACGTTTCTGCTAATATGACCAAACCAAAGGACCAGGTCCTGACCCCCAGGTTAAGAACCACTGATCTAGAAGGAAAGGATTAGTTTCTGGATAATCCTGAACGAAGCCAAGCCTTCTTTCACTTCATAGACAGAATATTATTGGAAGCCACCCCGCTGATTTGAATGGAGAGCAGCGAAGCCAGTTTTGGACCAATAGAATACAACTTCAGAGCTACTTCCTGTCGGCGTCTACTGCGCAACCGCGGTTTAATGACGTAGATCGACGGCAGAAACACCGTCATTCTGGCAGCTGCACAAACTAAAAGTGTTCGTCTGACTCGGATCTGTTTAATCAGCCCACCTGCAGGCTCACCTGCCAAACACCAGCGTCACTTATGGCCAAATAGCTTTTTTAGATTCGCTGAGAGTTTATAATTGAACCGGAAGTCGTTCCGCTCCGCCATCTTGCAGAGCGTCCCAAAGCTCTTATTTGTGCTCAGAGGAGCGAGGAGCGATCTCTGAGGAGCTGCGAAATCTATATTTAAAAGCATAAAACAGGCGCTCTGTGGTCTCTGTCTGCCGCCGTAAAACGCTATGTTGCTTTAAATGTGGCTGCCGCAAGGAATTGTGGGACGGCATTACCTCCTTTCCAACAGACTGAACATGTTTGACTCACATTTTGCAGTTTCTTATAACAGCGCATCACATGACCGACGGCACAGCTTTCATAACCGTAAATATAATATGAGGCAGTACAGCAGCGGACGGCAAGTGGCGTCCCGCGGGCCGAAGCTGGCCGGCCAGCGATAATTTGTGGCCCGTGGCCAGATTACACTGATGGCGGGCAAAAAAATCTGAACTATGGCAGCTGGTGCTGAAACAGATCTCAGCCATGACAGCACAAGTTAATCACATTATCACTTCCTCTTGAGTAATTGTTCCTACAAAATAATCTTGTATCCAGTTTTAAACAAAAGCTGTCAGAGGTTTTAAACACATCTTGCACCTGTAACATTTAGTCAAATTATGATATGTTTAAATTTCATTGTGCTTTTATGTCTTTTTACCTGATACTTTGCTTTAATAATACTGTTACTCTTATGAATAACGTTGCTGTACATGTAATGCCTTGTTTGCACCTTGCACTTTTAAGCTGTTTCACATCTTGGCCAGGACAGTCTTGTAAAAGAGATTAAAAATCTCAATGGATTTCTTTCCTGGTAAAATAAATAAATAAAAGCGCAAGAATGTTTTTGCATCAGGACTTTATTTCGTGTTTAATTTAAAGCTTTTACTTTGAAAAGTTCTGAAATTCAGAACAGACTCTGGCTTGGTTGACACACCTCTGAAAAAAAGTCGTCAGAAAAGGTGCGATCGGATTCGCCTGAATGAGAAAAGCGGGACTCGAGACACCGGGGACACGAAAACAGGCGTCCATTGGCTGACGTGGACCAATCTCACTCCTGCACATGTTAATTTGTGGAAAAACAAAGTGAAGATCGAACACACAGCCTTCTGGATGGGAGTCCTCTGCTGTACCAGCTGAGCTAATCGCACACGCAGTGAATGCTGGGATATTAATGGTCATGTGACGATGTTCTGGCTCGCCATCTGATGGCTTGAGAAACATTTGGCCCGATGCCAGACTTATTAGCGACCGCCGCATTCCAATATGTGTCGGGCAAATCAAAACACAAGATGTTCTTCTGACTCAGGTTGTCAGCGACCTCTTTAACATACGAAGCTGAAACACGTCTGCAACCAAACCTGAGAAACCCCAGACTCTCTGCTTATTATGTTCTGACCCCCCGCCCGTCCACCAGAAGTGGCCTCTGACAGGAGCAGCTGGTCTGCCCCCCCCCCCACTCCCCACCCCCCAGACTGATGAAATTTTCATACCCGCCTTTCCCCAAGTCATAGTTCACCTTCAACATAATTAATGAGCAGCTCCACAGATCCTTGAGCAGACAATATGCTCGCTGTGTGGCGAGCTGGGGCGAGTTAACCGTGGAGGCGTTCACACGCTGCACTGACTTTATATGATGTTAAAGCTGCTGCGTCTCTGATTCGCACTGTGACACCGTGATAAAACAATAATGAAGGATGTTTAACGACTAAAACCCAGTCTGGTCTGGTAGCAGCGCTGCGATGCTGCTTTGAGCTACACGCTAACATGCTAACAGTGATAACATGCTGAGGTGTAGCAGACGTAAATGGCTCCTTCAAACTTCACTATGCTTTTGTTTTTATCCGGTTTTATTGCTGAAACACACGTTACGATACTGTCCACACCAGAAAGACGATATTTGTGCAGCACGTTGTCGGCCCATGTTAACGTTTGTTGTGGCAGCGACCTCTAGTGGCTGTACGACAAAACTGGCAGCAGCCGAGCGAAGATACGCAAATCGAGTCACTCACCTGCCAAAAAAACCCATGGTAATATACTGAGTAGCTAGTGCACTTTGAGCATTAACTAGCTATTTGGCTGGTAGATAGAAAAGTAAAATTTTCACCCTGCGTAGGTCGCACAGGATGCTAACGTGTTATAAATAGCGAGAAAGTCCACGTAAGGCAGGAAGGGGAAACTCCGGACTTTTACTGAGGAGAACAGCTTTTCCACGTGAAACCAAGTAAATGTTGAGTTATTTTTAAAGTTTAATTCATTCATTATAATGTCTCTGACTTCCGCCGTTGTCTTTTGTAATTTACTTACTTTAACCAAAACCACAATGTTTTGGTTAAATCACAAACTGGGATGTTTCACAATCTTACCCAGGATGTCACAAAGCGACACCAGGGGTCTTGACAAAGCGTCCGTATGTGATGCCCTGGGATGAGAGGAGGAGGAGCACCACTGTAAGTAAGTGAACACGTGAGGCGGAGCTTTTAAAATATCATACAACACCCCTGATGATGTCATAGTGATGTCATCAGGGTCATCTGTAGTACAGGACTGGACTAGAGACAGCAAATGTCAAATAATTACTGCTAAATAATCTACTAATTTTCAAATTATTATTATTTTGATTGTTTGATATTTTAGTAATTGTTTTGTTTTTAAATTTCACATTTACTACAGATTTTTTTTTTTTTTCAATTAACTAATTAATTTTTACATTTTTGGTCTATTAATATACACACACGATTTATGTATTTATTTTATTTAGATTTTTTAATATATGACACACACACGTTACTGAGTCATTTACTTATAGCTTATTTTAATAAATGTTTAAATAAATGTTTATATTTCATATCTTTCATTCTTTATATTATAAATATTTTAATTTTTATTAAAAACACAAACAACTTTTACTGTTTTATTTATTTTATTTTATTTTAATTTTTTTATGAAATGTTTATATTTTATATCTTTGTTAATTGTAAATATTTTATTTTTTATTAAAAACACAAACAACTTTTACTGTTTTGTTTCCTTATTTATTGAAATGTATGAAATGAAGTGTCCTTCAGCAGTATTGTTGCCAATAAAGCTGATTTGGATTTGACAGCACATTTATAACAGAAAGCTTGAGGGGCAGCTGGAGGTTGACGCCCAGACTTGTGCTAGCACTAGCTGGCCTGGCTAACTTGGTGGGTCCTGTGATTCTTGTTCTGCAGTTTGCTTCTGCAGGCAGAGACAGATCCTGCTGCGAGGTCCAGGTTTAGTTGCATCTCCATGAATCATGAAACTCCCTTTGGTCCTCACACACTCACACTCCTACACACTGTCTACACACAGCTGGAAAACACTCCTACGTAAGACAAGCAGCTGCTCCATCGCTCAGGAGTGAGAACCGACTCTCACACGAGGGTCGTCTAATCGTCCCTGCAGTCTGGAGGGAAGCGTCGCCCTGAACGCCAGCGGTGGAGACGGATCCCTCCATCATCCTGACTGCCGAGGCCTCGACCAGGAAGAGACTGAAACTCTGATAGAAACTGTATGAAATACTCTTTAAAAAACGTCTCATGACCTGTAAAATCCTGCACCGTGAGCTTACTCTCCTCCTCCTGACCTGCTTTGTTTCTAGGTGTGCACGAGCTCGTTGCTCCGTAGCGCCAACTAGTGTCCAAAACCTCCACAGGGAGCCTTTAAAGTTAACGTGAGAAAAACATCACTCTGAAGAGTTTTTCACTCACATACGCAGCCTGTATTTAGGGCCAATGAATTCCTCCTTCCCCTGAAATTTTCTTCACCATTTTATAGTAGAAATGTTTTAATTTATGTAAAAGGAAACAAAAAAATTCAGGCAGCAGGTGAGAATTCAAACCCTCTGACAGAATGTGAGTGAGTGCAGCTGTCAGTCGATCTGAGCTGCTTTCAGATCTGTAGATCAACTTTTCTCCCGTAACATCAACCCTGCTGAGTCACAATCACTTACAAGTTACTCAGAAATTATTCCTTAAAAAAGTAATAACATTACTTATTACTGGGAGATAAAAGCAAAACTAGCTACTGTACTATATTACTCTGCAGTGTTTCCAAGAATATCTGTTCCTCAGTCAAATACGATTTTAAACAAGCCTTGTTAAGAAAATAGAAATGGATCAATTTGTGGTGGCGTTGATGATTATGCGAAACACTTTCACAACATGAGCCTAACGTTTCTTTACGCCACCAGCTGAAACAAAACAAAAGCAAGTAAATCTCGACTTTTGAACAGCTGTTTTTCTGAGCAGTTACAAAACGCCTCTCTCTCTCCACGAGTCCGAGCATCAGTGACAGCAGCTGCAGGAGTTTTCCCTATGTTTTGACGTCGCTGCTTCAGCAGACTTCAATAAATGAGATGTAGAAATGTTGGCGGTGGAAAGCTTTTTGCTGCGAGCACAGAGTTCACTCCGGACGACAATGTTCTTTGCATCTTGACACAATCATGGCAAAACGTCCAGCTGTGGACAGAACGCCTTCTTATCTTAACCAACATATGACTGGAGCTGCTGAGCTGCAGCCCGGCCCAGCTTTCACATCCAGAATGGTGCGTTCAGTAACGCAGCGTTACTTGGATTAGTAACTGTGATAATATTACTGATTTGGAAAAGTAATTAGTTACACTGCTAAATACTGTGAAAAGTACTTTCACCACAGTAAGGCGGTTCTGCCCAACACTGGTCATGATTCAGTCTTCCCTCCTCTTTGTGTCTGTTTGAGGAAGTGACCTCTTTAAATGTGACTTTGGCTGCTTTTCACCTCAATGAGAAATGAATTCATTTTAATTCAGTTAGAAACTCCTGGACTTTAACAGCTCCTGTGTTTCAGCAGCTTTTCTGCTCATGTTCAAAACTTTCTGCACGTTCAGAGTCTCTCCCACAGATCTGTGTTCTCTGACACTTTGACAATACAGTTGCAATATTTTGAGAAAAGAAGTTGTAATAGTGCGAGAATTAAAAAGTATTTCCTGGATGCCCAGGCCTAACGGGGATTTAATACAGTGGCTAGAAAAGCCTACAAAAATGAAGCAGCTGAACTGAAATCAGTATCACACTAACGGTAAGTAACAGTATACGTTATATTTTAGAATATTATACTGATACTGTCATTTATTCTAGCTCCTCCTCCAGGTTGCTGACAGCGTCTCTGCATTGGACGCTGCCCTTGTTCTACTTTATTAAAGTTGTTATAAACATTGTTCAGTAATCTTTACATAAAGTGGGCTGTGGGTTGTGTGGGTGCTGCTGGTGTATCGTGGATCCACTCCTGGGTTTTCTGATCAGTGTTTTAAAAAGCTGTCAACATATTTTGAGCGTTAAACACTTAATTTCCTGAATTCTGGAGACATTTTCTGCTCCAGTTTATGGTGGAAATGTCTTTGTTTTTATAAAAGGAAGCACAAAGTTCAGGTGGCAGGTGAGAATATAAAAAAATAATATAATGCAGTAATCAGTAGCTTATTATCTTTAGTTTAAGTATACAAAGAGGTTTCTTATACATTTACATTGCAGTTTTTCTTGTTGTGCAAATAAACTTTTCTCATAGCATTTTTATTTGTTAACATTTCAAACTAATTTTTAGAACATTTTTAACAAATGCTTTCCAAAAGTCGCCTGGCTCTCCTGGAGCTTAACACGCTCAAAACTGTGGAGATGATCGTGGACTTCAGGACTTCTCATCACACTGTGTACACGCGTGCACGTCTATGTGCACCTGTATATCTCATCCAACTCCGACAGGTACATAATAATGATAATTATAATTTTATTCCTGCATCCTTTGCTCTCTGCTCTATTGTCTCAATCTGTCTATATTCTTTTTGTTTGTGTACATGTGATGTCTCCACTGTAGCCTGTGTCTCATTTTATTATTGTGCTTATCATAAGTAAGGCAAGTTTATTTGTACAGCACATTTCAGCAACAAGGCCATTCAAAGTGCTTTACATGAAACCTAAAAGCAACAAAGGGAAAAAATAAAACACATTATAAAAACAGGGTAAAAGTAAACACATGCTGGTACGTGCACACACACCTGGCAAATAAAGCCAGGTGAAAGAGAAAGAAACAGAGAGCGGGGGGGCTGGCAAGAGATGTGATGTGAAATTACACAATGGGCCGGTTCGTGTGCCAGATTACAGGTCCAGCTCTGGTGAACACTGACGGACAACCAAGAAATAATGAGCGAGCCAAGTTAGAATGACAGACGACCATTTTATACACACAGGACGGGCGAGGATAATAAGACTCAGGTGATCTTAATTAGAGGAACAGGACAGGTGCAAACAATCAGCCTGAAAAAACTCAAGGACAGGAAGTGGAAGTGGCACCAAAACTCTGGTGGCAGATGAACTAGGAGGTGAAACATGAACAAATCCTTCAGTCCTTCAGTCCCTGATGTGTTCTTCTGACAGGCGGCTGATTTCGCTGCTCGCTGTTTGTTATTGAGTTTGCAAAGGTTAAAATCTTCCTCCTTGTCCTGCTCCGTGGAGTTTAAACGCCGTCACACTGACGCCGCTGCTTCCACGTCTCTATGGTCACACTAACAGAGAGAGGAGGGAGGAAGAAGACGGCGAGCTCCTCAGACACGTTGACCAAGTGCCACCTAGTGTCACATCCGGGACGATCCCTTCATCACAAACACCCCGAGGATCCAGTTCAGCTGCACCTGCACAGGACAGGAGGCTCAGCTGGCAGGTCTGAAGACTTTCAGACGCACCGATGTGGTAACTTTATTCAGGATTTTAAAAAAAAAGAATAAAGATCAGAGGAAACTTGCACAGCAGAAATACAGACAATGCAGAGACAAGTGTGTAAATGCTCAGTTGCCAGTTTGTTTGTTGCCAGATTGGTTTTATTTAAAATACTTTTAGAGGCCTGAAGCAGGAACATGAGTCAGGATTACAGAAAAATAACAAAGATCACAGGAAAGCTTAAAAAAAAATAAATGTAAACAAACATTCAGCTCGATCTTTGTTAAATCTCTAAGATTATTTAAGATTATTATTTTACAGACGTGTTGATTCAGAATCAGAAAGACTTTATTGATCCCTGAGGGGAAGTTGTTGCGCTACAGTTGTTAATCAAGGCATTAAAGAAAATAGAAATTACAATACACTGCAAAAACTAAAATCTTAGTCAGATTAATTATCTTAATTGAAGGCAAAATATACTTGTTTTTTGTGTGACAAGATATTTCTTCTCAGAGAATTTCACTTGGTTCAAGTTTTTTTGGCCTTAAGCAGCGAGTGAAATATTCTCGTTCTGTTGGCAGATAATTTTGCTTATTTAAAGTAATATTTCCTCAATTTTAATGCTTTTTTTCTTGTTTTTGAGAGCTCAGTTTTTGCAGTGTAACAAGTCGGCAAGTGTGGAAACGTGGACGGTATTTTACAGTATGTGAGAGTTTAATAAATAAATACTACTGATAATAGTCAGTATTTCAGTGTATTGATTAAAATCCTTTAAAAAATTGCGTTCAGCTGCAGGATCATTCTGGGTTGAGTTTTACTAAAAAGGTGTTTTGTCCAGCCTCACTGATATAAACGCCTCACAGATTTATTCATCACAAATATATAATTAAAATATTCATCATATTTTCTATATGTGTGCAGTGAAACGCTGGCATGGTGCATAAACATATATATATATACATAAACGTATATAATCTGTGTTAATTTATATTCTCCTGAATTGCTGGACTCTGACTTGAGTAAGATGTTTAATGCAGGATGTTTACTGACAGCACAGTATTTTTACAGTTTTACCACGTTGACTTGAAAATCCTGATGATAATAACGATTCTGTTTTCATGTCCAACTCAGCAAGCAGCCGCAAGAGGCTAAATGAGATGGTGGCGTCAGAAGAGGAATCTTTAGCCATAAAATGTGAGATAATATTAAAATGAAAGGCTCTTGGTTTGTCACCTGTGTGCAGAAAACATCAGAAGACACACGCTGTCAGTTAGAAGCTTAAATCTTGTTTCACCCTGAATGTTTTTTTATCTTCACAGGGAGATTAGTGCAAATCTAACATATTTCAAATGGAGTTTGGCAGGACTTCTTCTCCCTGTGTAACAATTTATTTAAGATCCATCCCAGACTTACAGAAACTCTCCTCGGGATCCAGGTTCACACCCTGATTGGCTCCAAACGTGACGTGCAGGTACGTCCAGGTGTTAAACTGAGACTTAAGGTGAAGCTCAGAGAAACTTCTCCTCCTTTCAGCAGGTGAATGTGAAAACAAACTCTCGCACAAACATGATTCTGCACAGTGAAGCTCAAACAGGTGAACACAGTGAAGTGGCTTTAAGTTAAAGGTCCTTCCAGTAATGTTAAATTGTGGACGTCTGTTAGCAGCTGCTGACTGTAACTAAGTACATTTACTCGAGTACTGCACTTAAGTACAAATCAGAGGTTTTTGTACTTTTACTTTACAAAGTCAGATTTTCACACTTGAAGAGTTTCTAAAAGATGATGAACAGTTTATACAGTAACTAGTACATTCACTGATTGACAGAAATGTTATTATTTTGAACATTTACATCATTTCTTTCTGTAAAATATTTCATGTGAATATTTAAATAAATTATTTTTAATCATTTTGAGGTTTGGACTGACAGAACAAGCGCTGTGAAGGAGTCACTTTGGGCTCTGGGTAACTCACATGACATTTTTCACTACTGTCAGACTTTTTAAAATCGATTAATGGAGAGAAAAATCAATTAACTGCAGTCTGATACAAAATAGTTAAACCTCAACCAACTACAGCAGTAAAAGCCTGAATCCTGGTTTAGCATTAATGCATGAGTAATAATTATATTCTAATGATGGATAATAGTCTGACAGTTACAGGCGACATTTTTCAGTACTTTTAGTTCTTTAAGTACATTTTCCTGATTTTACGTAGATGCTTTTACTTATGTAACAATTTTAATGCAGCACTTCTACTGGTACTTGTATTTTTATAGTGAGGTACTAGTACTTTTACTTAAATAAATGTGTCCCTGCAGCAACACACTTGACCCTTAGTTGCCTGAGGCGTGCGACCTCTGACATCTATGGCTTTGGATGAAAGCGTCAGCTAAATATGTAAATTTAAAAGACCTGAAAACTTCCTCCATCGTTGTCTGCTGGATGTTATATCATCTCAAAGGGCACGACAGGTCTGAACTATTCTGATTTTTGTTTTAAATAAAAAGCCAAGACAGAGGATGTTTGAATCTGCCTATATTACAATACGGGGCTGAGATGAAGGTAGAAAGAGCCTCCATGCTCGCCTGATCGTGCACTTGACAGCTGTTGCACAGAGTGAGCACGGCCGGGTGAGCAAAAGGTCGGCAGGCATCATAGATTCAACGACAGGCTGACTCTCTGACAATCCGCTGACAAGAAGCACATTTCGCTCCATCGTCGGCTCGTCCAGCACCGTCCCGGGCCTAAAGAGACGTGGGGAGGGGTCAAAGGTCACGGCTGGGAGAAGCAGCGGTGATGGGAGACTGTCACGGCCCAGCGAGCGCTACGCAGCAAAACCACGAGCCTGACATGCAGGTTGAACTCATTCTGTCCAGGCAGCACACTCATCTCAGGCTGCTAAATTAGACCCATTGCCAATTCATGAAAGGCAGACATCTGACAGCGTGCCTGTCAGATTCCCCAGGATGTATGTATAGCAGTGAGCCGTCGCACCGCCACGCTGCTCATAAACAGGCCTACATGCAAAGTCAGGGCAGACTCAAGTCCTCAAATTGGCCCGATGTCCCTGCAGACGGGTTTGTCCTCGGGGAAAGATGATGTGAAGCAGCTGAAATGGAGCTGATGGATGTACACAGGAGACGTATGAGGGAGAGACGTGATGGAAATTTACATGAAAATTCAGGAACAAGTAAAAAGAAAAAGAGGTTAGAGTCACGCGTCTGAGTGTGATAAAGAATGTGTGCAGTGAAAGCAGGTGGCGACATCAGGGCTCAGATTAGGGCTGTGAGGACACACTCAGCTCAGGACACGAGACGATATTTTAACACTATTTTGAAGAAATATTCAGGGCTGAAATATTTTGAGCCATAAACACTTCATGTCCTGCATTCTGGGGATTTTTTCCTGCACCAATTTAAGGTGGAAATGTTTTTATTTATATTTAAGGGAAACAAAATTCAGCTGGCGGGTGACAATTCAAAATAAGAAAGTATAACTAAATATAATGCAGTAATCAGTGGCTTGGATAATGCAAAACCCCCAGCAGGGACTTTTTGGAGGGTAAAATAAAACCCTAGAACTAAATAAAGACCCTGGTCCCTTCGGTGGAAACGAATTGAGTTCCTCCAAAGGTTCCCAGTTCTGGGGTTTAGTTCCTTTGGTGGAAACAATTTAAATTGTATTGTTTTCTGATATTGTGCATATAAAATTGCTTTGTCAAAGCATTTTCATTTGTTACGAAAGAGGATTAGGGCCACACGTGAAAAATGTATTTGAGACCTGAGTTTAATCTGAAAATTCAGAAAAGTCCGACAAGAAGCCTGAATTCAGAGATAAAAGTCAGAATTCTGACTTTATTTTTACGTGAGAATTTTATCTGAGTTCTGAGTTTAAAACTTTGAATTTTTTTTCTCTCAGAATTCTGACTTTGAATTCAAAACTCAAATAATGTTTCACTTTAGAAGATAATTAACATTTCTTTTTCTATTTTCAGAGCGTTTTAACAAATTAAGCTTTCAAAAAGTGATGGGAACATGTCCCCAGCGCCTCCGGTGGAAGTTATACTAATGAGTGACAGCCAGACGTTTTTGAAATAAGTATGAAGCACGTAAAAAGCACCTACAGTGGCAACGAGCTTTAATTTCAGGGAAGACTTCATCTCCCAGAAGTCTCCTCATATGGAGCGCATGCGCAGTAGCGTCATAACGACATGACGAACGGTTATGTTTTCACTAGCAACCGTCGCTCCGGACCGAAAAAAGTCGTTGTAAAAGGTAAGAAATGTGCAAAAAGTGAGCATGAAAATCGTGTAAAAATGTTTTTGTTAATACAGATAGATACATGCGTCACTTCTGTAGAATATTATCATAGAAGAAGCACCTAGCCTTGTGTAGCTAGCTGAGCTAACGTTAGCTACAGTAAACTCGAATGAATAGATTTGATTAAAATAAACCACAACAAACACAAAACCTCTCGAGTTTATTTTATCACACACAGATTTCTAACCGTCGGTGATAAATTTACTTATGCTACGCCCAGATGTTTTTATTATTTTACTTATCTAAGATGATTTTTTTTTTAAAAATCAGTGAAGATGATGTGACGCCAGACTGCGTTTAAATCCTGGCAGCTTTCTTGTTAACTGGTAAAGACGACGTTAGAAAGTCCTTCAGACACCCGGCCCGAAACTGAAAAACAGCCATAAAAAGCCTGTTTTCAGTTCGGCAAATATCCAACACAGCAAGCAGCACGCATTTCAGTGAAATTTCACATCTTTTGGAACATTTTAGATGGAGTAAATCTGACTGCGATGTCAGCAGAACGAATTTTTCGTAATACTAATTTTAGATAATAATATTAAAATAAAATGCTCTTGGTGTTTCATTTGTATGTCGAATCCATTAGAAGACGAAGCTGTCAGCTGTAATCCTAAATCTTGTTCTTCCCTGTTTGTTTTTTTAATCTCCACACAGACATTAGTGTAAATCTAACAGATTTTTGATGGAGTTTGGCAGAAACTTTTCCTCCCTGCGTAACGTTTTGTATTAAATTAGTTTGGGCTAGATACAGACCCAGTGTTTGGCATAAAGCGACTGAGAAGGTGAACATCAATGTTTCAGGTTGAAATATTTCCACTCTGCTCAATGAGACAGTAGTAATACTAACGTAAAATACTCTAATATTCTACATGGGACCACTTTGCCTAACGAGTACTTTTTACTGTTTGCTGATAGTACATGTGTACCTCCAGAGATAGTTTATAAATAATGTGTTAATGTAGCAGGTCTAGACCCAGCGTTTGGCTTACGGTGGCTGATGGTGACGGTGAATGTAAATGTTGAATGTTTCAGGTTGAAATATGTCCACTGTGCTTGATGAGACAGCAGCAGACGTCCCGGTCAGAGACATCACAGTGACCCTGTCCCGGATTGCAGCCGGTCCACAAGGTGTGTCAGGCTGCCCGTCCTAACAGCAGATATACACACAGCTCCGATTGATTTGTTTCCCAACTAATTGCTGAATTCTGCTGCAGTAAAATAAATGACTTACATCTGATGTGACTGTAAGTCTCGTATGACGACAAAGGGAGACAACGTGAATGGAGTTTAGTTCAGCCTCAGAATAATCACATTGCAAAAGCAACCATACAAACTTATACCCTGCTGCACTTTTTAAATGTATTCAGTTCAGTCTCTTCTCTGTTACTTGTAGCTTCTGTGCACTTCTGTGAATTTTTGTGTTTTAATCTTAGAATTTCAGTTTGTTTACTTACAGCTTCACGCTTGAAAATGATGTTTTATTTTATGGCGACAGATTCATCAGTCTTTCAAAATGCTCGGACGCGACAGGACATCTCGCGGGTGTCCAGGGAGGAGCTGGAGGACCGGTTCCTGCGCCTCCATGAGGAGACGCTGCACCTCAAAGGACACATTCACAAACAGGACGACAAGATCAAGAAGTGAGACGCACACACGCACGAGTTAAAGGGTTCAAGGGTTGAGACACATCTCTCAAGCTCTCGGAGCAAAATAAGACTTTCTGATTTGCTCAGTTTTAAAATGAAAGAACATTTTCAGCCTTTAGGACTTAAAATATTATATTTAAGAAAAGTTGTATAAACAGCTTGTTTTGTTTGACCAACAGTCTGAAACCCAAAGATATCCAGTTTACAAAGATCTGACACATCGCCGTCGCTTTTCAAACTTTTTGCTTTAAAAACAAATCAATCATCCAAATGATGGTCAATTTATTTTCAGTTCACTAATCAATGCAACTCTAGTTTGAACTGCCATTTTCTGCTTATAAGGTTACTCCAGAGATACATTTTTAAATTCTTTTATTTTAACAATATTTTATTGAATTTTAAATATATGTCAGACATTCAAATATAAAGTGATATTAACAATTAAAAAATGAAAAATGCGCTCTCGGTTTCACAGAAGAAACATAACATTTCACACACTTTATATAATTACAAAGAAAAACAAAATGCTGAAAAAGAACATAAAAGTTAATACAGAAAACTCTGCAGGCTCAAGATGACTTTGCTCTCCAGAGATTTATTATTATATATTATATATAAACAACTTAATCTCCAGCTACAACTTAATTAGATGGCTTCAAATTGTCCACAGCTCCACTTTGCAACAGCTGCTGTACTGTTAAAATCACTCTGACAATCTTCTTCCAGAGCCTCCGGAGACGTTTTCACAGGCTGTGTAAAAACCTTCATCACGACTAAACTGCTTTATCATGACGTTGTTCCTCACCTGTCCGCCTCCACCCTTCAGGCTGGGCACCAAGCTGATGAGGCTGGTGAAGGACCGAGGTCGTATGGAGCAGCTGGCGGTGGGGGGAGGCCAGCCGGTCTCCAGGGTGCGGGACGTGGAGATGGAGGAGATGATAGAGGAGCTCCATGAGAAAGTCCGGGGGCTGCAGGCCGAGAACGAGGGACTGAAACAGCGCCTCCTCGTGGCCAAGCAGCAGCTCATCAACTCTCAGAGCAGGAGGCCGACGCCGTACGGCCACGTCCAGTCACGGGTCAGCTCTGGCTTGAAGAAGCTGCGAGACGACGCGTCCTCTCCCTCCCAAACACGACCAAAAAGTACGTCCCAGATATTCACACGTAAAGGTTTTACATGACCACAGTAATGATTACGAGGGTTTGTTCTTGCACACAAGTTCACCACAAAATGAAAAGAATCTAATCACCATGTCGGCAGAAACCCCGACAGTCCGTCGCCGCTGTGACTCCATCACAGCCTCCTCAGACATTATTCATGTGTTCCTCCTCAAGCTGCCGTGTTACTTTTAAACCTGCACAAAAACACTGAGATGTATGAAAGGATGCTGCTTTCTACACACTTTTATCTCAACGTCTGTGCAGGAGATCCTGCAGAACTGATAACATGTTTATTATAATAAATCTTATAATGTTAAAACATGTTTTAAACTGAATTGAATCCAGTTCTAACAGACGGCTACATTGGTCACACTGCCTAAGTCACATGACATTAACTTCACTTTAATTAATCTTCATTAAATCTTCACCTTTGAGCGGCTGCCGTCGTCTGGCCAACCAGGGCTCGCCAAAGTAAGAGCGTGCTGCGGCGTCCCGTTGATCTCTTCTTGCTCTCTCTGCACGAGACGCACCAAAATTCTACTTTTACAAATTCATATGTTGTGATTGATCTGATGGTAATGAAGTGATCATGGAAATCTGACCCTTCAATAAGCCACGCCCAAATGCACAGCTGGCCAATCACAGCGCAGTATAGGACTCCCGACACTTTCATGGCTGCGCTCCATTGATTCTAATGCAAAAGGGTTGTTTTCTAGGTTTTGGCTGTATTTTTCTGAGATCTGGTCAAACGCTGTTCCAGCAGAGAGGCCGAAAGGAGAAGTTTGATTTATTCTCTTTCCAAAACCTAAAATATATCCAGAAAAATGTCGGCTGTGGATTGTTCCTAATGTAATTATTCCTAATTCCTGATGTTAGTCAGTTAACTTCCTACTGAATGTAACGTAATAAAACCCTGCTGTTCTGCTTTTTAATGATTGGAACAATGCGCCTACCAGCTGTACAGGAACACTGTTGATCCTTTTGTGTGATCAGTAGGTTTCAGCTCCGTTATTTCTTTTTTTTCACGTCAGTCTGAGTCCATTTGAGTCAGTTTGACGGCCTGAATGTCATTTTTCACATATGTCTCTGATTTTACTTTTGATTTTATGCTCAAGGCAAAAACAGGAAATGGAAAAAAGGCCAAGACTGAAATAGATTTTGAAATTTAATGAGTCTGCTTTGTGTACTCACTATGGAACTGACTTCTTTGTGTCTTGCACGTCCTCCTGTGAGTTTGTCTTAGTTATTGCCTAATAAAACAGAATAGAATATCTTGATTGTCATTTTAACAGTACAACGAAACTAAGTGCACATAAGGAAACATAAAAACAGACCTAGCCAGACATTCAGTGCACTGTGGGTACACAGATTCATTTGCTGATTCGTTGATTGTGGATTCGTCCAAAGCAGGGGTTCTTAACCTTTGTGGCAGTCCGACCCCTTTTTGAAGTTGAAAATATTTCAGGACCCCCCCGGTTTTTGGCAGTTCTTGCGTTTTTTAATGAGCGCTCTGAGCGCATGGAGTTGAAAAAAATTCAACTCGTGCCCGATGTCATTCCGCTTTTTTCCCCATTGTCCAATGTAATGGATGGAGAGACAGGAGTTGTGCTGATGGAAGCTTACAGTTGCTTGAATTGTCCTGAGACAAACTGTCCCTGACTCGTCCCGTCCTTCTTATATACTTTTCAACACTGCAAAATATTTACGGTGTCCAACCAAAGTGATTCCATTTGCAACTATAGTCCGTCTAGTTATTTTTAAATGATTTTTTTTCTATTTTTGAGACCCCAAGGGGGGTCCCGACCCCCAGGTTAAGAACCACTGGTCTAAAGGGTTTCTCCAAACAGCTTGTGAAGCAGAATTCAAGTGTTGTTTAACTAAACATTATCTCCATAAAGCCACCGTGTTGCCTATATTTTCCTCACTGTCTCTGTATGCAGACCTCTGTTTGTTTTTCCTTCATCTCCAGCTACGTTACAGCTTCATACCTCTCCATGGACAGAACCACCACTGTAAAGTCTTCTGTGGACAAACTCTTTTGTCTCCTGCAGGTACCAGGAGTTTGGAGGGAGGTGGGAGACCCCCGACCGCCCTCTTACCTCGATTCGGACACAGCCTGCTGGAGGAGGCGAGGGCCGAGATCCGCAACCTGTGAGTGCTGCGCGTCATCGCCGAGCGTCCGTCCGTCAGACACGACCAATAGAGAGACAGCACTTTGAAATCAGCTGGTTTAAAGAACATTTTAATCATGTTAAAGTGCTGTTTAATGCAGTAAAGTGCTGGATCTGGTACGGTACACATACATAAACAATACAACAGAAAATACAACAGAGTCTGTTAGTGGTCACAGATTTGATGTGTCTTGAGCCATAGTTTGAGTTGGTTCTTAAAGCTTAAAGCTGGACGTTCCCTCACGGCAGCCGGTAACTTGTTCCAGATCTCCGACCCCTTAATTGACCATACATGTTGTCCAGATGTTGTACGTCTGTAAGGCACTGTACAGTCACCTCTCGTGGAGGCCCTGGTTACAGTTCTGCCACCTTCAGTTCTGTCACCAAAGACTGTAACCTGTGAGTTTCTGTCTGGTTCATATTCTCTGAAAGGAGGATGATGTTTATCTCTGCAGCTCTTTACAAACTTCTTTACCCCGGATCATTCATCAAAATAAGACACTGTGAGTTAGTTTCCTTAACAGAAGTGCAAGGGAACACAATTTGAACTTCAGCTATAGTGAATATGTCTGGTGATGGGTGGCAATGGCGCAGTGGGTAAGACGCATGGCTTTGGTGTGAGAGACCCGGGTTTGTGTCCCTGAGCAAGACACTTAACCCCTCGTTGCTCCAGAGGCGTGCGACCTCTGAGATTATAGCTATTGTAAGTCGCTTTGGATAAAAGCGTCAGCTAGATGAATAAATGTAAATGTGATGCCTGCGCTCACGAGGACGCATCCGCATGCAGCCGTGTCAGTGTGGAACGATGGTAGTGCTGCTTTTTGGGATTTCTTGAAATAACGCAATATATTTTTTCATATAATCATATATTATATTAATTAATAAACGTTACATCTAAAACATCACGTTACTGATTAAAATAACATGTATGTATTTATGATCTTAACTGTAGCACTTTGAGGTTTTTCTTAAATGTAAAGTGCATTACAAATAAAATGTATTATTATTATTATATGTAAGTCAGATTAATGGAATTATACATAACTTTTTTCTTTGTTTTGATGTCTGGCGTTATACATCCTGCTCTCTAAATATCGAGGTCACATCTTGGGGGTCGGCTTGTCTTTGACCAGTTTGATCTCAGAGGACAGACAGGAGAAATGTTCCTACCTGCTAACTCCAGTGTTTGATTCACTTGTTGTGTGTTCTCAGCTGGCTCGCTGACGTTGGCCACCGGCAGGCCAACAGAAGAGAATCAGCTGGTTTTGTTCAGTGGTGGCTGATGTGCGAACCCACAGCTTCAGTGTGAGGACTCTCAGTCACAGAGGCTAACGTTAAGTTAGCTGCTGACTGAAAATCCCTCCAAACTGTTGTTAAACATCTCATTTCCTGTTTCTACACAAGTTAAATGCAGAATATGAAATGTGTGGTCGGGTCGTGAAGCTGTTTAACGAGTACTTAAAGTAAAGTCATCATTTTTTCTGCTGCTTAATTTGTAAATTATTGAGTAATGCGTAATTAATACCAGCTTTTAGGGAACGTGCCCAACACTTTGCACTGTGGAGACGGCTGTACGTTTGCTGTATCTGTAGTAAGCTGAGATAACCGAAGCTAACCAGCAAGCTTTCTTCGTGCACCAGAGAGAACGTGATCGAGCTCCAGCGGAGCCACATGGAGGAGATGGAGGGAGTGTCGGAGCAGCTGCGGGACGAACTGAGGAAGAAGGAGGCAGAATATCAGGAGAGGCTTCTGCAGGTCCGACAGCAGCAGACCTCCAAACTGAGGTAAAAGGAGCGACGTGACGCAGGAATGTGCTCCACACACACCAATATTATATTTATTAGGGACGTCCCGATCAGGTTTTGTTGCCCTCGATTCCGAGTCATTTGATTTTGAGTCCCGATCCGATACTTCTATAATACTTAAAAAACAGATCCAGTTCCTTATTTTTTATTTAATTTACCTTATTTTAACATTCAACAACTCTGTTAACAAACAGAGCTCTTCTGTGAGGCAGCTTGAAGAACCAAGTAATAAATAACATAAATTCTTCATTTTGGACTTTAGTGCAACACTAAATAAAAATATGAGAATATATACACATTTATATCCGAAGTCCTGATCGGGAGGTAACGTCCGATTCCGATCGAGTCTGAAACAATGTGATCGGGCCCGATTTCGGATCTCGTGATCGGATCTGGAAGTCCCTAATATTTATATTAATGAAATGTCACTGTTGTCAAATTCCTTGAACAGTTTAATAAAGCTGTTTGTAAAAACAATATATAGATGGATAAATGGCCCCAGATATCATCTGTCAGTTGATCCCACAAAACAACCCAGCAAACAAGCCACAACCAGAGCTGTCATTTTTATTTATGCAGCCCAGTATCACAAATCAACCTGCTCTAACGTACGACCCCCTCTGTCCTCAGGCTCTCGATTCAGGAACATAACGCCCCCCTAAAAAAGTTCCAGAGCTAAAACGGTTAAAATAAATTATTTTGATACTCGTTCCAGCTTCCAGATGATTTGCTGCTTTTATTTTGTCAGTAAGTTGAATATCTTCAGGTTTGTTTGGACAAAACGAAGCACTTTGAAGTAGGGTTGGACATCATGACGTTGAGCTGGCACTGTGATTTTTTTTGCCCCGCTTCCCCAGCAAAATAAATCTCAAATTTCCACATAATAGAACCACGAACATTCTTATTATTGTTTTTAAGCTTTGGAGCTGCCTCTCCCCTCAAACACACACACCTACACCTCAGGTAGGCCCCGCCTCTCTCTGTCTCACTTCCCCGTTTTCTCCATTAGCAGCAGGTTTTATAAAGTCGCCTAAAAGACTAAGAAGTCGTCTTTTTTCTGTACATTTCAACCCGTGATCCCTCATCACAGCAGCAGGTGAGCCGCACGTCGGCTTGTTAATGACGCAGCCTATCAAACAACTGAAACCAACACCTGCGCCCGATGACATCGTCCATCCCAGTGTTTCATTTCAGACATCGTTTGATGCCTTCAACCTGAAGGCGTCACAGAGGACTCTATGACTCTGTCAAGAAAATAAAGTTTGATCGGATCGTGTTTTTTTTTCCTTAGAACGTCACAGACATGGAATGACTTAAAAACACAACACGGATGTGAACACTGAATATATTTATACACACACACACCAGGACCAGGGCTGGACGATCCGGCCAAAAATGTTCTCACGATAAAAAGTTTCATATCTTTCGATATCGCTAAATATCACGATAAGAATCAAATCGTTATTTCTATTGAGTTTTTAGGCTGATTTTTGCTCCTGAGTTAAAACCTGATGGTTACCTGTGGTTTATGCCAAACACTGGATCACTTCACACATCTGAGGCAGAACATCCAGAACAATTCTGATCACGTCTTTGTCAACAGATATGCACGAGTCAAATTAAGTAAAAGCTTTTTTCAACAACAAACAAAATAAATATCTTCATAGAAGAATTAAGTCCTAATTCGTTTATGATTCAAGTGAATAAAATCAAACATGTATTGAATATTTACTGAACATTTGTTATATTGTTATTGAAAAAAATGATTGAACGCCTCGTGGCCTCGTGTGTTGTCGTCGTCTCTCAGGTCACATGTCAACAACAACGTGACGATGATCAAACTGCAGAAGCAGCTGGCCGACAGGTCCAACGGCGTCACAGAGCTGGAGGGACGATTCCTACAACTACAAGAGGTGAGAAGCTTCTAGTGTCAACAAATCCCATGAACACGTCAGTGCGTCTCTCAGACCTGTCTGACTTCCTGTCTCTGGCTCTCAGCCCATTGGTTCCTCCTGAAGACGTAAATCTTTAAACAGATATGTAGCTTCACGTTTAAAATTCTCATTCATTTCCTGAAACAGCTTCAGTTTCTATCAGACAGACAGGAGGAAATAGTGCATCTGTTGGGGGACTACTTTCAGCGGCGGATGAATCCGCTTGTGGAGCTGAGTCAGAATAAAGTGTTCAGTGTTCATAGTGATGAAAGAACATGAGGAAGAGGAGACGTCAGGCTGTGAGACGGCGCAGGACTCGTTAGGAGACACGTTCACAGCTGCTTTGAGTCTGAACATGAGATCTGAAGAAAATATGGACTTTAACCAGACTCCTCCTTCAACATGTGTCGTCCGCAATGTTTTTTTCTGAATGTTAATTTGTGGATTTCAGAGTCAGAGGACGCTGAAAGTCAGTCTCGATGCAGCGATGGCGAAGGTGGACGAGCTGTCCGGTCAGCTGAAGGACGAGCGGCTGAAGAGCTTGGAACTGGAGCAACGGCTGCAGAGTTCCACCGTATCCAAGATCAGGGCGGAGCAGGTGATTGGCTCCATGGTTACTCACAGGAACCTGTTTGTTTGTTTGGAAGACGTCTATCTGTTGCATCTTCATCCAGTTCAAAGCTGCAGGACAGTAGAGTGGTTTCTCATCTCGGTCAAGCCGTGGCTGAAAATTCACCTTTCCAGACTTCAGCACAGTAGAATCAGAATGAGAAGGAGCTTTATTGCCAAGTAGTGCTTTACACATACGAGGAATTAGCTTTGGTGACGAGGTGCTACACGCAGACAAACATACAGCTGACATAAATAAATTTATAAATATCTAAATATGGAACAAACAATGCAAATTATATAAGTGCGGAAGAGGATTAGGGCCACATGTGAAATTTTTTTCACAGAATTCAGAACTTTAAACTCAGAATTCTGACTTTAATCTAAGAATTCTGACTTTAAACTCAGAATTCTGACTTTAATCTAAGAATTCTGACTTTAAACTCAGAATTCTGACTTTAAACTCAGAAATTTAATCTCAGAATTCTGACTTTAAACTCAGAATTCTGACTTTAAACTCAGAAAATTTAAACTCAGTATTCTGACTTTAATCTCAGAATTCTGACTTTAAACTCAGAAAATTTAATCTCAGAATTCTGGCTTTAAACTCAGAATTCTGACTTTAAACTCAGAAAATTTAAACTCAGAATTCTGACTTTAATCTCAGAATTCTGACTTTAAACTCAGAATTCTGACTTTAAACTCAGAATTCTGACTTTATACTTAGAAAATTTAAACTCAAAATTCAGACTTTAAACTCAGAAAATTTAAACTCAGAATTCTGACTTTATACTCAGAAAATTTAAAGTCAGAATTCTGACTTTATACTCAGAAAATTTAAAGTCAGAATTCTGACTTTAAACTCAGAATTCTGACTTTAAACTCAGAATTCTGACTTTAAACTCCGTAAATTTAAACTCAGAATTCTGACTTTTTTCTCAGAATTCTGACTTTAATCTCAGAATTTAAAAAAACATTCACAGGTGGCCTAATTCTCTTCTGCATCTAAGAATAATAAAAGAAGAGAGAATATATACAACTTTTTGCAGAGGTTTCCTTGTCATAGAGCTGCAACAGTTTATTAATTGGTTAATCAATCAAACAAAATTTAATTGGCAACTTTTTGATAATTGATGAATCGTTTAAGCCATTTTTGCATCACAGAGATGCTAAAGATTATCTGGTTCCAGTTTCTCGGGTAAAAAGCAGGACATCAAGGAGATTCTCGGTGTCACTTTTATTCCTGAGTAAAAATGAGCAGAGATAAATAAGCAGGCCCATCATTATGTCTGCAGCATTAACCTCGCTCTGCCAACTGCTGCTGAAACTATACTTTGAGCTCGTAATGATAATTGGCAATAAAAATATACGGCTTAAAATACATCATGCATCACAAACTTAAATACAGAACATAACTTCATACATAAGCTCTTTGTCAGCTCATTATCTGATCACACTAACTGAATTTAAAATGTAAATAAAGCTTTTCATTGCCTCAGAAGTTTGTCTGAACCTGCTCACTGTCTTCACATTAATAGAGGTTTCGGTCCGCTGGATCGTACAGTCGGGCAGGACCTCGTGGTCGGAGATGAACCATGAGACTCTGTGTTTTCTCTAGTTGCAGGAGCGGATCAGTGAACTGGAGCAGGAGAGGGACCAGCTGAAGGAGAACAATGAGAAACTGGTCAACAGGTAAGTTTACCTTTATTTAAGACTGATACACATGCGTAGGATTGGCCTCCTGCCAAGTGGATTTACACAGCACTTTTCACAACAAGGCAATTAAAAGTGTTTTACACAAAACGTAAACGTATTATTGGGGAATAAAAAAAATTTTAAAAGAGAGAAAATAAAAACAGGGCAGTAAAAGTTACAGTGCAGTGAAAGTTATCAATCTACAGCTTTAAATTTGACTTAATTAAAGGCAGTGGGGGAAAGAAAAGTCTTCAGTCTTGATTTAAAAGAACTGAGAGTTTCAGCAGACCTGCAGTTTGTTCCAGATATATGGAGCATAAAAACTGAACGCTGTTTCTCAAGGTTTGGTTTGGACTCAGGGGACCGAAAGCAGACCTGATCCCAGACCACCTGAGAGGTCTGGATGGCTTTCCGACCAAAAGTACCCGGGACTTTTTAGTCCCCAGATCCCTTTTCAAGGAACTAAAAGGTTCCTTCAGCCCTCTGTTTCCACCGCGGTCTAAAGACCTGCGGAGGTCAGGCAGATTAACCAGCTGACGTAGGCTGTAGGCCTGCACGCCGCACACAGCGACGCACAGAAAAATAATCTAATTGCGATTTTTTTTATTTTATTTTTTTTACCAATATTGCGATTTAATATGCGATTTAATTTTTAAGCTCTTTACCTCCTTATTCAAAACAGACAAGCAGTAAATCAGTGTGCAGTCGGACCAACACGATATTAGATAGATTAAACATCCACTGTTGTTTCTTGTAGGTCAGGCCTTTGTTAGGATGAGTTTGAGGTTCAATTGAAAAGTTAAAATAAAACCAAGCGTCCAACACAAATAATCTGATCCAACCAATCACAGGGTGACCTCGACTAGAGGTCGACCGATTAATCGGCCAATTTTTTGGCATTTTTTAACATAATTGGCATCGGCCAATATCCAAGTATATCAAGCCGATTATTAGGCAGGCGCATCTGTGGGCAGCCTAGTGTTGTCGTGGAACACGTGTTTGACGCACGCTGCCGCGAGTCATTTTCCAGCCGAGTGAGCAAGTTTATTTGACAGTTTATTTTCTTTAATCACCGTCTTTTTATTGAGTTTTTCCCTTAACACATACAGTTTGTGAATACAAAGAAGTGTATCTAGTTAAAGCGTATCTAACACATACACAAAATAATACACACAGAGAAAATAATCCCTCCAAAGTAATCCCATTTAGCCCACCCAGGTCACTGCCCTGTAGGTCCACCCACTACATTCCTATCCCTGACAGAAATGGAACACATTTTAATAAAATTAATTAACTTAATTAATCTGAAGCATTATTGTATGTTTTGAAATGAGTCAAGAAAGGCTCCCCATGTTTTTTCAAATTTACCAGTTGCGTGTTGAAGAGAACATCTAATCCTTTCCAGTTTCAAACACGACATGAGGTCACAAAGCCACTGCTTGTGAGTTGGAGGAGCAGCACCCTTCCACCTGGTCAGAACTGTTCGCCTCGCTATCAGCGAGCAAAATGCCAGGGCCCGTCGTTTAGAGGCTGGTAAAGGCAACCCCTCCCCACCGAGCCCAAAGAGAGCCAAGAGGGGGCCAGGTGTTACCACCACCCGGCCAACCCGGACATCGTACTGAAAAACATCTGTCCAGAACTGACCAAGAGCGGGGCAGGACCAGTACATATGAACTAGTGTGGCTACGCTAGTTTTACATTTGTCGCAGTATGGGGTGACTTCTGGATAGAAACGAGACAGTTTGCTTTTGGAGAGATGGGCTCTATGTACTATTTTGAACTGAATGAGACAATGGCGCACACAGAGATGTTGTATTCACCAGTTTAAGTATAGAGTCCCATGTCTCATCTGGTATAGTCATATTCAAATCTTCTTCCCATGCAGTTTTAAGTTCAGGTGAGGAGGACCCTTTCAGTACTCAACATTTGACAGTTTATTTTCTTCTTACCCGTTTTGTTTATTTAATATATTTTTATACATTATTTATACAATTTATTTATATATGTTTTTTTACATTATACATTTTTAATTTATAAGTGCAGATTGTTCATTGTTCATTGTAAGTATTCAATAAATGTTTTTGTTGAGAAAGTTTGTCTGTTAAGTAATTATCATTTCTTTTACATTTTATATTTCAAATAGAGGTTAAAAACCAAGCAAATATCGGCCAAATATCGACCAAAATAAATCGGCAGCATTAATCGGCCATCGGCCGACCCGGATTTCAAAAGATATCGGTATCGGTATCGGCATCGGCGTGAAAAAAACCATATCGGTCGACCTCTAACCTCGACCTCAGGCTGCACCGCTCCCTAACACGTCAGACCACTTTCCAACAAGCACTGTATTTGATTTGAACCCACAAAGCTTTGTTGTTACTAAAACCTGGTGTGTTTCAGTGTTTATTAGCGCATGTTAGCAAGCTGGATGGTGATCGGACCATCAAATGTTTTCGCTCTTCGTGCTCTCATCTCGCCACATCTTTCCAGCGCCTTCGACGTGTCTCGGGAACAGAAGTGGCAGATTCAGGAGCAGCAGCTGAAGTTACAGATCGCCCAGCTGGAGACGGCGCTGCAGGCCGACCTCGTCGACAAAAACGAAATCCTCGACAAAATCAAGGCCGAGCGAGGTACTTCTACTTCCTTTACTTGAATGTTATAGCTGCGCTGCAGGCTGCTCATCAAAGTGATTGTTTTTCCAGATACAAGTGAGAAGCTGATGGAGGAAAATAAGAAACTTCATATCCAGTTTCTGGAACAGAAGCAGCAGCTGGAGGAGCTCCGTGACCGTCTCAAATTCTACAGCAGGGTGAGATTTTAAAGTGACTTCTGTAATCTCAATGTGAATATAAATATCTTGTGTGGTGGTGGAGTAATACACACATGTCCCATGGTTGGAGGGTCTCTGCATCTGACTGATATTGTGTTCTTTAAAGGAGAGTGAGTACGACGTGGCCGAACTCACCGAGACGCTGCTGCTCATTAAGGTAAGTGGGGAAATAAACCTTAAATGTTATTGATTAACAAAGATCAAACCTATAACGTTGTGTCACGGATGTATATACAACTTATTAGGGTTGTGTGATTTATCAGATTTTTTATTTATGATGATTTTGGCTTCCAACAATTCTGAAAATAAAAGTTAATGATAGACCAATTAATCAGGCCGATAGCTGGCATCCATCCAACCAATCTATCGTCAACCGCTTATCCTGCTTACAGGCTCACGGGGGGCTGGAGCCCATCCCAGCTTACATTGGGCGAAAGGCGGGGTACACCCTGGACATGTCGCCAGTCCATCGCAGGGCCAATATCTGGCATTTTAGGATAGTTTGCTTCAGCTGATACCTGCACTTTCTGGCCGATATGTCATCCTACAGGAGAGCAGCTCTAATCTAACAGTGTTAAATATATATAGTTATACTGTAGAGACATTTCTGTTTCATTTATTAATAAAGATTCCTCTGAAATGACACGTTACTACTGAGAGAACATGCAGATTAGACTGAATTGTACAGGACTTTTCTTTGTTTTGAAATCAGCATTAATACATCCAGCTCTCTAAATATCTGCATCAGCCACTAAAAATCTGTTTCACAATGATGCTCTGCTTTAGTCTTGTGTCATAAATCCAGCGCACCTTTTTCCTCTCCAGCCCAAACTCTCTCTCAGCCGCTGTGGCCAATTACGTCCAGATGATAACTTTCTAGTCACCAACGGCACTTCACATATAACATGTTATTTATTTGTATTTTTGTAGTACTCATCGTTGGTTTAAGTAAATGCATCTCCAGACAGAACACCAAGCCTGATGTTCAGCCTTATGTAACGTTACAAGTTGATTCAGTAGCTCACATGCTGAGTCCTGTCATCCTCTCTAAGATGCTTCTTAAAGGTCAAAATGTTGGATCCATATTTGGATAACTATAGCTGGATCTGCATTTCACTTTAAAAAGCCTCAATAAACGCATGATGTTTCCACAGTCAGTCAGTAAAATAATGATGATCGTGGTGCTGACTAGCAGAACTACAACTTAGTTTTTAAAAGTGTTTTTGTGATGGTTTTATAAGGAACCCCCCCTCCACTGTTTTAAATCTTAAATTAAATGCCCCCCCCCCATTAGACACGTAACTCCCAGAAGAGCGGCAATCTGGGCTTCCTGAAGGAGGTGGAGGAGGGAGCGAGCAGCAACACCGCGAGCGCCGTCCGAGAGCTACGAGCCGCTCACGCTGAAACCATCCAGGAGCTGGAGAAGACCAGAAACCTCCTCAGCGTGGAGAGCAAGATCTGCAAAGACTACAAGGTGGAGGGGGTCACATGTAGACCAGCAAACTTTCTACCTTTCTTTTTTTTATCCTTCATTATCTTTTCTCTTTGTGTATCTTTCAGACCTAAATGCTTGTTTCAGTGTCTTTCTGCCTTCAGTCTGGTGAAAGAGAGTAAATCATGTGTGTGTGACTGAAACCATTCATGAACTCTGAATCCTTAGTGGCTGAAGTCTAAATGCTTTGTAAAGGCTTTGTTCTGAATCTCTGATAATGAGGCGGAGCTGGAGGCCGTGTTGAGGAAGATGGACGGCGACAGAGTCGAGTACGAGCAGAAGCTTGGACGACAGGCCCAACTGCTGGACACGAGGGCAGCGAAGATCAAGAAACTGGAAGGTATTTATTTATCCAGGCTTTAAACAAACCATCTGAGGACACCGAACAGTTGATCCACACCTGTGACGTAACTGTCACGTGTTGGAAAGGTGATTATTAATCTTTAGTAATCTAAAGTAACATTAGGTAAATCATCTCCGTCTCTGAGAGTCATATACTCTGATACAAGTCGCCTCTATCCTGATTGACACCTGCTTCCTGGTCTCTGTTCCTCTAAATGGGACCATAATTTACTAAATGAACATCATGCTGTGTTGAAGAAGACTTGAAACTAGCGACTGAGACCATAAACTCATCAGGAAAGTGTTTACTGGGGTAATTATTCAGCTGAGAAGGAGAAACATTTTCTCTCAGACTTCTATACGATCACACTTCTTTCTGCAGCCGGTGGAGTCGCCCCCTGCTGGCTGCTGGAGAGGGTTTAAGTCTCGTTAGTCGTTAGAGCAGGAAGTTGCCACTTGGCTGATTTCAAATTCAGTTCCGGTAGTGAATCAGCTGATGGTGGAATCAGCTGATGGTGAAACCAGCGGCTCCTCACACACACACTGTCTTTACTTTAGAACGACCTCATGACAGACGTGTTTTTGATGCACACCTGTGTAGTGAGAGGTGATCATCCTTGTTTGGTTTCGTCTCAGCTCTCTAGCTCAAACTTTCTGTTTCTGCTCCTCAGCTCAGCTCAGAGACATCGCCTACGGCAACAAAACCTACGTCCTCAAACCAGACGTCACAGACGAAGACGAGACGGACGAGTTGGATGAAACTCTTCAGCTCGAGCGAGGAGAGAACCTTCTTGAACTTCAGATAGTCGGCGCCACGCTGTCTCCGTCCGCCCTGGACGCTCTGGGCGACTCTGAACCCTCCACCTTCTGTACCTACTCCTTCTATTTCTTTGAGCTGCACTCCACTCCGGTGGTGACGGGCCAGAAACCGAAATACGGGTTCACATCTAAGTACGTGGTGAGCACGGACGACCGGTTCCTGGACTATCTCCGCAGGTGCTCTGTGACTGTGGAGCTGCATCAGGCCCTGGGTTTGGACTGGAGGACAGTGGCGACCGGGCAGCTTCGGCTGCAGCAGCTGCTCGAGCGCGACGGAAGAGTTCACGGCAGCACGCCGCTGGTCGGTGAGTGAGATTAGATCGAACTAATAATCCCTGTTGGCAGGTAGCAGTAGAATATGGAAAAGAAAAACAATACAAACCGTGAAAGAGACCCAGAGTGAGCCGACCTGGTCAACAGTGTTTCGTATGTGTCTTGTAAAGAGTCCAAACCCCCAGGCCAGCTGTGAGAAGTAGAAAACACTCTTGTTAACCTTGAGCAAGGAACGTAACCCTCACTTGCTCCCTCCTGAAGTTTGCTTCCCTGTAAGTAGATTAAATGATTTTTAAATAAACAGAACAATAGAAGAGACCTTTAAACCTGTGGAACCTTCTAGTTAAAAGGTCGTTTTGAAGTTGGGCTGGGCAACAAATCAATAAAGACAGTTAGCACAATGTCATTTTCATAAATAACACAATGTTCAATAAATGAACAAATCAGCACTTTATTTTTCTATCAAGATATTTATTTTGTTGAGAAAAAGAGACTGAAGAAAGATTTTACTTAATTTTCCTCGTGCATATTTGTTGAAAACCGATTTTATCAGAATAGTTCTGCCTGTCTGTGAAGTGATCCTCTGTTTGGCATCAAGATTTCTGACCAGGAAGAAACGTTTAAAGTGACAAGTAAACTCTGTATCTACAGCCAGCCGCCAATCACAGTATTGATCTCAATCAGTTTATCGAACAACCAAAGCAGGCCCGGCCCCCGCGAGCTGTCGAATGTGAGGAACAGGAGGAAACCATGGAAACAGTGGATTTGGTTGTAAAAGAAAAGCAACTTTTGTAAACTGCTCAGTCGGCAGGTGTTCGATCATTTGTTCAAAATATGTTTACTGCATTAAAGCTCAAGACATTTTTTGTTCGGGAACAGATACTTTGGTGTTCACACTGGTGTAAAGCGTCCAAATCGCTCACCCTTCCAGGGCTTTCCGTTCGCCAGTACGTCACTACCTCATGCGTGCAGGTCGCACCTTCCATTGGGGGACATCTCCATGACAACAGTAACACAAAATGAATCGCGGGTGATGTGAAATAGATGTTTGGTCGGAACAACACATCTCCCGGATGTTTGCACACGACACACATGAACACTGAAGTTTACAAGAGGGTCAGTGATGAAATGAAAGAGAGGGGCTGTGAACGCTCCGTCGAGCAGCGCCGCACGAAGTTAAAAACTCCGACAGCAGCAGGCTACGTCATACAACCACAACAACATACCGCAGCAAAATACGCTGCCGAAGCGACCTTTTGGCGTCGGTTGCCAGGCAACACGTTAATTTGTTCCGGTTGGTGGGTCGGTTGTGTTCTCACTGCAAACAAACCGCTCCAGGGTTCGTATGAAATCGAGCAGAGACCACCTCTCCTAGGCGTCTCGGCTCGGTTGTTTTGTTCCGGTTCAGAGGATTGTTGTGTTCACAGGTCACCAAACGAACCGGGCCAAAAGGGAAACGCCCCCTTTGTTTCGGAACAACGTGTCCAATCGATCCAGGTGTGAAAGCACCCTTAGTCTCAGAGTCAGAGTTATCAAAAGTCTCTGACTCTGAGTAGAAAGACACCCATGTCCAAGATACATGTGGTGAATCACTTAAAGTCACGACCCCTCTGGACATTTACCTTCCATTGACCCCGTCACAGGAGGCTGGACGCCCCCGTGAGATTAGTTACATGGCAGTGTTTTAAAGATGGTTCTCATAAATTTCTCATTACACCAACATCGTGCAGCCCTGCTCGGGAGCAAAAGTCAGCCTTTAAACATGAAAGAAATAATGACGTTTATCCTGATAAGTATCGATATCGAGTGATGTGGAATTTAACATCTTTGGCCGTGTTTGAAAGGATGAATTTTAAAAATTGTAAGAAAGGTTCCCATTCTCAGATCCACATCGACGCCTCCCCCAGAGTCTGGATTAGACTTCAGTCTAACAGTTCAGAGAGTGAGCAGACGTGCACGGACCTTTGCAGTTGAAACCCGCCTGCTCTCTCTTTCTCAGGTACATCTGATTCAGCGTGGTCCTTCGGCTCGCTGGATTACTGGCTGAGGCTGAAGGTCCCCGTGACAGAGACCCTGCGTCTGTATAAAGAGAAGGTGAAGGCCGGCGGCTACATCAGCGCCGCGCCCAGAGAAGACACACAGGTACGTTATGTTTTAGGAATTTAAAGGAAAACTTTTTATATCTATTCAGTTCAATTTTATTTACATAGCTCCAAATCACAACAACAGTTATCTCACAGCGCGCTTTTCATAAAGAGCAGGTCTAGACCGAACTCTGAAGTTAGGCGAGGAAAAACTTCTTTCTGTGGCCATCGTTTCTATCAGATACAATAAAAATATAGTTTGTACATAACAGGGCTGGACAATAAAAGAATAACAGTAATTATCGCAATATGATTTCTTTTCAATAACTATAACATATTTAATTAAAAAAATCAAGAAATGTTTGATTTTACTCACTTGAATCGCACACTGATCAGTTTTTTGTTCAGATGAGGAAAAAGGACTGAAAAAAGCTTTTACTTCATTTTACTTGTGCCTCTGATGTGTGAAGTGATCTGCTGTTTGGCCTCAAGTGTTCTGACCATAAAGAAAAGTTTAACCCACAATTAACATCTGGTTTCTTCAACTTTCACTCAGGAGCAAAAATCAGCCTTAAAACTGGAAAGAAATAACTTTTACATATAAAAGTATTATTATTTTTTTATATAAATAATAATTTTTACTTATCGTGATAATTATCGATATCGAAAGATATGAAACTTTTTATTGTGAGAACATTTGTGGCCGTATCGTCCAGCCCTGGTACATAATGATATAATAAGAGAAGCTAAGATGTTTCTTTGTTGATCCCCCATAGAGGAAACTGGCCCTGCAGTGCAAAGTAAAATAAGTACAAAAATTTATAATCAGTGATTATCAGGATCACATATGTAAAATATATAAATATTATGTCCAATCAAAATAGAGTCTGTTGGCGGAGGTGGGGGATGTTGGGTGCTGTAGCGTTGATGGCACAAATGAGCATCTTAAGCGTTTTTAATAACACCGAAGCTGAAATCTGAGAAAGCAGCAACATCGCTAACCAAAGATGTGTCAGGGGAACAAACACCTGCAGCCAGTCAGTCAGTCAGCTCAGCTTCCACTGCACCTGGAGCTACAACTGAGACTCCTCATTACACAGAAACACTGTGAGCAAGCAGGATGTTTCCAACAGGCAGAAATGTTTGCTGAGCCGAGAGTTTCTTTACCACCCGTCTGATCTGACCAGATCTTAGTCATTGATTAACCCGCGGTCAACCCAGGTAGTTTTGCTGTGATGGTCTCGGTCTGTCTGGTCTCTCAGCGCAGACAGACGTTTCCGCAGAGCCGTGTAACCTCCAGATGAATCTTTCCTTTCAGCCGCAGCCACCCAGCGGCGGTCTGAACGAGCTCTACGTCACCGTCCAACGCTGCCGAGACCTGCAGTCCGCGACCTCCCAGCTACCGAGCCCCTACGTGGTCTACAGAGTCTTTGACTTCCCCGACCACCCGACCACCACCGTCCACGACTCCTGCGACCCCCACTTCAACGACCTCAAGTCCTACTCCGTCCTGACGGATGTAGACCTGGACCGGTACCTGAGGTCCGAGGTCCTTCAGTTCTACGTGTTCGACTACAAAGAGGAGCAGATGGACACGTACCTGGGGAAGGCCCGGGTACCTCTGCTGTCACTGGCCCAGGACAAGAGGATCACAGGTGAGCCGGGCTCCTGCTCCAGGCGCCGTATTACAGGAAGTCCCTACCTTAAGTCTGAAGTTAAGACAGGAAGAGTCAAAGATTTTACAGCAGCAAATCCTAACTGACTTTAGGAATCCCGTCTTACCTCAGGTTAGGAAATCCTAAATACTCGATCCAACATCGGTTAGCAACTTTAAGTCTGTTACCTAGCAACCGATGCCACTTTACTCATCTCGCCGCGCTAAACGGCTTTAAATCGCTGTTTTTTTTTTAATGAAACAAACTGAAAATGGAGCAGAAACAACAACTATCACTGAACTTCAGGTCAGATGACTCAGAGGTTGGTGACCTCCGTCTGAAATCCACATAACGCTTAACTGGGGAGATTACAGAGAGAGAGCGGGCTGACACAGCGGACACGTCCGGCATCCAGCGGTGATGCTGTTAAAAAGACAATAAGTCCATTTGCAGAGATACAGAGACGCAGGCAGCTGTTGTGTCCAGAGAGCAGAGGAAACAGCTGGTGGCTCCTCCTGAGCTCCTCACCGACCCCGGCAGGAACCCAAACTCTGCTCGGGAGGGTTAATAATGAAGGTAAAATGATAATAATAATACTAATGAAGGCTGCGGACTGGCGTCATCAAGTTTTCATGTATTTCTTGTCTCCTCCTATCAGAGACCTGCATCAGGATCCTTTTGTTCCATCAAGCCTTCACATCATGTTACATAATGAGACGTTATCCAGCTTTACACCACCGACAGCCTTTCTGCTAACGAGGGTTTGGTACAATCAGTTAATAAGTTTGTTGATTTTAAAAGTAATCAAAGAGCAGCCATGTGGATTAAAGGAGTTATTAACCAGCAGCTGGTGGAAAAGTAAACAGTTCTCCTGAAGTTAGGAGAGTTCATTTAAAGTTTTACCAAGTTAGGATGCTTCTGTAAAACACTTTTCTGATCTAAAGTCAGGAAAGGAACTGTAATCAGGTCCTAAGCCTTATTACCATGGTTACCAGGCAGTTAGGATCTGCTGGTAGGACGTTTCTGTAATACGGACCCTGGTCTCTCTGTTGCCATGGTGCAGTCCTTCCTAAATTCAGTTTTTCATAAATCTTTAAAATAAATAAATAAATTCTGTGTTGCTGCAACAATCAGTCAGTTATTCAGTTGGTCTCCAACTATTTCGATAATCGATTTATCATTTCAGCAACTTTTCGAGCAAAACATTGTTAAAAATGTTTACAGACTTTTTGCTGCTTTCATTTGGCTTCATAGCAAAAACTATAAGAATCTAACTAAATTTAACAAATTAAAAATCGGCGATACCACAAGTTATATCTTTTTAACTACAACCGAAGAAGATAAATCAGCAGCTGTTTGTTAATGTGCCGCTTTTTCTCTTGTGTTTCTTGTTATAATGAGTTAAATGTTTTGGCTGGAGAAAACACGGCGTTTGAAGACGGCATCTTGGAGTCTGAGATTATGCTCAGGGTTTTTTATGTCTTATGGACCAAACCTTGATGAGACTGACGGAGACAATAATCGGCAGATTAATCAACAAATAGTGAGACTCGCTTTGCTCGTAACCGAGGCAACATCATAAAGATCAGTACAGTTAAAATAAGGCCATCGTGTCCCAGACAACTTCTCCCTGTGTTTGTCAGCAAAATGCTTACATGTTAATACGCCCTCGTCTATTTGTGGGAGACGTTAATGCTGACGGACTGTGATGAGATTGTTCTTACCTGAAAAACGATGTCCAGTCTTTTCCGTAAAGTTTGCAGTTTGGCGTTTGTTACCTGCGTCCACTTACAATAAATAATACGTAATATAAATTAGAATAAACAACATAAAACTGAGCACAGTTAAAAACTGTTTGCTGCTCTTCTTCAATGAAACACACCTGTTTGTAACAATGCAGGAACTTAAAGAGGCTTAACACAATATCATGCCCCCTGTGGCTCGGAGGAAAACAGGCAGTATGGCTCCTACAGATGTGACGGATTGACCAAAACGCTGTAATTCACCCTCTCTGCTGTTCATAATAGTCGGGACTACATGACGAAACAGCTGAATGTGGCTCCGTATCTCTGGTTTCTAATGCTGAAGAATCTCTGGGTCTGTCTTCTCATAACGAGGACAGAGACTCATCTCTGAGAATCTGACCCAAGGACTTTGTGACTCATAAGAAGACTGAACTGAACTCTGCAGACTCATCATCAGCTCGGTGTGAATATTTTATTATTGAGGCCCCGTTTCCTTCTTCTATCAGTGTTTTGTACCATTTCTCTTGTTTGTCCTTCAGGTGCGTTTGAGCTGACCGATCCCTCTGGACTCCCCGCCGGCCACATTACAGTGACGCTGCAGTGGAGGTCCCCTTACCTCCCTCCACCAGGCTGCGTCACGTCTGAGGAAGAGCCGGAGTTCATCCCGAAGGAGAAGTTAGCGGCTGAGGCAAAGCAGGAACGTCAGAGTGTGGAGGAAGAGGAGGAAGCCAAAGACCTTCTCCATCTGTCCTCCTCTCTGCATGAGGTCGCAGCTGTCAGCTCTAAGGTCAGAATAACAGAAGAGCTTCTCTGGAGCCGCAGAGTCACATCTGTGACTCCTTATTCAAAGTGCACAGCAGTGTTGTAGTCAAGAGCGCCCACACCGAGACCGCGTCAAAACCAAGACCAGAGTTTATCGAGACCGAGCCAAGACAAAGACTTTCAGAGGCTGAGATCGAGACCAGTTCCCCACATTACATGATAGAGAATGAAATGTGGAACGAGATCAGAGGTGTTTGTCAAACTGATCTGAAAGATCCACATTCGCGTTAAAACGCCCACAAACAAACACTGAAACCAACTTAAGCATCTTTATCCAACGCTCCTTTTCCAGGCTTAGCCAACCATTGCATGGCGCAGTGGATAAGACACATGCCTTTGGTGTGAGAGACCCAGGTTAACCCCTCGTTTCTCCAGAGGTGTGAGACCTTTGACATATCTAGCAATTGCAAGTCGCTTTGGAGAAAAGCGTCAGCTGAATGAATAAATGAAACGGGAACAACACATTTTTAATTAAGGTTGTTGGTTTCATTTAAAACGGTACGTTTTACATCCAGTTTGGATGTTAACAAATAAATCAGACGATGCAAAAGCAATTTATTGATATTCCCAAAGTTACAGTCTTGAAATAAAATCCCTAGACCGAGACAAGGCCGAGTATAAATACGGTCGAGTCCGAGACGATCTTAAGACCGGACTCGAGTACTGCAACACTAGTGCAAAGTTTTAACATGTTGGCATCTGAGATTACCTGTGAAGGTGTGTTCCTGCAAACCTTATTCCCTAATCTGAATGTGTTCTCACCATCAGGCCCCGCTGCCAAAGCTCAGACAGAAGACACAAGTGAAGGAGGGACCGATGGCCAAAAAGGTCACGTTTGTGGATCCCTCAGCTGCGAATGACCAGGTGAGATGTTTAAGTAAGAATTTAGTTCCTCATGCATGTCTAACTTTCTGTTTCTGAAAGAGCAGAACAGACTGAAGGCCAGTTTATACTTCTGCGTCGAATCTACGCCGTAGCCTTCCCAAAAAATGTAACTGCACATCAGGTCGACGCCGACCACAAGAACTGTGATTGGTTGGTTTGGTGGCGTCGCATTTCCTCCTCATTTCCTGGAGGGGGGGTGTCCAAACCAGATCTTGCGAAAGAAGCAGCTGCAAAACGTTGAATACATTCTTTTGAGCTTCACGGCCCGAGCGCCTCGTTTAACTTTCAGAATTTCATCAGTTCTGTCCAATAACATTCAGAAGATCTAGAAAGCCGCACGCTCATCATTTTACCAAGTTAGCGGAGGGTCAAACACAGGCTGACCGTGGGGTCTTAAAAGATAATTAATAAATGTTTGTGAAAATGAAGGCCATTAAAATGTATTAAAAAGTCTTAATCTGTATTAAAGGTTTTAATTTTGTAGAGATTTTTTGTCAATGTGAAAATCCTTTTTGCCCAAAGAGTTTGTCTGCTAGAAGTTTATTTATAATGCAAAGCCAAAAACACCTGATAGGTAGGATGTAACTTTAGCGGCTGTGTTGTTCTTCTGTGTAGGGAGCGCAGGGATCTACCGTGCGAGTGTTTCACTTTCATCCGCCCCTGAAAATAGATCTGTGCGAACCGGAAAACTGATTTACGAGCACAACCGACCGTAACCTTCCACCACGTTGGACCCCCCCCCCCAATGCTAATCACTCAAAACGTAGTCGGACTGAGCTCTGTGGCCGCGTGAACAGCCCCGTTACTCAAAAACAAGATGCGCCGTCAGCAGGTGAAGCAGCAAGACAGAAGACAACAGGGGAATATAAGCAGCGTTTGGGTTTGGCTAACGAAGGCTCAGTCAGTGCCTTTTGGTGAAACACGTCTAACTGTTCGGAAAGCCGATGTGCTCGTTAGTCACAGCCTGATGGAGCGGGAGATTAAAAAAAGTCATCGTATAAATAGTTATGATTATTGACGCATTAGTAGGCTACTTAAAGTTAAAGTTAGAGACTATCTGTAACCATGTAGAGCGTTTTTCATGCACAAACTTAATGAATAAAAAAATGAAACAGCTGTAACTGGAATTATTATTATAACAGGGGGAAGCTACAAACAGTAGGTACTATGAGATGAAATACAATGAATATAGAAACATCATATAAATAATATATTAATATCAAACTAACAGATTAGTATGATTAACAATATACTTTGAATACATTGTTATAACATTATGCTTATACACTCGTTTATAGTAGCTCCTGCTCCAGGTTGCGGATGGATCCTCTGCAGCAGACAGATGTAGATTTAGAGCCAGGATGGCGTTGTGCCGATATGTGCTGCCTCCAGCCGCCTCCTCCTGAGACCAACAGGTTCTATTTAGATGTTAGTATGTGTTTTACTAAAGTTATTGTTATAAGTCAATGGGAATCTTTTTTTTCGAGTTTAATCTGCAATAACAGCGCCACCTATGGGCATATGTGGGTGAACTTTGGTGTCTGTAGTAAGAGGACCTTAAAGGTGTGTTTCTGACTGAACCGGTTACAGCTCAAAGTGGAGCGGCGCTCTTAAAATGTGTTGAAAAGGTCTTGAAAAAGGTTTTAAAAAGTATTGACTTTTATATACCCTGAAACAGGAAGTTGGCCGGCTTGTAAACTTGCTGTTTCACAGTGGAACACAGAAACCTCATCGCTAACTAGCATTTCACCAGTGTAGCTGCAGAGCGACGTCGAAACGCTCACATATGTGACGCATAGACTCGATGCAGAATGATGAGTCCCTCTCTAAACAGCCGGACGTCACCTCCTGGAGCCGGTTGGACCAACAGGGCTTTACTAATCCTGGTCCTAACTGCTAAGTAGGTCTTAGTTAAGTCTTTAGAGTTGACCTAACGTCGGTTGCACCGACCAAACGTAAGCCTAGGCTTAACTACGCCTCGTCTTAGCGATGCGCGTTCATGTGAATGGCCACGGAACTACAGCTGTAATGCTGCGTTGTGGTCTGACACAGACTGTAAGTCACGTGACATCTGTTCAACAAGTTCATACAGGCTCTCTCTCTCCGACAGAATGGAAACCTCTCAGTAAATCATTGTAAACGTCCAACGGATTGCTTCTGTCTCTAATAATAACTCTCTTCTGTCTAAAAGCCGGCTCGTTGTAAAGTCTGTAGAAGGCGCGCCGTGTACTGCTGAGTTATCAAGAGGTTACTATAGAAACTTGCCTATATTTTGACTTTACGCCTGCTACTGACTAGGCGTTAGATTTACGCCCGGTCTTAGCGAGAAGAGGACTTAAGCCTGTACGGTGCAACTGGCGTAACTATTAGGTCGGACTTAGACTGCTGAGTTAAGACCTACTTACCTTAAGACCAGGCGTGAGCCCTGTTGGTGCAACCGGCTCCCGCTGTCAGGAAATATAAGGTTTGACAGAATTACCAGATAAAGAATACAGAGGTTCATCCGGGAACACACAATGACCACGTGCTGAAAGGAAACGGCGTGCGTTTATTCCTTTATTAGAGATTTCGGCTGCATCAAAGATTATCATGCTTATTTATTAATCTGATTATATCTTTCTTTCTTTAACAGTGTTTTTGTTTGTGGGAAACAGAAACATCCTCAGTCTGCGTGCTGCTTTCAGCCCTTTGACCTGTGGAGACTGAAAACCTGCAGTGTTCAGAAACAAACATGCAGGACGTATGAGTGGAAATCATTTTCAACCAGAAAAATCAGTTTAATGTTTTCTAATGTCTTGTCAGGTTGAGGACAAGAGCTCGCCAGGTCCCAGAGAGACAACGTCCTCACCTGTCGTACAGGTAAACCCACAGGCAAAGCAGCTTCTTCAGCTCACCTGTAAATAATAACAAAAACAGCTCTGTGGACGCTGTCAGATGGGATTAGAGGGTGATAATGAAGACGTGGAGCCGTTTAAACTAAATGTGAATTAGAGAAATAAGCGTTTTGGCAGCTTATTGGTCAAATGTAGCCTGTAACTCTGCACGAATGGAAACAAGACGCCCAGAATACTTTTAACCCAGCTGTCTGGCTGCACTGATTAAAGTCTGTGCCAAATAATGACAATCCAAATCGTTTTTCTTTTCTCTGCTGAAGGTTTGCTGTTTTAATCACAGCTGATCCATCGGTGATCAAACAGTATTTTGTATTTGCAGGTTGTGTCAGAAGCGACTCCTCAGGGCGCCGCAGAGGAAGAGGAAGAAGAGTCTCACTTCTCCGAAGGACAGCTGCTGCCAACAAGCTCTCAGTCCTGCTCCGACGACTCTGAAATCTCCGAGGAAATCACAGAAGGTGAGGAAGTATTGATGGCTAGAGTCACCTGCTGTGCTGCATCATATTACCATGATAGTCTGAACCGTGGGACTGCCCTGCGCTCGAATCCTACTGGCTGTAGGCTGCCAGCATTTCAGATGTTGTTGGGTTTAATACACGTTTCCTGCAGACTGTCTCTCAGACATATCCGCACGGACGAAGGCTCGCCACCTTCAATTAAACCTCTCTAAGACTGAACTCATTCCAGCCAAACAATCTCTCCACCATAACATCAAACTACAAACTGGCTCCTCAACCATCAGTCCAACCAGGTGGTGAGAAACTAAATGACCCGCTGTCCTTTTCAGACCGTGTTGCTGCCGTCTCTCGGTCGTCCCGCTTTGCTCTGTACAACATCAGAATAATCAGGCCGACCTCACTCAGGCCGCCACCCAGCTGCTGGTTCAGGCCGTGGTTCTCTCTCTGCCCTCCTAGCAGCTCTTCCAGTTTGTGCGGTGAAACCCCTACAGATGGTTCAGAACTCAGCAGGTTCTGGTTTCTGATCAGCCCAAAAGGACTCATGTCCCTCCACTGGCTCCCCGGGGCCTCCAGAATCAGATCCAAGTCCCTGATGCTGCACACAGAGCTGCTCCTGGGTCTGCACCGTCTACCTAAACTCCATAAGTTCCTTCTGGGCCAACGAACGCCGCCTGGCTCTGCCAGCCCTTCACACAAAGCGACCTCGGTCCCTGTTCTCATCTGTGACACCACGATGGTGGGAGGAGCTACCGCACGCCATCAGAGCAGGGGCGTCCCTCTCTGACTCCAAGAAGCTCCTGAAGAACACTTCCTCTGACATCACTTCCTGTGCTCTTCCTCTTCTGTCCCCTCTCAGTTCTTTGGTATTGATTGCGTGTTTTTATCTCTTACTTCCTTCCCTGTAGGTATTTACCTCATTGATGCCAAATGTGCTATCAGCTCTTACTGGTATTTATCGCTGCTCGTCTTACAACTAACGCATTGTCAGTTGTAGAACTCGTGCTGTACTTGACGCTTAAGATCAGATAAGATATACTTGATGGTCCCTGAAAGGAGATTTGTTTTGGACCCTGTCTGTTCTGCAGCTTCACAAGACAACACAAAATACAGAAACAAAGCATCTCTCAGCTCGTATTCTTTGTTGATGCTTTAATGTTAAGTCGCTTTGGATAAAAGCCGCATGAGTAAATGTAATGAACTGGACCACCAGCTGTTTATCAATCACACAGGTCACACATTATGTGCAGTACCTCAGATATATATTTGGATTATACTTTATTACCATATTTATTTATTTATGTACATTTTATGAATCACTGGCAGAACCTGAAATGTTTTTCAGCTGATTGTTGCTCCTCTGTTTTGCTTCACGCTGTGGACACAGAACACTGTGTTTTTAATTGTGGCTCAAACTCCGACATCGTCTCCCCAAACTCTGGCAGCCTGCCGGTGTTCTGAGCCCTGCGCTCTGTCTTTAAGGTGCTAATGTTTTGGTTTGTTTGCTTTCTAACAATGCTTCCCGAGCAGAACAGACATTAATATTGAATCTGGCTGCCAATAATCTTTAGAGCGGGCTTCATAAATGTTAATGGCAGCCCTCGGAGACACGGCCTACTCACCATGTCGACATTGTGATGCTGAACTCTATATTTCCTTCTTAAAGAACACACCATTGTTTAACTCGCTCCTGTTGTTGTTTTTTCCTCCCCTCCTGCTCGCCGTCCGGCCCGTGCAGATGTTGAGGAGGCTCCAGCGGCCAAAGAGGATCAGACAGAATCGACTCAGTCCGACAGCGATGACTGCATTGTTCATGGACCGGCCACGGGGAGGAAGGTCAGTGAGTCCGTTTACCTTCCACAGATCTGAGGGTGTAGTCGCTGTGCAGGGAGTACGCGGGGAGGACTGTTGCATCCTGGGAGCGCACGGCGGAGCTGATCTCCAGCTCTGGAAAACTCAGCTGCACCGGTGTTTTGATTGTGGAGAGATTTGTGAAGGTGTTTTGTTTTCGTTGTGGTTGAGTTCGATTTTATTCTGTGCACAAGCAGGAGGTTGTTTCTGTCTGTTTGTTAACACGTCCAGCTGAAGCCCGGCGTTATGCAGGAGACGGACAAACGAGCAGCTACTTTCATTATTGATGAACCTGCCAATTATTATTAGAACGTTAGCAAGAGATAAAAGATGTTCACACTTTTGATTTTTTCCGTCTTTTCCATCCACGTCTCTGTGCGGAACCGGCGTGAGCTAGTGTTTACATCACCACAGCCAATTACAATCACTTTTAGATGTGGGCACATCAAGAATGCTGCATGCTGATTGGCTCGTTGGCGTTAACAAGAACCTTTAGGTATTGAACTTTGGTACCGAAAGACAAGACATTTTTTGATACTCGGTGGTACTGAGGCGATTCGGTCGCTGCCTAAAAAGTATTGAACTCATGATTATTTCTGTCTCCCCTGAACCCTAATTAAACCATTTAACTAATTAAATATCTTTCAAGTGAATCACTGATCTCCAACACAGCCTAGCTAGCTAACGTTAGCATTAAGTGAACGAGGTTTACAGTTAAAAATCAAGTCCAGTATCAACAAACTTCAAAACTTTTAACTGTTTCACGAAGATTTTTGCTTTGGAACTATATAAAATAAATATATATAAAAAGAAATATAAAAACGTTTGGACAGAGTTAAAGAGAAAATAACAATCAGCCTTTTCCACCTCTTCTACCTGCAGAAACAGGACTGTTAACGTTACAGTACAGTGTAAGTAAATCTGAAAGAAATGGAGAAAGAGTTAAATTAAAAACAGGGTCAAACAGTAAAACTCAGAGTGAAGTGTACGATATTGATCTACAGCTTTACGTTTGATTTAATTAAAGGCAGCTGGGAAAAAGAAAAGTCTTCAGAGTTGATTTAAAAGAAGTGCCAGTTTCAGCAGACCTGCAGGTTTCTGGGAGTTTGGTCCAGATAAAGGAGCTTAAAAACTGCTTCTCCAGGTTTAGTTTGGAACCTGGGGACAGAAAAGCAGACCTGATCTCAGACCACCTGAGAGGTCTGGATGGTTCATAACGAAGCAGAAGATCAGAAATGTATTCAGTGCTTTATAAACTAACAGCAGGATTTTAAAACCAGTTCTGTGACAGACAGGAAGCCAGTGGAAAGGCCTCGTCGAGCGGCAGCGTTCTGAATCTGCTGCAGCGAACTGAACTAACCTGTGTCCCTGTGCCGGTCCTCAGACCTCCGAGCGACTGCGGGTGGAAATTCTGTCCCTGAGCTTGAGGCCGGAGTCTCGGGTGGCGAGGGACGGCAGCGTGGTGCGTCTGTTTGTGGAGTACTCCCTGCTGGATCTGCCCACGGTGGAAACCCCGCTGTCTCTACCCAAACCCCCCCGGGGCAAGAGCATCAACTTCAACTACAGCAAGGGTAAGAACCTGCACACGGCGAGGTCCAGGAGAGGCCGCGGGGGCCGCAGACTGTGTCAGGATACTTTTGTAATGTAGAGAAAGATCTGCCTGTTACATGATTGTCTTGTTCACATTTACAGCAGAGTTGTTTCCTTTAAAAACACGGTGAGCGTGTGCAGCCCCGTGACATCAGCAGGAGCGTTCGAGTGAAACGCTGAATGTCAGTGTGTTCCCGCTCATCACCGTTCACTACTGCATAATAAAAAATATTCCAGTCTTCACTCACTCGTCAGCGAAGCTCAGATTTTCCCGCTGTGGAGGTGCAGCCCCGTTAGCTTTGGCTACCGTGACATCTGCGCTGTGCAGATGTTTTTTTGTGAATTAGCTGAACTGTTTGGGAAAATCCCAAAGTGGAGTAGAGTTTCTGAGCTGTGTCATTTGGAACAGGACGGATTTTTAACGCTGTTTTCTTTGGCTTTAATATCACGTAAGAAGAAAATGAACTGACTGTGTGCTTGAAAACAATCTCCATCCTCAGCAGCGTTTGAGCTGCGTATCAGAATTGAAATGTCTGAAAACACACATCATGTGACCGTTCCGTGCGCTGAGTACAATATGGTGATTACATGGGATTATAGTTAGGTAAAAAAAAACAAAGATAAAAGAAATAAAGGTGGAGTTGAGGTCTGGAAACCCGGTGAATCATGGATTCATCCCAGGAATCCCAGAGCCACTGGAATCAGTTTGAGATTTAAGATTAAGTATTTTTTTAACAAGTATTTTCCAAAACCTTATTGAGAAGTGACTGACCAGGTTTTCACTCTGCCTTCAGGAATAATGACTCCTTTTCCGTCCCCAATATAACTCCCACAAAATTAAAGCCACTAGAATTGAAAGGTCTGAAAACGCACATCATGTGACCGCTCACGTACACTGAGCGCGTGCGTGTCGCTGTAAACAGGAAGCAGATTGTCTGCTCTGCAGCTGCAGAAGAAAGTTCTACTAGAGACGAACGCAGAGCAGCGAGGTGGAACCGTTACTGAGAGGAAGAGACGGCGGACATTAAAGACATGACCGTGTTATAGGTACGATTTGTGTCCAAGCTGGTCCAACATGGCTCCCATCCCGGCGCTCTTTCCTCTCCTCTGGCTGGTCGGCTGCTCATGAAACCAAAAACCTCGTCTTGCTTTTCAGTTTCTGTCAGAGGAAACGTGAGTTTCAGGAATAAAGTCGGAAAAAGCAGGTGAAAAAGTTTGCAGACCGGCGCTAACTTTAGACAAACGAGCCAAGAGGAGCAAACAAGACATTTAGTTTTAAACTCCTCTTTCCTCATCTGGTCGTTCTGTAAGAGCAGAACATGGTAACAACACGGAGCTGCAGACACCTGATCCTCACCGGGCCGCCGCCACACGGCTGAACGCCATGTTGAAATATTAATATTATGATCCTGAGAAGAAGAACTTGTTGTTTTCTGTGTTCTAAGTGTTTGTGGTTCTGCCCTCAGTCGTTCCCCTGGACGCAGAGAACAACGGGGCGAGGCGGCGGCTGCTGAGGGGAGTCCTGCAGGGGCGAAACCCCGACATGGAGAGGTGGGTGGAGAACAGAGCGTTGTTGTTTGTCCTCGTGGAGACAGAAAGTGAGACGGCTGGAGAGGGACGTTCTGGTGGGATTCAGAGCCGCTCGGTGACCCTGGTCTCAGAGCTGGAAATCACCTCTAATGAATCCTGCCAGCTTGTAAATGTTTACTGAGCTGAGCCAATGAGGAGTTATAATATGAACTGTCACCATCTCGTCATGCAGCTTTCTTTGGCTCTGACACCTTAAAGATGAAAGCAGTTATATTAATTATAAAATATTCCTTTTGAAAACTTCAGAGTAACTCAACATTTCCCAAGTTAAGTCTTCAACGGGTGCCTGCTAGCTTATCGCTAGCGCACGCCTCCCATCGTCCCATGTACAGCGACCGCTGTCCTTTCCTGGAAGTCGTCTCCTCTCTCACACATTTCCTGTCTCTGTTGAGCCGTCCTGTCGTGAATAACGGCTTAAAGGCCCCAACAAGCTCGTTAGTCAGTGATTGCAGACATTAATAAAGATTACTGATGATAAATGTGGTCGTTGAGCAGAATCCGGTTCACGGTGGTGAGCGAACCTCCGGAGGAAGAGGAGCAGGAGAGGGAGTGCGAGGACGTGGGAGTGGCCTACCTCAGGATCCCCGAAATCCTGGAGACCCAACAAGACCAGACCGAGACCAGCCTGAAGGGTCAGCACACACACACACACACACACACCTTCCCCTATCCCAGTGACGACATCACATTGACTGTAAATAAGAAATGGGCGTAGTCATGGTGACGCCACCCGTTGGTTTGTGGACCGCCGTTTTGAAGCCTCGAGTTTGGCCGATAGGGCGGCGCCATGGAGCTAGCTAGCTAGCTTAGCTAGGTGCAGCTGTAACTCAGGTTAACTGTCATTTTAACAGGCTGATAAGTTTGTCCAGAGAACAACAGTCAGAAAACTAAATGTTCTCACCAGAGAAAGTGAACAGCCGACTCCTGATAAGCTTTTTCAACGGCGCTGGTTAAATTTACACAGCGCCGAGGGTACGAGTCGGCTCTAGCCTGATTGACAGGTTGCCATGGTAACGACTCTACAATCACAGATAATCCCGCCCTGAAACATTCTCTGCTTTGTGGTCTATTTTAAAATAAATGGGACCATAATTTACTAAATGAACATCATGCTGTGTTGAAGAAGACTTGAAACTAGCGACTGAGACCATAAACTCATCAGGAAAGTGTTTACTGGGGTAATTATTCAGCTGAGAAGGAGAAACATTTTCCCATTATTTCTAATGGAGCCGGACTTCTTTTTGCAACCAGAAGAGTCGCCCCCTGCTGGATTTTCAACAGAATGCAGCTTTCAGGGACTTCTGGTGCTTTCAGACCAAAAGCGAAGTGAGCGTTCGGGGCGGTGAGTTTACATACAAATTCAATGCAAAGACATGTAGAGGCGCGATTTCCTGTCGGGCGGCGCGAAGCGACGCGAAGGGGGCGGGACGAAGCGAAGGCAACGTGAAGGAATTCGCGTGAGTTGAATATTTTCAACTCAAGTGAAGATGTCGCATGACGCTGAGTCGCGACAGCCTATCAGTTTTGAGATCGCCGAGGCTTCAGAGCGTTGTGTGCAGAGGGCCGGGCAGAGCGGGGGGATTGAAAATCTGCAGGCCGGCTGAGAGCTGCTAAACTTGGGCTGGAGGAGCAGGGAGCAGCTGCAACCTTCGGAGAAATAAAAACTCGTAGTCGGTCGGATTCGGCTCTGACAGCTACGCCGTTTACTCGCAGGAGGAGCTCGGAGTTAACTGTTTTTATTAAATTAGCTTTTTACTGAGGGAAATAAAAATCGACCAACACAATATTGGCAATATGGTGGTAGTGGGGAGTGGGGTGGTGATGGTAATGACAATGGTAATAAATAATAAATGGTTACTTTGTTTACGCATACACACACATACACATTCCCACACTCACACCCACTCACATACACACTTAGATCAAACTCTTAAATCACTCGTATGTCACTTCTGGAATTATGGATTTACAAGATTGCTCACTACTGCACTATGTTAGTTTGTATGTATGTCTGACTGTTAAATAAATAAAAAAAATTAATTGCAAAAAAAAATAAAAAAATAAAAATTAGCTTTTTACTTTAGTTTTTGGGATTTCAACGTTGATTTATCTTCACTGGAGCTTCTCAGCAGCTTCGTGCACATCTGGTTCCACTGTTGTTGTTAGCGTCGTTTGGCAACTTCTTATTTATATAAAAGCCAGACATTGCTGAGAGAAAAGAAAGCGAGGAGGCTGAACTACCTGGTGAGTTCAGAAAACATGTCTGTAACTTTATTCCAGCTGTCGTTGTACTTTACTGTGACCGAGTTAGCATAGCACAGCCCTGATCGATCCGAACTCCATTCAGAAAACAAACATTTTAGAAGTTGTTGTCCTGCTGTCTCGCTGACAGACCTGACAAAGCATGAATTCAAATGTTTAACAAATCTGCACCATGTTGTGGTTATTTCAGCATCAGTTTGATCCGTTTATTGATATTTAATCACAGTAAAATGTTTACTTTGGGTTCATACAGCTGGAGTAATGGCTCGTTGTGTTTACTCGCGTTATCTCCTTGTGTGTGAACACTCAGCAGCTGTCCAGCGATTTAAAAACCCCGCGAGGAGAGCGCTGCGTGGATTAAATTGGCGTTTGGTCTGAATGCCGCCTTATCCTGAACGCTAACACCACATCTTAACCCTCAGTGTCTGAGCTCATGGGTCGGATGCTGAGGTCACGAGTCCGATATAAAAGCGTTAAACACACTCTGTGTCTGTGTGTCTGCAGTGTTGGACGTGGAGGACAGCAGCGAGGTGGTCGGCAGTCTGACTGTGACTGTGGAGGGTCTAGAGGCTCTGCAGGCCATCATGGAGGACCAGGACCAGGAGCGAACCCCCGTCTCCTCTCTGCTTCAGTCAGTATGAAGCAGCGCCACCGACAGGGCAGGACGACTCGCTGCTCAGAGAACGGGGTTTATGTTGAGCTGTTTGGTGGATATCAAACATGCGGTCACTGCTTTTCTGAGCGGGTTTGAGCAGCGGTTTGTTTCTCTGCTCAGGAAAAACAAATCGGGTTATTTTGCAGGTCAAAACAAATGTCGGTTAAACACCGAGCTGAGCTTGGTGGAAAAGGGTCCGTCTGTCCTCCACTTTGGTTTCTGACCAGATATCTGCAGAACTAAAGACATAATCATCCGCTCCACGCTGTGTTTGTGCTAATTAACTCTAAACATCAGCATGTTAGCGTTCAGCTGAAAGCCCAGCTGTGTGTAAGTCACCTTGTAGAAACTCTGTTTCACTTTGAAATTCAGATTAACGCAGGCTGAGGATGAGGCGGAGCTTCCGTCCCTGTCATGTCGGCAGGTAAACGGGCAGCACTTGGACGTCGCCTGAAGATGAAGTGCCGCTGCCTGTTAGAGAGGACTGTACTGCACTACAGATCTTATTTAATGTTACTGTGTCCTCACATCTGAGCGGATTATGAAGTCAGCTGTAACAATGCTCTTTTTTTGAATGTGAAAATAACTTAAAATAACTTGTACTGTGTTGAAGCCCTGCAGTTATTTAATGGACTTTGGGCAGGAGGGATTCGTTAGTGAGTCTTCAGCTGCTGAGGTTTCTGCAGGTTCAGGTCTGAGCTCCCCGTCTCTGGCAGGTCAGCAGCAGAGTTTAATTTAAGTTTGGGTGTTATAGAGTCTCAGCGTGCCGACAGCTGCTCAGCACCTGCAGGATAATGTTTGTAGTGTTGTTTATCGGAGGGAAAGAAGTCTCACAAGTGTGCCTTAAATGTGAGATTTCCTGTATGATGTTTTGTATTGTGCTCTAATAAAGAGTGTTTTTCTGTATATGTGGGGGGGCACCTTTTATTCAGCTTCATAAACAGGATGAAAGAAGAACCGAATGTTGTGTTGGAACTTTTCCTGTGTTATTTATTAAAAATGTGCAGCTAGTCTGAACTGTGTTTCCAGAGCGTCTGAGAAGCATCTGTACGCCACAGGATGAGGAAACGTGAACAGGTTCAGCAGCTTTAGATATCAGCACAACACAAGAACCTCACAGTCTGGTATCTGGCTGTTAACAAGGAACTTGTGCCTAGACACATCTGGGACCTGGACTTCCTCCAGCATGTGTGCCCGGACACCAACAGCTGCACCTCCAGCCACCGGACCAGCAGGCTCCTAAAGTTTGCAGATGACACCACCCTTATTGGGCTCTTTTGTGGTGGGGATGAGTTCGCCTACAGGTGGGGGATCGACCGTCTGGTGACCTGGTGCAGCCAGAACTACCTGGAGCTCTTGAGACGGTCGAGGCCCCGCCCTCACCACATCACCCTTCCTCTTCCTGGCACCATCATCACCCTAAGTGGGAGCTGAACATCAGCTTCTTCTTCTACACCGCCATCATCGAGTCCATCTTCACCTCCGCCATCACCATCTGGTACGCTGCTGCCACCGCCAGGGACACCGATGAGAGAAGGTGATTGGCTGCAATCTTCCTTCTCTGCAGGACCTGTACGCCTCCAGGACTCTGAGGCGGGCAGAAAAGATTGTGGCCAACTTCTCTGGCAGGAAGCTGCGATCCATCAGGACCAGAACCTCACACCAAGAACAGTTTCTTCCAATCTGCAGATGGCCTCATCAACAAGGTCTGGGACACCCCTTTTGCACAATACAAATCTGATGACCATGTCAGTAACTGCCATACTGCACTTGTACAGCTTGTTGGTTTCACGTCTGTTGCCGAAGCAGATTCTTTGTTAGTGTAAAAACGACTTGGCAATAAAACTGATTGAGATTCTGACCTGTGCACCCCGAGATGAATCCTGTTACCGACGGCTTTTATGTTCCTCAGTGAAAGTTGGATAAATCGTGGCTCAATATAGAAAACGTGAAACATACGTAGTTTAATACAAACAGTGTGAGTGATGTGATAAACTACAGATTTAAAGCGGTACACATGTTTAAATAAGCGTTACGTATTGGTGAGCGTTGTGAACTCCTTCCTGAAGGCTTCGAAGCAAACATTTTGTGAAATGGTGAAAGTCACATGTTCAGATTGATGTATGCTAAACCAGCTGCCTGTTAGCTTAGCTTAGCATAAAGACTGGGAACGGGGGGAAACTGCTAGCCTGACTCTGTGCAAAGGGGACCAAACCCACCCGGCTACTCTGAAGCTCCTCGTCCAACGAACAAACGCACAGAGAGAGAATATTCATTTATTCATCAGTTATTATTATTAACTGTCACTGTGATCTGCTGTATAAACAAAGTTTATTAAATTAAATGCATTTTTACTGTTTCCTCCTCCATCACTTCCAGTGAGGTCGCTTTGGGCGGGAAAACGACCAATAACAGATCAATAAGTCCTTTAACTTTGGAAACTGGAGAAGCTGCACAGAATACGAGGTTAAATATCACCGTTCTTCATGGAATATTAAATAAGAGCGTCAACAGTTTATACAGCAGTCGATCAGCAAAAGATTACCAGCAGCGTTTTGTTTGCACTATTTTATTTAGTGAAGACTCTTATTGATGATCAGAAGAAGTGTTTAAATTAATGTTTGTTTATTCTTATTATTTCTTCTTATTAGTGTTTTACAAAAAAAGAGATCATTGTGGTTCATTGATCATTTTCAGTGATTTTACGAGCAGAAATGCAGAATAATCTAAAATAGCAAAATAAAATGACGGTGAACAAAGTGGGGTCTTCAGCAGACGTTAGCGTGGGCTTTGAGAACAGTTTTCTAAGACTTCATGAACTAAACGGCTTCAATTTAAAGCAGAGTCTCAATTAGAAGCCTGGTCTGGTTTTAATAGAAGCTCTCTGGATGTATAAAACCTCTTCCAGTCCGTCGGGTCGCCCGCTTCGTCAGTACCAACATGTTTCGTACTGACATTCTCCACAATTCAATCATTCAGTTTATTTTACAGAAACCATTCAGATTTGCTGTTATGGAAAAGGAGAGAGGACAAAAGGCCTTTCTATATCAGTAAGTATCAGTTTTATATCACTACTGTACATCCTGTAGCCTGTTTACTGTAAATCATTTGCACTACTGTCCGCACTGTACAGTTATTCACACCACAGTCATACCTGTACTTACCTGTAGCAATAGACATTCATGTAGACATTTATCTATATTTATAGATCATCTTTCACTTTGTATAATAATGTATCATATTTTATTTAATTACTGCGTAAACAGTAAATATTGCTAAAACATGGACATTCGACTGGTATATTTTTAAAATATTGTATTTACAGTTACAGATGCAGTCCAGGTGTATTAGTTGTATTCAGGTGAATTATAATCTATTTGATGATGGTTTCTTGCATTAAAAATATAGCTTAATATCATATTTCTCTTTATAGCGTCTTCATTTACTCTGTAAGGGTAAAACAATCCGTTAATTTACAATGGGTTCCTAAGTTTGTGGCCTTTCAAAGGAGAGCAGCATGAAGAGGAGTTACTTCTGATTTATTGTGGGTTTGTTAATTATAGGCGTTTTTCCTGCAAAATCTGTGGGTTTCCAACTAATCTAGTTCTAAACTAATCTAATCTAGTTTCTGTGGGAAAGAAATCTAAGGCCTGTCCCAAAGACAGACCGGGTGAGTTCTGCGTCTGAAGCAAATAAAAGCCCAGATACACGTTTAAATTTTACTGTAACCAAGAAAAAAAATCTGCAGATTAGTAGATTTGGTCTGTTTAGTTTTCCTGCCTCTGCACCCTCTTTATCTGCTGTGTTAATTATCCTCTTCCTGCTGTGTTGCTGAGTCCTCGTCCTGCAGCGTCCCCCGTCCGCCCACCGAGGAGGTCCAGCCTGTCAGCTGCAGCTGACTCAGACCGGGACGTCTGCAGACCGGGAGGACGGGAAACAGAGACACCAGACAGCCGAGGACGCAGCAGGTAAAACTCCCATCCTCTGATTTTACTGTTCAAATTTTCACATGTAGAGCTGCAAATGTTAGTGGATTAAAAACAGAGAACAAAATTACTATTTTAGTTTTCAAGTAATTGTTTAAGTCTTTTTTTTAAAGCAAAACTGATGTTCCAGGTTCTCAAATGTGAGAATTTGCAGATTTTCTTTGTCTTTAATCCCAGAAAAGTGAATGTTTCTGGTTTTCGGGGCTGTTTGTTGAACCAAACAGGACGTTTAGGATGTTATAACGGTCCTTCTTTACTGTTTGCTGATATTTTATAGACTAAAATAATTGAGAAGATAAGCAGCAGATTAATCAGCAATTAAAATGGTTGTTGTTGCAGCCTTAATGCTCTGAGCTGTTACAGTCTGATGTTTATTTTGCCTTTAATTTTGTAGTAAATGTAGTTTAATTTACTTCAGAACTGTGAAAAATGATCTGAAGCTTTACGTTTAGACGAACTCAGAAACTCTGACTCTTTATTCCTTAACTGGGCCTGTTGCTTTATTCTACATTACCTGTACATTATTACTGCCACCACACTGCTGTCACATACTGTAGAATATTTTCCTCCTATTTAGATTTTAGATTTTCTGCTAGCTGCCAACATTTTTATTATTATTCCGATTTTCTTTAATGCCTCGTTTAGCAACAACGAGAGGATGAATGAAGCATTTCTGATTCAGAAAAAGTAGAAAAGGTGACGTTAAGAGCCGCACAGGCCAGCAAATACTGAATTCTTAATATTTGTGGAACATCTGCTGACAGTGAAAACGGAGCTGTTGTAGACGTTCGATCTGTGTTTCAGCTTGTTTCAGATGATTTTCAGCCATGAGAAGAAGAATCTTAGGAGTAACTCACGCCTACACAGATATAAAACTAAACTACACAATTATTTTCAGAATATGAGAGAATTTGACTATAGTAGTATGTGTTATGTTTGTCAGACTGACGCTCGGCTCAAAGAGGCTGACCGAATGAACTCTAATGAAACGTCATCACCTCGTTTTAAAAACTTCCGCAACTTCAAACACAGAATTAAGTTATTCAGAAAAATATGAAATTGTCATGTAAAAATTCAAGTTTTGGGACAGAAAAGCCTGAACTCTTACCAACATTTTTATTATCAACAAACAGACACCAATTAGAAAACAAAAGTTCCGCCGGAGTGAGTCAGAGATCGGCGCAAAAGAGGCGCAAAGAGTTCCATCAGAGTTCCATCCTGTTCCCAGAACAAAGACCCGAGTCGACATGAAGTCATGTAACAACTGACTTTCACCTCCTTTTGAACCTCCTCTTTATCTGTTTCGCGTCTTCACATCATCTCTTGACTCTTTCCTGCTGCATCTGGATCTGGGAACATCCCAGATTTTTTGCAAGCCTCAGCAGTTTCAGCATTTAGCGGGGGAGTCCCTGCCCCTCCCCTCTGTGTCCTCTGCATGCCCTCCGCTTCATCATGCCATTTCATCCATAACCTGATTTTGTGGAATAAACTGGTGTCGTTTGTGCTCTGAGCAGGAAACAGGACATTCTTACCGTGATGGATTATACTGATGTATGTTTTCACACACATGCAGCTGCTGAGCCTGGACAGATACAGAAAGGAGCCCACACACTCAGAACTGTAGTTTTAACACTGTGATCCTGACTTTACACCATAAAATCACCATCCTGCTGGTAATTAATGATGACAATTCAGACTATAATGCTCTAAAATAATTCACAACAAAATGTCATAGAAATGTCCGAATACACAGGAGGGGCTTTAAGAGATGTAAGAGGTAAATGCAGGTGCAGGCGGAGTCAGCAGCTGCATCCAGCTCTGCTTCTGTGTCAACAGACTGATCATGTAGAGACAGCTATGTTATATTTATTTTACTTTTTTTTTAATATATATATATATTTTTTTTTAACACACACACACACACTTACTGTTTTATTTATTTATATAAATATATTTTTTTAATTTAACACACACTCACACTTACTGTTTTATTTATTTATATAAATATATTTTTTTAATTTAACACACACTCACACTTACTGTTTTATTTATTTATTTTATTTAAATTTTTATATATATATATATATATATTTTTTTTTTTTTTAACACAAACACACACACGCTTTGATTACTTTATGCTTTAATTACTTCTTTAATGAAATGTATGGGGTTGATTGTTCTTATGTTGTTTGTATGATGCTTTGGCAATATTGTTACACATTCATGCCAATAAAGCTTATTTGAATTGAATTGACAGCAGCGCAGCTGTGAGGTGAGCAGATGTTACCTGGGAGTCTACAGGAACTCACCGGCTCCGCAGATTAAAGTATGACTCGTGGATAGAACAGATTCCGATGTGACTCGGCATCGGAGTTTAAACATCAGATGGATTAGTTGTTCAGCTAAAGACGAGCCAAGAGGGACCTGCAGGACCTGGGGGGCTCGGTAAACCAGCTGTGCTCAGTCTTCATCACTGTCTGAAACTTCTTCCTCACTCCTGATCGTGTGCGTCGTCGTTCCGTCTCTGTGTTTGACATCTCTATGGAAACATCCTAAATGTCTCCGCAGTCCGTCAATACTCGTCTCTGTGGGGGTCCAGCAGGACGTCCGCGGGACTTCAGCTGTTCATGAAGGTCGGCCTGCGGAGCCGAGCGGAGCCTCATGGGTGAGATAACGTGCTGAATAAGATGGTCCAGCAGCAGAGAGACGGACTGCAGACAAAGAGCGAAGCAAATGAAAGGGTCGAGGGTCCGTTCGGGGGTCCGTTCAGGGGTCCCTTCAGGGGTCCGTTCGGGGGTCCGTTCTCTGCTCACATGGAGCTTTAAGATCACAGCGTGTAAAATATAAACGTCGTTTTTACATTTAATCCTTAAAACCTTGTTTACTTTTTAAAAAGCTGCTAGTTCTTATTTATTAAGTTACTGACTAGTCCTGTTTTACCTGCTGTCCCCAGAACACGTTCAAAGACGGGAGGTGAAGTCTGTGTCCTCAGAGGCCAGGGGCCGGTTTCACAAAGCTATTATAGACCGGTCTGTAGTGTTACACTAGTCTGAAATTTGCACAAAGACTTTGTTTTGTTTCACAAAAATAAAGACTGACTGAGTTTAGACCAAAACTTAGTCAGTCAGCCGATGTTATGGAGAGAGCTGAGAGAAGAGGGAGAGTTTTTAGGGGCCGCAGTAACCTGCTAGAGATGAGGACGGTTCATCAGTCGGTTTTTATGTGAAGTACCTATGATCTCGTTCCACATTTTATTGCGTGCCATGCAATGTAGGGAACTGGTCTTGGTCTTGACTCGGCCTCGCCCTCCCTCGATTTTGGTCTCAACTGCTCTCAGCCCCTAAAAGTCTCGGCCTTGTCTCTGTCTCGCCCTCCTTCGATCTTGATCTTGTCTCGGTCTCGGCCTCCCTCGGTCTTGGTCTCGACTTGGCCTCAGCCCCTAAAAGTCTTGATCTTGTCTTGGTCTCACCCTCCCTCGGTCTTGGTCTCGACTGCTCTCAGCCTCCCTAAGGTCTTGGTCTCGACTTGGCCTCAGCCCCTAAAAGTCTTGATCTTGTCTTGGTCTCACCCTCCCTCGGTCTTGGTCTTGTCTCGGTCTCGGCCTCCCTCGGTCTTGGCCTCGACTTGGCTCTCAGCCCCTAAAAGTCTTGATCTTTGTCAGAACAGAAAAAGTTCTCTGATTTACGTTCTGCTTTTCTCTGTTTCATATCTCAGTAAACTGAATTTCTTTGGGTTTCGGGCTGACGGTCTGACAAAAACAAAATATTACAGTCTGGTTAAGAGACGGGAAATTATAATTGTTGCATCGGTTTTTAATTCAATTTAGTCTTTATCGTCCCACCAGGGGAAATCTGATTTTCAGTAGGGTTAAAAAGCAGAAACACAAACAAACACACACAAGCAAGATCCGTCGTCACCGTGTACAACATGTTCAGTAGCCTCAACACTGTAGGAAGCTTTGAGCAGCAGCTCGAGCTCAGTGCCATTAATTTCTGTTGGTGCAAAGGATATATTATATATATATTATAATCACTATCAGCATCTAAAATGCCCAAGTTAAAACCAAGAAACAAAGTGATATATATATATAGAGGTGTATTTCCTTTTTATGAAGACATTTACTTTGTCATAATTCAACACAAAGTGTGTTAAAAGGACCTTTATTGAACTCAGGACTGACCCCAGAGGAACTCCCCAGGTCCTCTGTGGAGAAACGCCGTCCCCCCTGTTCAGGGTTTGGGTCAACACGTTCTTTATTTAAAGGCTCTGGGATGTGAAAGAAGCAGTGTGAGATTTAGTCCCGGCGCTGAGAACGGTCGGTTTGTGTCCTCCAGCAGCAGCATGAGTCTGGACGAGGACGCCCGCTGGCTGGACTGGATGACCAGACAGTTTGAGAGCATCGCCGGAGACGACAAAGAGATCGACATCGATGAGTTTAAGGCGGCTCTCAAGGTCAAAGATGTGAGAAAGAAGTACTCATTTTCTTTACTGAAGTAAAAGTATGAATAGTGTCGAAATACTCTATTATCTGTTATTTACAGAGCCCCTGATGTCCCATGAGGTGAAAAACAAGATAAAACTAAAATATCACCTTTTGGGATTTTAGGGACTACAAGTAAAAGTCCTGCATTAAACACCCTGCTAGAAGTTTACAAGGTTTATCACCTCATGTCCTTAAAGTATCAGCAACAAAAGTGCAGCAGTGTCATCAGCATTTTACTGTCGTAGCTGCTTCAGGTGGAACTAGCGTTAATTTAAACTCCTTTATATACAGTTAAATGGCATGAAGTGCAGTAAAAAAGGGCAGCCTCTGCCTCCAGAGGTGGGGTAGAAGCATGAAGTAGAATAAAGTAGAAACACAGCAGAGTTGATGTTTGACAGGCTTTGCTTTGATACCCGTCTGTGTTCTGTGCAGTCGTTCTTTGCCGAGCGCTTCTTCGCGCTGTTCGACTCGGACGGCAGCAGCTCCATCAGTCTGGACGAGCTGCTGAAAGCTCTGGACCTGCTGATCCACGGCAGCGAGACGGACAAGCTCAGGTTCCTCTTCCAGGTCTACGATGTGGACGGTCAGTGGTCCAGTTTAACACACACACACAGAGACGCACAGGAGTTTGAACTCAACGCCATCGTAACAACTATTAAATGATATAAAGCTGGTTTATACAGATACATATTTTACTTAAGGCTGATGTGACTGCTGTTCAGACCACAGTCTGTAGGAAGGAGTGGGCGTGGCCACGGTGACGTCACCTGTTGGTTTGTGCACTACGTTTTTCAAGCCTCCAGTTTCAAGTATATCCAGCTCAGAGCTCCCAAATATGGTTTGTCCCAGAAGACACCGCGCACAAAACGTGATGACGTTAATCTCACCTCACGTACAGGACAGATCCTGATGCAAACGTTTTATTCTTTAGAAGCCAACAACAGAACTGTAAACACACTCCTGAGAAGTTTTTGGACGAGAAATCAGCTATGTAGATTTCAAATATCGTCAGTTTCACGAAAATTGGCGACAAATCGAAAATATGTAAAAACGTTTTCGGAGTTATGAAGCTCCGCAAGTGCCGACGGGTGTCAGTAATGTTACCGGAGGCTAACCGGTCAACATGCATACAATCAGTACCTTTATGCAAACACCCTGTGACGGTCGGGGGAAGGGGGATATACTTTGGGGGGCTGTGAGGAATAGTTAGCTGGCTAGCTCCGGTTAGCTCCCCACTAAAAAACTAAGTTTCTCACATGTCAGGAGGGAAACCTGACTGGCACCCAGATATAAATAAATTAAGAGTCAAACTGAAACAAAATGTTGGCAGAAAGTCACGTGACTTCGCTCTTTTAGCGTAACAGGAGGTGTTTTTTGCTCGCAGGCAGCGGCTCCATCGATCCAGACGAGCTGCGAACGGTCCTGAAGTCGTGTCTGCGCGAGAGCGCCATCTCTCTGCCGGAGGAGAAGCTGGACGACCTGACGCTGGCGCTGTTCGAGTCGGCCGACAAAGACAACAGCGGCGCCATCACCTTCGAGGAGCTCAAGGCCGAGCTGGAGAACTTCCCGGAGGTGATGGAGAACCTCACCATCAGGTCACACAACATTTACTGTGTGATGTTTATTGTTCCTGTGATTCAGCCCCACAACACACAGCTCACTGATTCTAACCTGAGGGTCCTGAGTCCTTATTAATAAAGTTTACCAAGCGACACAAACTATGATAAAAATAATTAACAGTTAGAGAGTAAGAGAGTATAATAAGTAAAATAAAACAATATCAAATAATTAAAATGATCAATTATCAAAACAATAAGAGCTCAAAGAAGAAGATTTCTCGTAGATGCCTCAGAGGGATTACTGAAGATTTAGATTTGAGGCTGGAACTTTAATTGAATCCCTTTTTAACACGTCTTTCTAAACGGGAGGAGAAAAGCAAGCTATGAGAGATAAATAATAGATCCTGATGGTTTGTTTGTGTTAATACTTGTGTATTATGTTAATAAAAAATCTGCAAGGCTGGGTTTATTTCATGGCCGTGGGTGGAGATCTGCTGGGACAGGTTGTTTCGTGAGGTCAGTAACCTGCGCTGTTTGTTGTTGATGGCCGTGTCTGAATGATCCCATGAAGTCTGGATCATTTAAATGACCAGACGATAAAATAAAACTGTGGAGACGAACGCAGCAGCAGCAGGTGATCGCACTGAGACAGGAAGTCACTTTTTAAATCCAGGTCTGCATCTGAAGAAGTAAATCCAACAAACAAAATTATTTTTCTCAGTTAATTGACTGGCGGAAGTGGAAGTGTTCAGATCCTAATAATATACACAGTACATAGTATATGTAATATACACGCACATGGACAAAAGTACTGGGACACATGCACATTATTTTTATGACGTCCTGTTCTGAATTCATGGGCTTTAACATGCAGCTGCTCTCCCTTTGCAGCTGGAACAGCCTCCTCTCTTCTGGGACGGCTTTCTTGCAGATGTTGGAGTTTGTCTGTGGGAATTTTTATCCGGAAGAACATCTGTGAGTTCAGACCCTGATGTTGACAAGAGAACCTGGCTCGCAGTCTCTGTTTTAGTTCATCCCAAAGGTGTTTGTAGGGTTGAGGTGAGGGATCTGAGTGGGCCGCTCAAGGTCTTCCAAACCAAACTGGGAAAAGCATTTGTTTATGGAGCTGCTTTGTGCATCAGGGGTGCTGTCATATTGAAACAGGAACAGGACAAACACAAACTTTTTACCGTCTAAAACTGTCTGCTGTAACACTAAGATTCCCCCCACTGTGAAAAAACAGGCCCTGCTAAAGCTGAGAGGTGTCCCAGTACTTTTGGCCACACAGTGGATTTATACCACACTATAAAAATATTCCTTTACAAGTTGAAGTTCTGCATCTAGAATCTGACCTAAGCAAAAGTACTTAATCAAAAGTAAAAGTACTCAATCCGTAGAATCATTTCCTTCCTGTTATTAATTATTGGATCATTAATTTTATGTTTCGGTGTTTCTGCCTTAAAAATATCAAAAACTAATAATCAGTCATCAAAATGTTAGACGGCTCTTTTTCTGTCGATTATTCGGCTGATTGTTTCAGCTCTAAATCAAAGTTCGAGTTTATTTACAGAGCACATTCACCGAAGTTTTTTCCAGTTTCAGAACACAACAAATATAACAACAGCAGAAAAGGTCAAAAATGTCACTACTGACTTTTTCCATCCTGCGATGCTTCTCTCAGCATCGTACGCAGCTGATGGCGGCCTTGGCTGGGAGCTGATGTCATCAGACGGTACCCAACCCTCCCCAAGTGGTTCGACCCTTAACCGTAACACTCTCCGGTCGGCAGTGGTGGCCAATCGCTGCCCGTCTCCTCCTTTCCCTCCGTCGACCACAAGACCGCATCTGGCCTCGGGTTTGTCAGTAGGATCTCTTCCGGGAACTGGAGCTTTCTTGCCAGGTCCTCTCTCAGCTCCCATCCTTGGGCTGACTGCAGCTGGTCTGGCTTTGCCGCGCTCTAGCTTGATGTTTCCTTCCTCTCTCCTGCTCCGAGGTAGCCGCGAGCACGGTTAACACCTTGTCATGCCGCCATCTGTATCTTCCCCGGGTCAGTGCTGTCTTGCGACCCGACAGGATGTGCGGTTCACTGGGGTTGACTGCCCGCGGCAGGAAAGACATGCGGAATGGTTCCAGCTTCCGAAGGTCGGCCCGTGATATCTTTATTTTAGGGAGGTCCCATTCTGCCAGCTCTTGCCTTCCTTGCCTCCTCCTCCAGGTTCCTCACTTCAGCCTGGACCATGGCTCTCCTCTCCCGTGAGTTGGACTTCCCCCATTGCTGGACATGCGTCATACCCAGTCCTTCCTTCACACGGGCTCCCGATGAAGCCTTAGCGCCCCTTCCGCCATGGCCACAGATTCGGAGGCCACTTCCTTCCTGACCTTGTGATGACCCCAGCATCTCTGACCTGATCATCCTGGGAGTCTCAGTTGTGTTTGAAGGCCAGTGAACAGAGGTGGGTCTTTAGTGAGGATCTGAAAGTGTCAGCAGTCCGATCGGTTCTTATTTCAACAGGTAAAGTCTTCCAAAGGTTCGGAGCTAGCCCAGTTTTTAACCTGGATCGGGGGCATCGAGGAGCATCTGACTGGTGACCTCAGTGCTGTGACCGGAGTGCGCACGTGTAAATAAGAAGGTGCCGACCCATTTAAAATCCTAAAATCAATCCTAAAGCGGACAGGAAGCCGGAGGAGCGAGGCTGGAACAGGGGTGATGTGCTCAAGCTTTGTAGTTCCAGTTAGAAGTCGAGCTGCTGGACTAAGTGATGGAGAGACGATCCGCTCCGACATACAAAGAGTTCCAGCCCAGATGTTATAAAGTTTTCAAACAAAAGCTGAACTCGCTCTCTGTGTTTTTTTCTCTGTGAGCTGAATCTCTTTGTGTTTAGAAAGACACGCAAAGACGTGGCTGATCATGAAAACACTGAAGGCCTGCAGAGATGAGTATTTTAACATGAATTCTTCCGCTCTCTCTCTCTCTTGTTCTTCCTCTGCCTCTCTCGCCCCTCCTCTCCTCCTCAGTGCTGCTAACTGGTTGAAGCCTCCCGACGTGGAGCAGAAGAAGCGTCGCGCTCCACGTTACCTGACCCGGGTCTACTGGCACAACAACAGCCGGAAGCTGCTGTTCCTGTGCCTGTACGCCGGCCTCACCGTGCTGCTGTTCACCGAGGCCATGCTGCGCCACAGCTACGGCGGCGGCTGGTTCATGGTGGCCAAGGGCTGCGGACAGTGTCTCAACTTCAACTGCACCCTCGTCATGGTACGAGGAGGCGTCGCAGGCGGTGCAGCCGCTGCCTGTCACACATGAAAACATCTGCACGTCATCCTAATAAGAGTTTTATTGCGAGGAGGGAGCGCAGAGGGCCGTCAGTCGCACACGTTACAGAGCACAAAAGACGCTTAGATATAAAAGCTAGAAAATGAAGAACATCAGAATCAGCTTTATTTGCCAGGTGTGTGGACACATACGAGGAATTTGAGTCCGGATTGTTCAACGCTCTCGATGTGCTTACGTATACAGTAATACAGGATAGAGAACACACATACAAACTGTGACAACAGATGGAGACAATAGTGCAAAGGATGCAGGAGGAAATTATTTTTATTGTTGTCATTATTCATACACATACAGGTCGGGATGAACTCGAGCTCTTTGCATCAGTAAGATCCGATTTAATGTCCTGCCCAGTTTCTCATGTTGTGCCAGACAGATTTTACTTTAACAAGAGAGTATTGTTAAGCGTTTCCTCCTGTTTCTCAGCTGTCTGTCCTCTCCAGGCGTGTCACAGTAAAATACCATCCGATCAGAGGTGTCATTTACGCTGGGGGCCCTAGGGTCACGTCCCCACCCCTGTTCAGAGGCATAATTTGTTAAAAACGTTCTGAAATACAGCTTGTAGTTAAATAGCAAGTGAAAAAGCCTTTAGAATTGTTTTGCACATTAAGAAAACATGCAATGCAATTAAAAGAAACAAATGTGCATCGTCCAAAAAAAGGAACTCAAAACGTGCAGCACCGCTCAGTAACTGTTAAAAACTTCTTGACACAGTTTCTTTTTGGTCAAGTTTTCCGTTCTCTCCCTGTGAACATGACGAAGAGGAGGGAAGGCTGAATCCTGCCTGTGTTACCCCCTGTAAAAGACAGAAAGCAGCACACGGACACGATGCAGCCCGTAAGACTCACGTTCTGTACGCAGGCTGAACGAGGCGTGAGCCTAAAAGTTACGGCAAAAAGAAAGTGAAACTTATGTAAACGCACAAACACTGCATGTTGTAATTTAAGGTGCATTTCCCCCAAATGATATAGAAGTTAAATAAGACGGCATTTTAAACAGAGATCGTCTTTTTATCCTGTTAAGCCTTTTAGCCTCTTTTACTCAAAAGCAGTGGATTACTGATCCACAGATCATAGTCTATTTTAACTTAATAAATTATCAGTTTTTTAACCAATCAGTGCAATGATTCAAAGCATTTTAACTTTTCCCTTTTTATGGACATTTTAAGTATCTTTTAACTTAAATCAGCCCAACGTATATCCTCCCATTCAATGTGCTCAGTATCACATCATTTTTATCATCCTCACGCCTGCATGTGTCGCCTCAGCAGGGATGATGTTACAGGAGAAAAGCTGATTTACAGGAGAAACAGATCTGAAAGCAGCACAGAATGACTGACAGCTGCTCTCACTTAGATTCTATTATATTTGTTTATTTTGAAAAGTCACCTGCTACCTGAATTTTGAGTTTCCTTTTCCATAAATAAAAACATTTACACCGTATGTTGGTGCAGAAACTTTCACCAGGACGCAGGAGGAATCTTTAAAACACTGTTTAAGGATCTTTTCCTCTCGTTCTCGTGAACCTAATGTCACTGAGCTCCATCCAATGTTTGCCAACACTTTTCGACAGAGACTGAAGACTTACAGTCCGGCTCTCCTAGCAACGAGGAGCAAAGTGTTGCAGCTTCCCGAAAGTCTTAAACTGTTGAATGTGTCAGGGGTTATAAAGTGGAGACAGAGAACAGGAAAGAAGCCCAGGCCCTGTTTTATTTTATCTTTTGTCAGGTTGGTTTCTTAACCCCTTGACGCCGATTGTCGCACATACGCATCACACCTCTTCCTTGCAGACTGCAAGCCAAGATGGCACATGGATTCTCCCGGTGCCTGTTTGTGCATATTTGATACGAACCTAGGAGCCTTTTGCAGGCTCTGCTTTCTCATTTATGCCTGTTGTCACTAATTTGTCCTATAGACAAATTAACAATCTTCACTTAATTTAACATCAACTTGAAAGATTGAAAACACAAAATTATTACTTTTTATTTTTTAATTGTAAAAAAAATCAGGCGTCAAGGGATTAAAGGTCTTAAAGAAGCTGCATAAATGAGATTCTTAATGAGTGGAAGTTTTTAGTTAATTAATGGTTTACTGTTTGCTTCAGAAGAGCCAAAGAAACTACATTAAACTCTCTGCGTCATATTGAATTGGAACGCATCGGATGCATCGTATCCCATCACGGTGAATCAAATCGTGTCAAACCGCACTGCATCGTTACAGGTGAATCGTATGGCGCCAGCAGATCCCTTCAGATGTGTCTGTAATGTATTGTGTCGTTGCATCGGCCTCCGGTGATGGAGATGCACAGCTTCAGTCTTTGTAAAGTCCGGCTCTGGAGCTGACTTCTGCTCCATGTCTTCATATGATGACGTGCAGTTTAGATTATGGATTTGTTACCAATTATGTGATGCAAAGAAACTCCCGCACACTGTCTAATAAAAGCTGTCAGCGTTGTCTAAGATTTTGCCTGATGAAGGTCAAGCACCGAAACGTTGCAGATTTTTGAAAGTCAGACAGCTGCAGGAGTCTCTACTCGTTTCCCTCCGACCCACCTGGCTCACGTTATAGATGTTCGAGGAGGTAATTAACTATTTATTATTAACCTTGTGTGTTTGTGCAGGTGCTGATGCTGCGTCGCTGTTTAACCTGGCTGAGGGCGACCTGGGTGGTGAGGGTCTTACCTCTGGACCAGAACATCCTGCTGCATCAGATCGTGGGCTACGCCATCCTCTGCTTCACGCTGGTGCACACCGTCGCTCACGTCTTCAACTTTGGTACAAACTGAGCGTCAAATGTTTTTATGAAGGGAGTCTGGCGGCTTTGACGAGAGCGATACAGTGGCTGATTAAACAAAGGTGTCTCTCTGCAGGGATCCTTTCCTCAATGCTGTCAGACACTTATAATAATAATCTGAGCCTGTCAGCTGCAAAAACACGCACGTGGACGTACTTTGTCCTCGTTCAATACTGAAGCAAAATGTCAATTAGTCACATAGACACAAAGAAATTGGAAGGTAAGATCCAGGAGAGGCAATAAAATACTAACAATAATTATCGTGATATAATTTCTGTCAATAACAACATAACAAATGTTCAACAGACGTTTGATTTTATTCACTTGAATTTATTCAATTTTTTAAAGATTTTTATTTTGTTGAGCTTTTACTTAATTTCCCTCGCGCATATTTGTTGACAAAGATTTTATCAGAACAGTTCTGAATGTTCTGCCTCAGATGTGTGAAGTGATCCACTGTTTGTCTTCAAGTGTTCTGACCATAAAGAAAAGTTTAAACCACAATTGACCATGAGGTTTCTTCAACTTTCAAAAATCAGCCTTAAAACTGGAAAGAAATAACGATTTGATAATTATTGATATCGAAAGATAAGAAACTTTTTATCGTGATAGGCCGTATCGCCCAGCCCTAATGAAGGTTGATAAATAACAAAGTTACCCTTTAAATCATTAATTATGTGGACAGACTGCTGCAAAAGCCACTTGTTATAAGAAATCCCTGAAATTATTACATTTGCAGAGCTGCAGGTTAAACTACAGGGTTTTTTTTATCAGCACCTTTGATAAAGGACACTGTTTAATATCAATATTATTAGTATAGGAGCCCTGCTGACATCACAGGGCCACACATGTACAAACCACACTCACACATAAGGGCGATTTGAAGTCACCAGTTAACCTGCATGTGTTTGGACGCTGGGAGGAACACGGGGAGAACATGCAAACTTCACACAGAAAGGCCGGGACGACCGGGGTTCGAACCCACGACCTTCTCAGTGCTAACGACTGCACCACAAAAAATTACAATCTGTACGGTTTAGCTTGCAGCCAAACATGCAAACAGCACACTGAAAGAAAGAGAGGAGCACAGCTTTTTTTTCCATGATGACCCTGCACCATAAACTGTATAAAAAAACCCTGCACGCGCTCAGTCCAGGCGTGATTTTAACAGCCGCTCACCTTCAGACGTGTTCGTCACTACGAGCTCGGCTTTCTGTTGGTTTCATCTTCTGGGATCATTCAACATTCTCTGTACATTTTTATTTGCTGTTCACATCACTTGTCACTGAATAAAATAGATCATAACAACAATAAAAATAATAATATGCTGCCAATCAGCTACTGTGGATTCTGCAGGTGGCATTTTATGGAAGGTGTGGAGTGAAGTACTTTACTGGTATCGGTATCACTTTAAGGCTACTGGTTTTGGTACTGGTATCGTAAAATTTTAAACAATAGCCAACCCTACCAATGATCGTCTGAGCAGCTTTTATCACCCGCTGCAGAGTCCTGTTTCATTTCCCCCTCTGAACACAGGTGAGCAGCGAGTGTGTGGGGAAGCAGGTGTGACGTGTTGCCGCTGCATCTGTGTATGTTTCAGCGCAGATGGCGGAGAGCGGCGAGTACCGGCTGTGGGAGTTCCTGCTGACCACGAGGCCCGGCATCGGCTGGGTGAAGGGGACGGCCTCGGTGACCGGAGTCGTGCTGCAGGCGCTGATCTGCCTCATGGTGCTCTGCTCCTGCACCTTCTGACCGTGACACTGAGGTAAACTGGCTGATTCTGCCTCTCACTATTCAGACCCTTTACTTACTGCAAGTAAAAGTACTAATACCTCGCTGTAAAATACTCAGTTACAGGTAAAAGTACTAATACCTCGCTGTAAACTACTCCGTTACAGGTAAAAGTACTAATACCTCACTGTAAACTACTCCGTTACAGGTTGAATTGAAGATGTAACTTTAGAAAAAGGAGAATTCAGGAAAAAGCTCATCACAGATTAAATGATCAGATTATTATTTTCCTCATGTGTTCATGTAAAAGCAGGATTTCACTGCTGTAGTTGTTGAGGTTGTACAATTAATGATTATTTTCATTCTGGATAAACCTGCTGATTATTTTCTCCATTAACTGTAAAAAATCTGAAAATAGTGAAAAATGCGGTCACAGTTACCCAGAGTCCTTCAGTGTTTGGTCAAACCTCAGAATGATTAAAACACATTAAAATAATGAAACAGAAGCAGCAAATCTTCACATTAAATGGTTTTACATGAAAAATGAGTCAATTATCAGAATAGTTGCCAATTAAATTTCTGTCAATCAACAAATAAACAAGCTGTACTTGTGTAAACTTGTATAAATATGCAGAGCCTGTCTCCGCCTCTAAGACATCACTTCCTCCCACAGCCAGCTGTTTTACTGCCCTGCAGCTTCCAGTCCAGTGTGTGTGGTGTTTGGCTCCCTCCTGTGGCCTCGCTCAGTTAGTGCAACAGTGACAGAAATAAACCTTCAGCTCTACTCAGTCAGTCGCTTGTTGTCTACACCCACGTGTCCGTGCAGGGTCGTGGGGGGTCGCCCTGGAGAGGCCGCCAGTCCGCCAGCAGGGCCACGCAGACACGGGGAGAACATGCTAACAGATGTTAGTCCTCAGGCTACATGTGTTGACAGTTTCACTGTCCAATCTGACGTGTGCTCAGACAGGAACTTGTAGAGACAGGTAGAGACTGAGGACAGGTAGAGACCCAGAGGACAGGTAGAGACTGAGAGGACAAGTAGAAACTCAGAGGACAGGTAGAGACTGAGAGGACAGGTAGAGACTCAGAGGACAAGTAGAGACTCAGAGGACAGGTAGAGACTGAGAGGACAGGTAGAGACTCAGAGGACAGGTAGAGACTCAGAGGACAAGTAGAGACTCAGAGGACAGGTAGAGACTGAGAGGACAGGTAGAGACTGAGAGGACAGGTAGAGACTCAGAGGACAGGTAGAGACTCAGAGGACAAGTAGAGACTCAGAGGACAGGTAGAGACTCAGAGGACAGGTAGAGACTCAGAGGACAGGTAGAGACTCAGAGGACAAGTAGAGACTCAGAGGACAGGTAGAGACTCAGAGGACAGGTAGAGACTCAGAGGACAAGTAGAGACTGAGAGGACAGGTAGAGACTGAGAGGACAGGTAGAGACTGAGAGGACAGGTAGAAACTGAGAGGACAGGTAGAGACTCAGAGGACAGGTAGAGACTCAGAGGACAAGTAGAGACTGAGAGGACAGGTAGAGACTCAGAGGACAAGTAGAGACTCAGAGGACAGGTAGAAACTGAGAGGACAGGTAGAAACTCAGAGGACAGGTAGAGACTGAGAGGACAGGTAGAGACTGAGAGGACAAGTAGAGACTCAGAGGACAAGTAGAAACTCAGAGGACAGGTAGAAACTGAGAGGACAGGTAGAGACTGAGAGGACAGGTAGAGACTCAGAGGACAAGTAGAGACTGAGAGGACAGGTAGAGACTGAGAGGACAGGTAGAGACTGAGAGGGACAAGTAGGAGACTCAGAGGACAGGTAGAGACTCAGAGGGACAAGTAGAGACTGAGAGGACAGGTAGAGACTGAGAGGGACAGGTAGAGACTCAGAGGACAAGTAGAGACTGAGAGGACAGGTAGAGACTCAGAGGACAGGTAGAAACTGAGAGGACAGGTAGAGACTCAGAGGACAGGTAGAGACTGAGAGGACAGGTAGAGACTCAGAGGACAAGTAGAGACTGAGAGGACAGGTAGAGACTCAGAGGACAGGTAGAAACTGAGAGGACAGGTAGAGACTCAGAGGACAAGTAGAGACTGAGAGGACAGGTAGAGACTGAGAGGACAGGTAGAGACTCAGAGGACAGGTAGAGACTGAGAGGACAGGTAGAGACTGAGAGGACAGGTAGAGACTCAGAGGACAAGTAGAGACTGAGAGGACAGGTAGAGACTGAGAGGACAGGTAGAGACTGAGAGGACAGGTAGAGACTGAGAGGACAGGTAGAGACTGAGAGGACAAGTAGAGACTGAGAGGACAGGTAGAGACTCAGAGGACAGGTAGAGACTGAGAGGACAGGTAGAGACTGAGAGGACAGGTAGAGACTGAGAGGACAGGTAGAGACTGAGGACAGGTAGAGACCCAGAGGACAGGTAGAGACTGAGAGGACAAGTAGAAACTCAGAGGACAGGTAGAGACTGAGAGGACAGGTAGAGACTCAGAGGACAGGTAGAGACTGAGAGGACAGGTAGAGACTGAGAGGACAGGTAGAGACTCAGAGGACAGAGTAGAGACTCAGAGGACAGGTGAGAGACTCAGAAGGACAAGTAGAGACTCAGAGAGGACAGGTAGAGACTGAGAGGACAGGTAGAGACTGAGACAGGACAGGTAGAGACTGAGAGGACAGGTAGAGACTCAGAGGGACAGAGGTAGAGACTCAGAAGGACAAGTCAGAGACTCAGAGGACAGGTAGAGACTCAGAGGACAGGTAGAGACTGAGAGGACAGGTAGAGACTCAGAGGACAGGTGAGGACTCAGAAGGACAGAGTAGAGGACTCAGGAGGACAGGTAGAGACGCAGAGGGACAGGTAGAGACTCAGGAGGACAAGTAGAGACTGAGAGGACAGGTAGAGACTGAGAGGACAGGTAGAGACTGAGAGGACAGGTAGAGACTGAGAGGACAGGTGGGAGACTCAGAGGACAGGTAGAGACTCAGAGGGACAAGTAGAGACTGAGAGGACAGGTAGAGACTCAGAGGGACAAGTAGAGACTCAGAGGACAGGTAGAAACTGAGAGGACAGGTAGAAACTCAGAGGGACAGGTAGAGACTGAGAGGACAGGTAGAGACTGAGAAGGACAAGTAGAGACTCGAGAGGACAAGTAGAAACCAGAGGACAGGTAGAAACGGAGAGGACAGGTAGAAGCAGAGGAGGACAGGTAGAGACTGAGAGAGGACAGGTAGAGACTCAGAGGACAAGTGAGAGACTCAGAGGACAGGTAGAGACTGAGAGGACAGGTAGAGACTGAGAGGACAGGTAGAGACTCAGAGGGACAGGTAGAGACTCAGAGGGACAGAAGTAGAGACTGAGAGGACAGGTAGAGACTGAGAGGACAAGTGGAGGACACAGAGAGGACAGGTAGAGACTCAGAGGACAAGTAGAGACTGAGAGGACAGGTAGGAGACTCAGAGGGACAGGTAGAAACTGAGAGGACAGGTGAGAGACTCAGAGGACAGAGTAGAGACTGAGAGGGACAGGTAGAGACTCAGAGGGACAGAGTAGAGACTGAGGAGGACAGGTAGAGACTCAGAGGGACAGAGTGAGAGACTGAGGAGGACAGGTAGGTAGAGACTCAGAGGACAGGTAGAGACTGGAGAGGGACAGGTAGAGACTGAGAGGGACAGGTAGAGACTCAGGAGGGACAGAGTAGGAGACTGAGAGGGACAGGTAGAGACTGAGAGGACAGGTAGAGACTGAGAGGACAGGTAGGGACCAGAGGACAGGTGAGAGACTCAGAGGGACAGAGTAGAGACTCAGAAGGACAGGTAGAGACTGAGAGGACAGGTAGAGACTGAGAGGACAGGTGAGAGACTCAGGAGGACAGGTAGAGACTCAGAGGACAGGTAGAGACTCAGAGAGGACAGGTAGAGACTCAGAGGACAGGTAGAGACTGAGAGGACAGGTAGAGACTCAGGAGGACAGGTAGAGACTCAGAGGACAGGTAGAGACTCAGAGGGACAGAGTAGAGACTCAGAGGGACAAGTAGAGACTGAGAGGACAGGTAGAGACTGAGAGGGACAGGTAGAGACTGAGAGGACAGGTAGAAGCAGAGAGGACAGGTAGAGACTCAGAGGACAGGTAGAGACTCAGAGGACAGAGTAGAGACTGAGAGGACAGGTAGAGACTCAGAGGACAGAGTAGAGACTCAGAGGACAGGTAGAAACTGAGAGGACAGGTGAGAGACTCAGAGACAGGACAGGTAGAGACTGAGGAGGACAGGTGAGAGACTGAGAGGACAGGTAGAGACTGAGAGGACAGGTAGAGACTCAGAGGACAGGTAGAAACTGAGAAGGACAGGGTAGAGACTCAGAGGACAAGTGAGACTGAGAGGACAGGTAGAGACTCAGAGGACAGGTAGAGACTGAGAGGACAGGTAGAGACTGAGAGGACAGGTGAGAGACTCAGAGGGACAAGTAGAGACTGAGAGGACAGGTAGAGACTGAGAGGACAGGTAGAGACTGAGAGGGACAGGTAGAGACTCAGAGGACAAGTAGAGACTCAGAGGACAGGTAGAGACTGAGAGGACAGGTAGAGACTGAGAGGGACAGGTAGAGACTGAGAGGACAGGTAGAGACTGAGAGGACAGGTAGAGACTCAGAGGGACAGAGTAGAGACTCAGAGGACAGGTAGAGACTGAGAGGACAGGTAGAGACTGAGAGGACAGGTAGAGACTGAGAGGACAGGTAGAGACTGAGAGGGACAGGTAGAGACTCAGGAGGACAGGTAGAGACTCAGAGGACAAGTAGAGACTGAGAGGACAGGTAGAGACTGAGAGGACAGGTAGAGACTGAGGAGGACAGGTAGAAACTGAGAGGGACAGGTAGAGACTCAGAGGACAGGTAGAGACTGAGAGGACAGGTAGAGACTGAGAGGACAGGTAGAGACTCAGAGGGACAAGTAGAGACTCAGAGGACAGGTAGAAACTGAGAGGACAGGTAGAAACTCAGAGGACAGGTAGAGACTGAGGAGGGACAGGTAGAGACTGAGAGGACAGAGTAGAGACTCAGAGGGACAGGTAGAGACTGAGAGGGACAGGTAGAGACTGAGAGGACAGGTAGAGACTGAGAGGACAGGTAGAGACTGAGAGGGACAGGTAGAGACTCAGAGGACAAGTAGAGACTCAGAGGACAGGTAGAGACTGAGAGGACAGGTAGAGACTGAGAGGGACAGGTAGAGACTGAGAGGACAGGTAGAGACTGAGAGGACAAGTAGAGACTGAGAGGGACAGGTAGAGACTCAGAGGGACAAGTAGAGACTGAGAGGACAGGTAGAGACTCAGAGGACAGGTAGAGACTGAGAGGACAGGTAGAGACTGAGAGGACAGGTAGAGACTGAGAGGGACAAGTAGAGACTGAGAGGGACAGGTAGAGACTCAGAGGACAGGTAGAGACTGAGAGGACAGGTAGAGACTGAGAGGACAGGTAGAGACTGAGAGGACAGGTAGAGACTGAGAGGACAGGTAGAGACTGAGAGGACAGGTAGAGACTGAGAGGACAGGTAGAGACTGAGAGGGACAGGTAGAGACTGAGAGGACAGGTAGAGACTGAGAGGACAGGTAGAGACTGAGAGGACAGGTAGAGACTGAGAGGACAGGTAGAGACTGAGAGGACAGGTAGAGACTGAGAGGACAGGTAGAGACTGAGAGGACAGGTAGAGACTGAGAGGACAGGTAGAGACTCAGAGGACAGGTAGAGACTCAGAGGACAGGTAGAGACTCAGAGGACAGGTAGAGACTCAGAGGACAGGTAGAGACTGAGAGGACAGGTAGAGACTGAGAGGACAGGTAGAAACTGAGAGGACAGGTAGAGACTCAGAGGACAGGTAGAGACTCAGAGGACAAGTAGAGACTGAGAGGACAGGTAGAGACTGAGAGGACAGGTAGAGACTGAGAGGACAGTTAGAGACTCAGAGGACAAGTAGAGACTCAGAGGACAGGTAGAAACTGAGAGGACAGGTAGAGACCCAGAGGACAGGTAGAGACCGAGAGGACAGGTAGAGACTGAGAGGACAGGTAGAGACACTTTCTAAGCTCACGCCCTAAATTTAAAACATTTCCCAAATATGCTCTGAAATCAGACAGAAACTCTCGTATTTACTGGGACAAAGGCCAGAATACCAAATCATTGCTGCTAAACTTGTCCCCTCGTGTCTGACTGAGGACAACCTGTGGGATAAATATATTAAATAATTGTTCTGAAAAATTTAAATATTATTTTCATTGTTATTTTAGTAATTGTTCCTTTTTATTTCACATTTGATACTATTTCTATGTTTGTTTTTGTCTTTTAATTTATTTATTTTTATATTTAATATATTATTATTTTTTAACACACAAACACACTTTTACTGTTTTAATTACTTTATTTAATGAATTGTATAAAATGAATTCTTCTTTTGAAAGTTATTAGTAGCTTTGTTAATATTGCTGTTTTACATTCATCAGCACGGCCGGTTTCAGACCTGCGAACAGCCGGCCGTGTGACGCCGTGTGACGCCGTGTGACGCCGTGTGTGCTGTCTGTCCTCCAGGTGTTCTACTGGTCTCACCTGTCCTACGTGTGGGTCTGGATTCTGCTGGTGATCCACTGTGCAAACTTCTGGAAGTGGTTTGTGGTTCCCGGTTTGATCTTCCTGCTGGAGAAGATCGTAGGAATCGCAGTTTCTCGGATGGGAGGTCTTTACATCGTGGAGGTCAACCTGCTGCCGTCCAAGGTGCCCGACACAAACACAGACGGACGCCTGCAGGCGCTTTGATTAGGTTACAACAAAGACACAAGTTGGGGTTCATAGACGAGGATGAAGCAGCTGGGCTTTGGAACCATTTTCTAATGTTCACTTTGGAGCCTTCCGAGCTGCCTGCTGTGTTTGATATGTGCAGCCGGGAATCTAACGTGCGAATGCGTTGGCGGGGGGGAAGCAGGGGGGTTTCCTCACAGAGCCACACTGTCAATTCTGTTAGCTTTAATGTTTTCAACCAATGAACTGTTTGGAAATGTATATTTTTATTATTTCTCACTGAAATGTGAATTAAATTAAACTTTGCTTCTATCATTTTGTAAATGATATCGTAATTCTATTTGCCCCCTAATGCCCCCCCGTCCCATTCACTGCACTGGGATCTTATTAGGTGCGTTTGACTTCATGCGGCGCTGAGCAGCGCTGACTTAACATGATGCTTGCTGGACTTAAAACAAAGCATGATGGTTAGAAATTGTGTCCGACTTTCGCCGGCGCTGCAAAACGTCACCATTGATTTTGATGTCATTTTGTCATGACATCAAAACCTCGCTGGAGCGAGGCGGCTGCAGGCGCCGAGTCCGGTGTTCTGTCGATTTATGCTACCGATCGAGATGTGCTACTTAGCGGTCCTGCACATGCACGTGACCCACAAGCCTGGTCTGTTTCCACGCCCCATAAGTCTGTGCAACCTTGCTGTTGGGCGTGGTGTCGAGACAGCGGCTGATCGTCAGCAATGTCAAAAAATAAAATCTTTATCATGGTAATCTATCAGTATCAGAACACGCTGATCTCTTAAATAAAGATGTCATAATATAGAATTTCAACATGCTCCCCATCTCCTAACAGAACACATGGACCCTGAAATTATGTTAAATTCTAATCAAAAAACAGAAGACATAATACTTAGAGAGTTGCACCTGTGTGGGATTGGAAAAGGGAAAACATAAGGTAGCATTTTTCGACAGAACACCAGCGGCCACAGTTGCTTTTCTCCGGCTGCACAAAGTCTGTGCTCAGTCACTGATCCCAGCTCACAGTAAGCTGCTGCAGGTAGAACGGGTCCGACTTTACGGCGCCGTTTTTATACCCCGCCCCTGCAGTCACCTCACATTAGACCATCGAGTCAGCGAAAGTCAGCCGGCGTCATCTCGAATTTACTGGCCCACCAACACCTCCTCAAGCAGCAACTTAAGTTTTCCCAGGAGCGTTCCCTGTCCAGGTTCTGGCAAAACCAAAACCTGCTGAGCTTCAGTCCTTCAGCAGAAGCGTCGATCACACTGACTGATCTGCAGCCTTTAATGGTACAAACAGACCAACGTCCAGACGACATGGAAAAGATGGACAGCTGGAAGATTTGGTTGACAATCAAACCAAGATTCAAGACCTAAAGGGGGGAGTTATGGGAAAGAGGCTGCAGATCAGTCAGGGAGCTCTCCAGCCCCTCCCCCTAAGAAGGTGTTTCCTGTGTGCTGACAGCTCTGAGCTCACTGATGGTCGTCTGATATTACCGTCCTGTCGGCGTGGAAAGCTTCAGGAACAGCGTGAAGCTCTGACACGTCTGCGTGTGTTTGCCCTGTTTTTCCGTGCAGGTGACTCACCTGGTGATCAAACGTCCTCAGTTCTTCCATTTCAAACCTGGAGATTACGTCTACATCAACATCCCCGTGATCGCCAAGTACGAGTGGCATCCGTTCACCATCAGCAGCGCTCCGGAGCAGTCAGGTACACCTCGCCATGTATCAGGCGCTCAGCGCCACTTTGATGTACTTCACCTGAGTATTTCCTCTGTCTGCCACCTGATTCTTCTGCTCTCACAGCGAAATATTGTCCATTTTACTGCACTACCTTTATCTTTATCTTTATATTAACACAAAATCTAATCTTCTTAATGATCATGTGTTATTATAGATGAAGCAATCAGCAGAATATAAAGTGATTAAAATGAGCTCCACCAGCTGCAGCATTAAAGTGATGAACACATGAATGAATCAATAAATAGAATCCAATAATATAATATATGTACAATACTATTATTCTGCACAATGAGCACTTTACCTGCAGGACTTTTACACTTTAGTACTTTTAGTTACTGGTAAAATATCTGAGTATTTTTCCACCTCTCTCTCACACTGATGTCTTTCTTTGTAATGAAACAAAACTCTCTCGGGACTATTTTAGAAGCCCGGAGACGAACTGCACTGACGGACACGTCAGGTCACATGATGTCATGTCAGAGACAGAGATTATATTTTCACATATACCGATGTCTCTTTTGAAATGTTTGTTTTCAGGGTGGAAAAAGTTTTTCATCAGCTGTTTGAGCCTCAAAGGAAACAGAAAGAAACTTATTATTCACTTACAAAGACAGAAAGAAGAAAGGTCATTTCTGTATTTTTAAACTTAAAATAAAGGTCATTTTAAACTTATTTTCACAGATGTTCGTGTGGAAATGCTCACAGAAAGGTTTGAATCTGTGCAGTAGATACTTCAGCTGGCAGCTGAACCGTCCTTCCATCACAATGGGAAGACTCAGTCAGCAGGTTTCCTCGCTGGACAGCTGCTGAGTGTTCAAACACAAAGCAATAACGCGAATAAACACAACCTGCCATTACTCCACCTGCATGAACCCAAAGGAAACATTTTCTTGTGATTAAATAGCAAACGGCTCAAACTGATGCCGAAATAATATAATGTAATATAATATGATGCCATTTTGTTGTTTTCTGAATGGAGTTCGGCTCGATCAGGGCTGTGCTATGCTAACCTGTTGACAGTAAAGGACAACAACAGCTGGAATAAAGTTACAGACACACATGTTCTAAACTCACCAGGTAGTTCAGCCTCCTCACTTTCTTTTCTCCAAGTAACGTCCAGTTTTTTTTTTTTTTATAAAAATGAAGTCGTAGTCCAGCAGAACTCTGGTGCCATCCGACGCTAACATCAACAGTGGAACAGGATGTGCCCAAAAATAAAGTAAAAAGCTGATTTAATAACAGCAGGTAACTCTGGGCTCCTCCTGCAGGTAAACGCTGCAGCTGTCAGAGCCGAATCCGACTCACGGGGTTTATTTGTCCAAAGCTGCAGCTGTTCCCGCCCCTTTCTCCTACACTTCCTGTAGTTTAGCAGCTCTCCGTTGCCAGCAGCGTTTCACCCCACCGCTCTGCCCGGTCCTCTCCACACAACGCTCTGAAGCTGTCGGTGACATCAGGACAATCAAAAACGCTGATTGGCTTTCGCGACAAGCAAATTTCTCGCTGAAGTTGAAAAATCTGAACTCGAGTGAACCAGCGAATGTCGCAACAAACGCTTCTTCTGCACCAGCCGGAGCGAACTCACATCTTTGCATTGACTTTGTTTGCTGGATTTGCTTTCAGTGTGAACACAACTTTACACCATCGGTGCAGGGAGACGCCGGATGGAAACGACTTTATTAACTATTAAAGGAAGTTTTTCCTTGCCTGTGTCGCCTAGTGCTGCTCTTGGTGGGAATTGTTGGGCTTCTGTAAATAACTTCAGAGTTCGGTCTAGACCTGCTCTTTATGAAAAGCGCTGTGAGATAACTGTTGTTGTGATTTGGCGCTATATAAATAAAGTTGAATTGAATTGAACTAAGGTTCGCCCACCTGGTGTGACGGTCTGAGCCAGTCGGAGGCAACGAGGAGCTCTTTTAGGACTTTTGAGGGTCAAGACATGGATTTAGGGTTCAGGTTTTAGCCTTTCCTTTTTCAGTCTGGTTGAGTTAACTGACGTAGTGAATGCTGCTCCCTTCTTGTTTCACGGATCCTCAGCTGAGGTGTTAATCTGAAGATAACATTGTGTTCAGCCGCAGTAATCACTGCTGTGACCTTTGACCTGCAGATGTTCTGTGGCTTCACATCCGCTCGATGGGTCAGTGGACCAACCGCCTGTACGAGTACTTCAGACAGGCAGAGAGCCCGGAGGTCAGCCCCAAGAGGTTGGCCACCAGCCTGAGGAACCGGAGACACCTGATGAAGACCCAGGTCCGTCACACACCTTTCTGTCTCTGTCAGGTGATATTTCACGTCCCGTCTGTCTGACCTGCGGTGTCCTTACAGGAGGAGTTGTTCAGCTCCACAAACTGTAGCGGAGGAGTAGCTTCTAACGAGGACGGCGCCATCGAGCTGATGATGTACCGTCAGAACGGCTCGCCGTCTGAAGAGGCCGTGGCCCCGAAGTCTGAATCTCGGGGGCCAGCGGAGCCTCTTCCAGACGAGCAGGGGCCGGCGGAGAGAGGAGAGGCTCCTCCCCTCAAAGAGGTCAACAAATGTGTCCTCAGTTTATTAAGAAACATCAGACCGACTTTCTCTGCTGTGAACCGGTTCTCCTTTCTGACCTGCAGGTTTCTGTCAAGTTTGGTGAGAATCACAGGTTCTGTAACATCAAGGTGAGCAAACAGCACATTAGCTTAGCATCAGTGCATTTGCAATAATAATATTTCATTATGCTGGATGCACAATGTATGATGTTCAGAGCACACTTAAATATTAACAGGTTACCCGCGGGGTCTTAAAAGTCTTAAATTTCATTTTCCAAAAATAAGGTCTTAAAAGTCTTAATATTCCAACAATAAGGCCTTAAAAGTCTTAACATTCCAAAAATAAGGTCTTAAATGTCTTAATATTCCAAAAATAAGGCCTTAAAAGTCTTAATATTCCAAAAATAAGGTCTTAAAAGTCTTAAATTTCATTTTCCAAAAATAAGGTCTTAAAAGTCTTAATATTCCAAAAATAAGGTCTTAAAAGTCTTAAATTTCATTTTCCAAAAATAAGGTCTTAAATTTCATATTCCAAAAATAAGGCCTTAAAAGTCTTAATATTCCAAAAATAAGGCCTTAAAAGTCTTAATATTCCAAAAATAAGGTCTTAAAAGTCTTAAATTTCACTTTCCAAAAATAAGGTCTTAAAAGTCTTAATATTCCAAAAATAAGGTCTTAAAAGTCTTAATATTCCAAAAATAAGGTCTTAAAAGTCTTAAATTTCATTTTCCAAAAATAAGGCCTTAAAAGTCTTAAATTTCATATTCCAAAAATAAGACCTTAAAAGTCTTAATATTCCAAAAATAAGGCCTTAAAAGTCTTAACATTCCAAAAATAAGGTCTTAAAAGTCTTAATATTCCAAAAATAAGATCTTAAAAGTCTTAACATTCCAAAAATAAGGTCTTAAAAGTCTTAACATTCCAAAAATAAGGTCTTAAAAGTCTTAAATTTCATATTCCAAAAATAAGGCCTTAAAAGTCTTAATATTCCAAAAATAAGGTCTTAAAAGTCTTAAATTTCATATTCCAAAAATAAGGCCTTAAAAGTCTTAATATTCCAAAAATAAGATCTTAAAAGTCTTAACATTCCAAAAATAAGGTCTTAAAAGTCTTAAATTTCATATTCCAAAAATAAGGCCTTAAAAGTCTTAAATTTCATTTTCCAAAAATAAGGTCTTAAAAGTCTTAAATTTCATTTTCCAAAAATAAGGTCTTAAAAGTCTTAATATTCCAAAAATAAGGTCTTAAAAGTCTTAAATTTCATTTTCCAAAAATAAGGCCTTAAAAGTCTTAAAATTCATATTCCAAAAATAAGACCTTAAAAGTCTTAATATTCCAAAAATAAGGCCTTAAAAGTCTTAACATTCCAAAAATAAGGTCTTAAAAGTCTTAATATTCCAAAAATAAGATCTTAAAAGTCTTAACATTCCAAAAATAAGGTCTTAAAAGTCTTAATATTCCAAAAATAAGATCTTAAAAGTCTTAACATTCCAAAAATAAGGTCTTAAAAGTCTTAATATTCCAAAAATAAGATCTTAAAAGTCTTAACATTCCAAAAATAAGGTCTTAAAAGTCTTAATATTCCAAAATAAGATCTTAAAAGTCTTAACATTCCAAAATAAGGTCTTAAAGTCTTAAATTTCATATTCCAAAATAAGGCCTTAAAAGTCTTAATATTCCAAAATAAGATCTTAAAAGTCTTAATATTCCAAAAATAAGGTCTTAAAAGTCTTAAATTTCATATTCCAAAAATAAGGCCTTAAAAGTCTTAATATTCCAAAAATAAGATCTTAAAAGTCTTAACATTCCAAAAATAAGGTCTTAAAAGTCTTAAATTTCATATTCCAAAAATAAGGCCTTAAAAGTCTTAATATTCCAAAAATAAGGTCTTAAAAGTCTTAATATTCCAAAAATAAGGTCTTAAAAGTCTTAAATTTCATATTCCAAAAATAAGGCCTTAAAAGTCTTAATATTCCAAAAATAAGGTCTTAAAAGTCTTAAATTTCATATTCCAAAATAAGGCCTTAAAAGTCTTAACATTCCAAAAATAAGGTCTTAAAAGTCTTAAATTCATATCTACAAAAAATAAGGTCTTAAAAGTCTTAATATTCCAAAAATAAGATCTTAAAAGTCTTAATATTCCAAAAAATAAGGTCTTAAAAGTCTTAATCATTTCCAAAATAAGGTCTTAAAAGTCTTAACATTCTACAAAATTTTCCAAAAATAAGGTCTTAAAAGTCTTAAATTTCATATTCCAAAAATAAGATCTTAAAAGTCTTAATATCCCAAAAATAAGGTCTTAAAAGTCTTAAATTTCATTTTCCAAAAATAAGGTCTTAAAAGTCTTAAATTTCATATTCCAAAAATAAGGTCTTAAAAGTCTTAACATTCCAAAAATAAGGTCTTAAAAGTCTTAAATTTCATATTCCAAAAATAAGGCCTTAAAAGTCTTAATATTCCAAAAATAAGATCTTAAAAGTCTTAATATTCCAAAAATAAGGTCTTAAAAGTCTTAAATTTCATATTCCAAAAATAAGGCCTTAAAAGTCTTAATATTCCAAAAATAAGATCTTAAAAGTCTTAACATTCCAAAAATAAGGTCTTAAAAGTCTTAAATTTCATATTCCAAAAATAAGGCCTTAAAAGTCTTAACATTCCAAAAATAAGGTCTTAAAAGTCTTAATATTCCAAAAATAAGATCTTAAAAGTCTTAACATTCCAAAAATAAGGTCTTAAAAGTCTTAATATTCCAAAAATAAGATCTTAAAAGTCTTAACATTCCAAAAATACGGTCTTAAAAGTCTTAATATTCCAAAAATAAGGTCTTAAAAGTCTTAAATTTCATTTTCCAAAAATAAGGTCTTAAAAGTCTTAAATTTCATTTTCCAAAAATAAGGTCTTAAAAGTCTTGATATTCCAAAAATAAGGTCTTAAAAGTCTTAAATTTCATATTCCAAAAATAAGATCTTAAAAGTCTTAATATCCCAAAAATAAGGTCTTAAAAGTCTTAAATTTCATTTTCCAAAAATAAGGTCTTAAAAGTCTTAAATTTCATTTTCCAAAAATAAGGTCTTAAAAGTCTTAAATTTCATTTTCCAAAAATAAGATCTTAAAAGTCTTAATATCCCAAAAATGAGGCCTTAAAAGTCTTAATATTCCAAAAATAAGGCCTTAAAAGTCTTAAATTTCATATTCCAAAAATAAGGTCTTAAAAGTCTTAATATAAATTCCAAAAATAAGGCCTTAAAAGTCTCGTTTACCAAGGTCTTAAATTTTTTCTTGTCCTTTCGTAGGATTAAATTAATGCCGTAATGTCAGAAATAAATACTTTGTGTGTGTGAGACTTCATAATATACTCCGTTTGGTGTGACTGATGTTATCCGGCGGTACAGGTAATGTTACTTTGCTGTACGTCAGCGTTCAGCTTCACGCTCTGGACTGTGGAGTGTTCGAGGTGCACGAGCTCTGCCGTCCAGCTCTGCGTGTATCAGTACTTTCAAATTTTGCAAAAATGTCAAGTGTCTGAAATTCAGAAAGCCAGAGATACGAACAAGTTGGCGGTTGAGGCTGAGAGGTTAGCGCAACAAGCAGGTCGGAATGCCAGCCAGTCACACTGTGGTGAGCGCTAACGGAACAGCAGAGCTGGAAGATCCTCTGCAGGTCAGCAACGGAGAGACAGGTGTGTCTGAGACGAGGACGGGTCTGTGTGACGGCGTTACTCCGCTGTTGTAGAGTAAAGTCATGTGAATGGAAACATAACAGTCGTTAACTGCTTTCAAGCCAGTCTTACATAATACTGTAGTTCAGGCAGCTTTTACATGCAGACACTCAGGACACTGTAAAGACCAAAAGACACGTTCTACAAATTAACATTTTAAAGATTCTACAATATAAAATTATTCTCCACATAATGACTGTAAATCTATAACCTGGATATTTTGTGTTGTTTGTTTTTTTAGAAAATATATTTATTGAATTTTCCATCTACACTGCAGTTAGGTCACATTTATGTCACCAAAACTGACATTTTCAGATCTAAAATAAACAATTAAATGAAGGAGTTTTGTTCATTATTTCACTGTAGGATCAACCAATGAGCCGCTTCTCTGTCTGCCTTCATTAATATTATGTAGAATATATAAAATAGTCCAAATAAAGCTTCTGAGGGTGAATTAACAGGCTGTTCTAAGATGTTGGAAGAGGCTGTTTCATTTCCTTCCACTGCTGCAGAATCCACTTTTCACCTGTGTTTTCTTGACTTAACCTGGTTTGGAGACCAGAAAGAATCGTCAGGTAGTGTGTGACCTCCTGGTTACGATCAGTCACGTAGTGTGAGCTCTAGGGATGTCCCGATCACGTCTTTTTGCCCTTCTATAATACTTCAGATCAGATCCAGGATGTTCCTTGTTTTTTACTTTAATTCACCTTATTTTAACATCCAACAACTCTGTTAACAAACAGAGCTCTTCTGTGAGGCAGCTTCAACAATCAAGTAATAAATAACATAAGATAAAAACAAACTTAAAATACCCGGCAGGCATGTAAACAAATACAAAAATAAAAGCACCACATCTATATATACATTTATATCCGAGTCCTGATCGGGAGGTAACGTCCGGTTCCCATCGAGTCTGAAACAACGCTGATCGGGCCGATTTCCGATCTCGTGATCGGATCTGGACGTCCCTAATGAGCGCCACAGCAACTCATGCACCAAGTCATGTAGTCTGAACAGCACGGTGACCTGCAATCTGCCATCTCCTCCACCCATTCACAGACAAAGCCACCATCCTCCTGCAGGAGCACACAGTCAGTTACAGTTACAGTGTGTTTTGAAATAGCACTAAAGTCTTTGGATTAATACCAAGTATACACTCCTCTGCGTGGGAGGTACCCTCCCTCCAATAGGCTGTTTTCCACTATGTTTTTAATTTGGGACAGTCCCGTATTGGACATGTTGTTTAATAGTATTCTGTGTTACGTGTCAGTGTTACGTGGACGGACCGTACGGGACTCCTACGAGACAGATCTTTGCCTCTGAACACGCCGTCCTGATCGGGGCAGGGATCGGGATCACACCGTTCGCCTCCATCCTGCAAAGCATCATGTACCGGTAAGATACCAGACATCTGTCCACCGTGCACTTCTCATGAAACCTCCTGGTTCACAGAGGGAAGTGGGAAGAACTACATCTCCCAGCATGCTCCAGATGAGTAGCGGAAAAGATTAAATGACAACCAGCACTGAGGGCTGAGTATCAAAGTTTATTCTTCAGCCCTCAAACAAAACCATCCCGACTAAAGTGACAGAGATCAACTCTGATACGCAGCTGAAACGCTGCTGTGGACGGAGATCGTAGTCGTCTTTAAACTGAAACGCAGCAGTGTGGGCGGGGCCTGAGCCAAGTCCTGTAAGCTGATGTGGTTTGTCTCCTTCAGATACCGCATGAGGAAGCAGAACTGTCCCAACTGCAGCTACTCGTGGTGTGAGAACATCAAAGACAGCGACATGAAGCTACGCAAAGTAAGAAAGCACCAGTTATGTTGCAGCTTAATAAAATGTATTCGATGTGAACAGAAGTTAATCAGTCCCTTCAGGAGCGCGTGACGTCGCTATCGCACCTGTTAACACAAATTCAGCAAATCTGACCTATCACGGCCATTTCCCTGTGAAGGGCATAGTTATCCAAGGATGGTTAAAATCAAGGGCAACTTGGTTCAGGTTACTAGAAGACGTTTTGTCCCTCATCCAAGAGTCAAGCCTCTGTGAAGATGATCGATACCACTGGTTCATTTGTGCTCCAACCGTCGTTGGCCAAGAGTGAATGATTGTTTAGTTTCCAGCAGTTTTTAGTCTTTTGGCCACTCAAAGCTTTACAGCCTTTCATGCACTGAGCCTAAGAACAGAAACTAACATTCATACACTGGTGGAACAGCCACCAGGGACACACGGGGTTCAGTATCTTGCCCGAGGACACTTCGACATGCAGCCTGGAGGAGCCGGGGGTTGAACCGCCAACCTTCCAATTGACGAGTAACCCGCTCTACCTCCTGAGCCACAGCCAACACTCACTCGTTTGAGGACCCCCAGGTGCACAGTGAAGACCGAGAAGATGGATGGTTTGAAAGAGGTGTCCAGGAACCGGTCTACACCCGGGTCGAGAAGCCGTCACTGAACAGAGGAGGGGGTCTACGCCAACACTTATCCCCCCTTACAATGCTGTCCTTTCATCACTTCCTGGGAAACTGAACATGCGTGACTTCTTGGCCTCAGGTGAAGATACCAACGATGACCACGGGTGGTTCTAACGACTGTCGTAACAACAGCCAGGAGCACTAACGAACCAGCGGTATCGATCATCCTGGTAAACTAATTAAATAGCCGAGTTTTCCTACCAGTCAGACAGAACTGGGAAGATCGTCTTCTAGTTTCTCCCAACAAGTCCCAATAGTTTATTGATCATCATCATCAACAATGACGTCATCAGCCAGGAGAGGGTGTCATCTGGGCACCACAATAGGTGCGTTCGAGATGACGGCGGCTGACTTTCGCCGACTTGATAGTCTAACGTGAGCTGCAGGTGATTAATATTATATAGGGGCCGTAAAGTTGGACACATTCTACCTGCAGCAGCTTACTGTGAGCTGAGATCAATGGCTGATCTCGCGAGACCGGGCAAAAGTGAGGTTCCAAGTTGGTGCAGTCGGGGGAAAAGCAACTGCGGCCGCCGGACTCGGCGCCTGCAGCCGCCTTGCTCCTGCGAGGTTTTAATGTCATGTGACGTTTTAAGTCCAGCATGCGTCACGTTAAGGCAGCTCTGCTCGACGCCACATGAAGTCAAACGCACCTAATCACTCCTCACTTCCTCACGCCACCAGAGAAGAGTTAGGGTTAGGCCTGCAATGTCAGTTGTCACTTATTTCCACAATTTCATTGCAAAAAACGACCAAGAAAATCACAACTTTAATTGCATTTTTTTATGAAGAGCTGCTGCAAACTCAGGTATTTTAGGCCGCCACAATCAAACGCTTTGTTCGTCTAAAAACTACTTGGAAATAAAGCTGTTTCTGATTTTGAACCCTGCAGGTCGACTTCATCTGGATCAACAGAGACCAGAAGTCATTCGAATGGTTTGTCAGCTTACTGACCAAACTGGAGATGGACCAGGCTGACGAAGAGCCAGAAGGTGGGGCAGAGTGATGCGTAAAGAAAGTCGTGTAGACAGGCCGAGCAGGATATTAACCGCTCTGTCTGTCGCCTGTCAGGCCGCTTCCTGGAGATGCACATGTACATGACGTCAGCTCTCGGTAAGAACGACATGAAGGCCATCGGCCTGCAGATGGCGCTGGACCTTCTGGCCAAGAAGGAGAAGGTGGACTCCATCACTGGACTGAGGACCAGAACCCAACCTGGACGACCCGAGTGGGGGAAGGTGAGGACAGACCGTCATGTGCTGTCGTTCACTTTACTCCCACGATAGGAGACTTTATGCAAATTTCTAATGTAGGAGATAAAATAGCTGTGCTGTACACTGTAGGGTTAGGCTTCCTAATGAGGAGTTTCATCATTGATGAATCTGTGTACCAGTTTTATTAATTAATATTGTGACACGTGTCGATCACCAAGTGACGTCTCTAAAGGTCGTCTTCCGTTCGCTGAGATATAAAACAGGATGTTCTGTATATTCGCTCGATCAATGACCTAAACATTTTAGATGTTTTGTACGTTATTTAATCACTAAATACACTTTTGAGCGGTTTAGAGGAGAAATCAGCTGTGTAGAATTTGAATATTGGCAGTTTTACCAAAGTTGATGGCGAATCAAAAAACTCAAACGTTTTTCAGGTTGAGAAGCTCCACAAGCGCCCGCACGGCTAGATGTGGCCATTTCATTGATTGACTGTTTTAAATGTAATTGAATTTGCATAATAAATAAATATTTTATTTCTAACCACACATCAGATGGTTCCGTCCAGACGCGGACCACACACACTCGTTTATATACGGTTCCGGGGACTTTGGATCTCACAGAATCTCGCGTGTCCAAAGAAGGTTAAAGTCAAGGGCAACTGGACTTGGTTGAAGATACTAGAAGACGTTTCGTCCCTCATCCAGGAGACTTCTTCAATTCTGAAATGACTAGTAGGGAAGCTCGGCTCTTGGACCTCTGTGGGGTTGTTTGCCAGGATCATTGTGGTAACGACAGCTGTGATGGTCGTTAGAACCACCCACGGCCAAGTCTCAACAACGGTCTGCGTTGATATTGTGGTGGGCCGCCGCAAATAAATGAACGAATAGGAAACGCTGCCTTTGCTCTGTTGTTGCTGCTGCGGTGGTCTGAGTAACTGGGACCTGGACGCCCGGTGGGCGGGGCCGGCCGGCCGGCTGCCTCCTCTCACCTCGCGGGCGCTTGTGGAGCTTCTCAACCTTAAAAACGTTTGAGCACATTTTCGATTCGCCATCAACTTTGATAAAACTGCCAATATTCAAGTTCTACACAGCTGATTCCTCCTCAAAAGTGTATTTAGTGATTAAATAACGTACAAAACATCTAAAAAAAAGACGTTCTGCTGTTCGCCGCTTTCTACGTTACTTTCCGCTTCTCTCATTAATTCTTCTTCGTGAGTATCGTACAGACAAGCAGTCACAGCAGACGGCGGAAGTGATCCAACACTTCCTGTAGTGTGTTGCAGTTAGAAATAAGAAATGTTCATAATATGAAGATTACCATCTCTCCCTTAAAGGGCATCCATGTAAGGACGCGTCCACAATCAGATTTCACGTCGACGAATTTTGATAGTCGACGTCGTCGATTACGTCGAATCGTTGCAGCCCTACCTCAAACGAGTGTCCTCTGTCCTTCAGATGTCAGTGAACTGCAGAGTCTTGACCTGAGGAGTTGGTCCTTCGTTTGTGTGTAGTGGTTGTTTTAAAAAAAAAAACTGCTGTACAGCTGTAAATCACACTGATATTTCTCCCACCAATGGTTGTTCAAAGTAAATGTTATTCTTGTTGTTGTTTGTCAGATATAAAACATGTTGTTGTTGTTGTGCGTCAGGTGTTTCAGAAAGTGTCTGAGGAGAAGAAAGGCAAAGTCCACGTGTTTTACTGCGGCGCTCCTGCGCTGGCCAAAGTCATCAAAGCTCAGTGCGAACACTTCGGCTTCAAATTCTACAAGGAAAACTTCTGAGGACGTCGCCTGCTGGTCAGCAGTGTTTCTGCCTTTATACACATGATGGTGTTTTTCCTTCAACTGTCTGTGTCGTTTTTCTGCCTCGTTTCCTGCCTGTCTGTTGGACAGTAGAAGATTCCTCATTGTGGCAGCTGTTAAGTCATATATGCACCAGTTTAACTGCTGACACGTCATTTACATTATGTACCTGTAGATCCTGTGATGACTCATGTATGAATCGGGTTACACCTGTTTTCTCTCATTAAAGGACGATTCTGTCTGATCTCAGTTCTAACTTAACTTTTATTTAACCTCTGTCCTCCACATGTACTTTGCACTTTCCTACATTTTAGAGATCCTAAGCCCCTCCCCTTCCTCTCCCACCCCAGGGGACCTTATTATTTACGGTAGTCGACGTTGAGAGACAAATAATGAATCTGATCTGCTTTGAATTGTGTCCTGAATTACACACGTTTGTCAGTTTAAATGTAATTTAAGAAAATCGCAGTTTGTCGATTTGTGTGAAACCACTCAATGAACTACGTTACATTAGCTTCAGTGATGTCAGTGCCAGTGACATTAGCTTCAGTAAGGTTAGCTTCAGTGACATTAGCTTCAGCAACGTTAGCTTCAGTGACTTTTCAGTTCAGCAACGTTAGCTTCAGTGACATTAGTGTCAGTGACATTAGCTTCAGTATCACAATAGCTTCAGAAAAGTTAGCTTGAGTAACATTAGTGTCAGTGACATTAGCTGCAGAAATACAATAACTTCAATAACGTTAGCTTCAGTGATGTTAGTGTCTGTGACATTAGCTTCAGCAACATTAGCTTCAGTCAAAGAGAGAAACAGGGCGTCACATTACAGGTCTTTTCAAGAGGGTCCAACTGCTGACCTCCACTGTGGAGCTAGCCTCCGGTGCAGGCTCCACTGTCAGGACAGGAAATGCACGCAATAAATACAAAATAAAAGAGTCCGATTTGAAAGGAAATTATAAAATTTAATCATGTAGACACTCATAGGTGAAGGGATTTAGTGGCTGATTTATATTTAACTAATTAGTAAACATTGTAAGTGAAAACTAGCAGGCTAACTCCTTAAATATAAGATACTGATTTGAGCCTATTCTGTCTAGTCTATTTAGCACTTAATGTGCAGGTGTAGCAACAAAGCCGACTGTATATCGCTTCAATAATTCAACTAGTAACTGTATCTTTGTTACAGGCACTATTTATTTATTCTGTGAAAATAGGACGTTAACTCCGTCCATACAGCATCAATTCAAAGAGAAACATAACGTCGTTGATTAAGAGTGTAACTTAGCCTCTGTCTTCTTAAAGAAAAACACACAAGCTTCTCATTCATACTTTTCCTTTGAAGATATATGGCATTTTACTGCTATCAGTGGAATTTAATATGAAAAACTGACAACTTTGTGATCTGGACAGCAGTTATAATTCGAGCTTTGTGGGGGTCTGTAGTATAATTAAACAACAGCTCACGACAGGCCGTGGTATACATTTATTATATCACAGGTAAGGGGCGTTGTTCTTTTAGAGAAACTAATCATTCCTACAATTTTTTGGGGTGGTGGTGGCGCATACAGTATTAAAATATATGATATATGGGTAAATTAAACTTTAATAAAACTTTTAAAACAAGAATGATTTAATAGTGAATGCCGAGTAACGTCATCCTCTTTTTACACACAAATATGGTGCTTTCATGTTAAATTTTTTTATCGACTATGACACAGGAGTTTATTAACTTAGTTATTTTTATATTGTCTATGAATATTTTGGCTTTTTCTTGCATACTTTTTTTCTTTTGTTACGAAAAATCATAAAATTAGATTTATTTTTATTGAGTGACAATTTCCTAATCTGAAATCATTTAGAAATTGCAAAAATATTGATGTGAAGCGAGAAGACATACAGACCTCAGGTAAATCATTCATGTAAATCAAAAACAAGAGAGGTCCAAGTATTGAACCCTGAGGTACCCCACACAGTAGCTTTGCTCTATTTGACTTGACTGGATACATACTGATTTGTGTCTTTAAAGGTCCAGTCTGTAATATTTCTGAGGATCTATCGACAGAACTGCAATATAAGATCCATAACTATGTTTTCTGTGGTGTGTAAAGACCTTACATAATAAACCATTATGTTTTTATTACCTTAGAATGAGACATTTATATCTATATAACAGCAGGTCTCCCCTTCCTTTCATGTTTCTACAGTAGCTGAATGTGGACAAACAGCGCTAAAGAGCGCGTTTCGTCACTGTGTTCTTTTTGTTCTACTTCTGGTGGAATTCAGGCAGTGCAGACACTCATCACCAAGAAGAAGTAGTTACAATATACTGCAGCAGAAATACGGAGAAATATTTTCAACCATTAGATGGTGGGTGAGAATATAAGACATAATATTACACTTCATTCACACACTGTTCGGTTAGCTCAGTCGCTAAGCTGCAGGACTCGCGCACCTGTTATAGTAAAATAAATAAATAAACTGTAAAGTGTGTGTTTGTGTGTGTGTGCCACATGGTAGTATTATGTATAAGAAATTTTATGTTTAGGATCAACAAAAAAACAACAATATATTAATAAACAAAACAACTAAAAACTCAGTATCAAAGGAAAGAAAATCAAGTTTCAAATGTGAAATTTAAAAAAAACAAACAAACCCATGAAGTATTTTGGGTTCATGGGTTCTGAGCATTTCTACACACTTAAAATGAACTCTACACAGCAGATGAAAACTGAAAAGCTTCTTCACACATCCTCCTGTCGACGTTGCTGGGAGGTGCAGATGTTTCTGCAGTGTGTGTTTGTGTGGATGAGCACGAACATCTGTCAGCATCTCTGCAGGAAAACTGCAGAGCTCTACAGGAAAGACGAGCTGCTGTCTTCAGACCTCAGCATCACAAAGTATTTCACTCACAACGTTACAGACAGGTAGCCTACTAGTACTTCTACTAGAAAGTAGAATGGGAGCCAGAGCCTTCATCTGTCAAGCTCCTCTCCTGTGGAAACAAACTGTGATATTGCGATTGATTGTGAATGTTGCAATAGAAATTACCTTATGGATATTTTTACTTTAATGTTTTTTAATTTTTTTGCAAAATTCCCTGATGAGTAGTTTGACACAATAAAACATAAATGTCTAGATGATGCTCATACTACACAGACACTAACATGTTAACTTCCTTTTTCAAACTGTGTGTCAAGAAAATTAATTTTGATTGATTGATTTATTTTTAGCTCGTAATGACTGATTTTTATTATCAGTAATTGTCCTCTAAATGGTTTGAATAGATTTGCTCGCTTCAGTCTCATTTCTTCAATAAAATAAAAAATTGACCCTGAGAGAAAATAAAGCAAGTATTTCCAGGATTTGTAGTTGATGTAAGAGTCGCCTCTTGTTACTAATTATGGGATTCCACAGTGGATTTAATTGATCTTCAAACACACCGAAACTATTATAGAAGTACTAAGAATACCATTTTTATTTGGTTAATGGACTACAACATAAAAAAATACATTTCAGAGAATGGAAAGTCGAGTTAAGGTGCGTTCGATTAGTTGTAATCGGCGCTCTGTTGATAAGCCTGTGTGTGGCTAACTAGCAGTTAGCTAGTTACGCAGTAGCTGTTTAGGCGTCGGGCAGCTAGTAAAACATTGGACCGATGCCTTGGAAAACATTTTGTCATCACCTCCCTCAGATAACATGAAAGCTGTCCACTGACTCCAGTGGACGCTGCTCATTAGAATAACCGTAAATCACATGGTAACGCTAGACAGATTATTTTTATTTGCAGCGGCCACATTTTCCGTTTTTGGCCGAGCTAGCTACCTAACTAGCCTAGCATAGCTAACTCCACATAGCCTGTTAGCAACGCCTATGATGGCACAGCCGGACAGCGACTCGAAAAAGGAAGGTAGGCCACACAGCTCGGTTTTATTGATTTTTTTCACCATCAGTATTGTTTAAATCATACGTCAATGATGTATTTATGCCTCTAAGTTCACCTCAGTCTTATTAAAATCCCAGATTCCCTGACGCTTCGTTTTCCAGATCGTTGGCTTGGTAACTATATCCGGAACGAGCTAGTTTAGCTCCTCGGCTAGCTGCCTCAGGACGGCTTTAAAAGGCTCGTTAACACATCTCATAAACTAAGATTTTAGGGGGGTGTTAATGGTTTTCGAAACATCATCGTGTATCTGGGGGGCACAGTAGCCGGAGTATTAACTGTCCTGCTAAATGAAAGTAAGGTTGCACATCTAGCTAGCAGGCTAACATTATAAACTGCTGCCAGGAACAAATTGGCATCTGTTTGTTCGTGATGTACAAAGCTAACTGTGTTTATTTTGGTGTGGCGTGGATCCAAACTGGCTTTATGTCTTATGTCATCACACTTTTAGACACCGACATCACGTCTGATAGATATAAGCTGCTCACTGATCAGGTAAGGGTCAGAGAGAACTGTTGTTAGCATCGATGTTGCTATTGGAAAGGATCATTTAAAGCTTCCTTTGTTTTATGTAAAATTATATGTTTGTGGTGGATATTTCATCTTATTGCACCACTTTGGTTTTGCTGTCAGTTTTCAGAAGACATGTATTATTTGTTTGGAGGTTTTGGTTGTACTGAAGTTTTGCACTATATACTGTGAATGAATAAAGGTGGTGCAAACATTTTAATTTAAGATGTGTGGAGAGAAAAAACTCTTTGGGTGTGATGTTGGTGTTTTAAGAGTATGGGTTTCTTTTAGGACTGCAGCTAACAGTTATTTTTATTCTTTAATAATGTACTGATAATATTCTCTGTCTTCAGTTTGTTTGTTTTGTCCAAACATCAGTCAAAAAACCTTCTTTACTATCACAAAAGAACGACACCGATTCAGCAGTTAAGAGGAAAAGTGAGGGAAACTCGGGTCCAGATCAAAACCCACTATGCCTAAAGCTCTCAGATCTGGACTAGATTGTCCCAGAGGGGCTAAAGTGTCTTTAAAAATGGTTTCAGATTTGTGAAACCTTTATTCTATTTATAGAGATACTAAGTAAAATGTGATTTCGCTTCACTTTTTCCTTATTTGCCTGAATCGAAAGCTGATTTCAGCGTCGTCACAAAATCCTCCCACCTGATGAGCTGGGTCTGCAGAGTGTTTGTGGTATTTGAGCTTGAAAAATGCCTCATGATTAATTGATTCAGTTCTAATTTTAAACATCTTTTTAGTTTTGGACTTTTCACCGGACAAACCAAGATATCCTGAAGACGTCATCTTGGTCTTCTTGTTTCTTACAGCCCAAACAGTTATGAAATTTATCAAACATATTGATCGATCTTAGAAATCACGGTCAGTTGCAGACGTGAACTCTTGTTGAGTTCACGTTCTTGTGAAGGTGCTGGGTGATTCGTTTCTTCTCCTCCATTGTAAAAACTGACTGAACTCTCTCGCTCAGCCTCGCTGTCCTCCACATTCATACTGATCCAAAAAATTCCAAACATGCACAGTGGGAACGGAGCAGTGTGACCGCGAGCTCGGCTGGAGCAGGTGGGATCAGCGATGGAAGCTGTTGAGAGATTGTACCTCATTAGCTTGAGCTTGGCCTGGATTTTTTTAGCCCGCCTGGAGATACAAACGTTTTGCTGTAGAAGTTAACTGTGCGCCTTCCGTCAGACGGCACAGACGTGTTAAAGTGAAATGACACGGCAGAAATGTGAAAGCGGCTTGTGGCGTGCTGCGTCCCAGAGCTGTAGTGTAGTCTAGCGTTCTCTCTCTGGGTTGCGGGACGCCGGTGTGATCCCCGTGCTGATGAACTTCACTGGAACTAAACTCGTCTCCTACATTTGTTTTTAAATGCTAACTAGCCGACTGTAAGAACTGCCTCATGTTCGTTTTCACCAGCTCACAAACCTGCAGCGTGTTTGCAGATACTTTCTGTAACTGATTATTTTACTTACTTACTAATCATTTTGATTAACGATGTAGTACAGACAACAGAACACAGTAAAAATGGCCAAGATCACGTCATCAGATATTCAGTTTACTCCAAGACAAGAACAAACGACACGCTGCATGCAGTGTGATATTTACAACCAATATGAAAACAAGATAATCGAGATAAAACTATCATTGTGCTGCATCCATTGCTCTGGTCTTTTCTGGTGGTATAAATCCAGTGCACCCATTTCCTTTCCAGCGGTGTCCCCCCTCCCTAAAAAGCCTAAATTCCCCCTCAGCCAGGCTGTGGTACGTTGAGTTCAGCTCGAGCTGAGATGACCCGGTTATAACTGCTACAACCTGCTGCTCGCCATCATTAGCTTAATGTACTGCTCTTTACTCACTGCGTTAATTCACCTAGCGGACATTTCCTCTACTCAACTCCTAACAAATGAATTATTATACTTACAGTTTTATTGTTTTCTTACTTGCCATAAAGGTTTAAGTCACTGCATCTCCTGGTTAACACACGGCTGAATTTCAGCGACGTAACGAGTCCTCAGCTCAGAACTCCACCTGCTGAGCTCCAACCCTTCAGCTGTGATCCGCCGGCCTCTCAAACGCTGTTTAAAGTTAATAAAGTTGGATTAATATTTCTCATTTCATGGGCCGTTTGGGGTTTTTGCGGGTAATGTGTTTATAAAAAAAGGACGCATTCTATTTTAAAAGTTCAGTAACTGCATAATAACTGTGTCAAATAATCGGGATGATGGTTTTTGCCTTAACTGAGCAGCCCTTTGTGTCACGTTGAGAAACTGACACCATCAACTTTCTCAGTTTTATTTTATTGGAAACTAAACAAACTCTTTTGATCAGTCGATCGACAGGAAGTTCATCTGTTCTACCTCAATGAAAAATTTGAAGACAATTTTCAAAAATGTTTTGTTTTTTTTAGTCTTCTTTGACATTAATCTGAATATTTTGGGTTTCGGATTGGAATAAAAATGTGCATTTTCACATTTTTCTGACATTTTATATCCCAAATACTCTAATAGATTGATCAAGAACAAAATCGAGGGATTGTCCAAAACCAAAAACCAACTTTGTGCAGCCTCACATCCACAGTTTAAATAAAAACTCTGAAGATATGGTTGGTCCATTTGTCATGTGTTCTAATAAAATACAAACCTGTGGAAAAAAGCCTGGTGCCATTTCCCACAGTTCACGTAGATTTTAAAAGGTTTAGTTTTGTTCTTCCAGTGGGAGAAAACGTCTGAGGAGCTTGAACCTTTTTGATGTTGGTCTCTTTAATTTAAAAGATCCATTGATTATCCTGATTGCTGCAGATGAATCTCTCGTCAATCAGCTGACGGATTAATGGGCCGATCGTCCAGCTTCATACATAAATAAATGAGTTTTGATTTTGACCGACCAAGTGCCCCCCCCCCCTCAAATGAACTTCATGTCCCAGTACTGTGTTTTCTTTGTGTGGTGTTTATTAAGCAACATGACCCGCGCTCACGACACCGCGGCCAACTTCCTCTAATATGTATTCACACTGAACCGCCGCTCTGCTCTCCCTCAGCCTAGACTCTGCATGGCAACGGACTGGCAGCAGCGGGAGTGAGCAGCCAATCAGCCGCGGCCACCGGTAGCAACATGGCGTCCCGTCAGAGGAACTCGGTCCGGATCCTGTCCAGCCGGGAGCGAGGCTCCCAGACCTTTGGCTCCCAGAGGCTCCTGCAGCTGCTGGTGGAGGAGAAAGTCCGCTGGATGAAATGGCAGAGTCAGGTGTGTTACAGTAATTCTGTGGAAACACTGTGCAGCTGACTTCCTGCAGGTCTCAGCTCCTGACTGGTCTGCAGTGAGCGTTTTACAGTCCGTTAAAGTGTCACCTACCTGCCAGGAGCTGCTGGCCGACCCGACGCAGGGCTCCACATTAACTTTGGTTGCACTGGTGCGCCCTTATTTTTCATTTGGCTGCAACGCCACAAGATTTTAATGCACCCAAAGTTTTTCACAGCATCTTTGGCGCCATAACAGTTTATTCTAACCTTCTGTCTCTTCCCGTCGCTTCAGTCATAGCACAAACACAAAATGGCCAAAGCTTTGCTAATGCAAGACTTTAAAAAGTGCTGAAGTTTAAAATGACAAACTGAAAATTCAAAACAATTCAAATGACTCTAAAGTTTGTGCTGCTGTCAGATAGAAGGGCTCCGTGCTTGGAAGACAGTTTCACTGGCGGCCAAACAAACCCTCAAACGCCCCCTCGACATTTCCCTGTTAGTTTGATCCATTCGGTCAGTAAATAAGAATGAGTAATATATTCAAATGAATAAGATCAAACATGTATTAAATATTTATTGAACATTTGTGATATTGTTATTGAGAAAAATGATATATTGCTATAATAATTATTGTTTGATTGTCCAGCCCTGCTGTCAGACACAGTGAGGGCTGGTGCCTCCTGGCAAGTGTTTGCTGCTGGACTGTTCTGTCGTGACTGAACCGATATTCCTTCGTCATAAAAATAATCATGTTATCTGTTCTGTTATCTGGGTCTGCAACATCCACCTAAACTCCATAATCCAAGCCTACGCTCCTCCAACGAACGCCGCCTGGCTCTGCCATCCCTCAGTCCCTGTTTTCATCTGTGACATCACGGCGGTGGAACGAGCGTCCATCGAGTTTACCAATAAACCGTCTTCAGCGGCTCTAATACTGTGCTCTTCCCTTTTTAGTTTGTAAGAACTGCTGCATAGTTTTGATCCACCTAACTGATGTCTCTGTGTCCCTGACAGAAAGTGGAGCTGCCGGACAGCCCGCGGTCGACCTTCCTGCTGGCGTTCAGCCCCGACAGGTGAGTTCGTCCTCCGGCGCTTCTAACAGTAGACCATATTTCAGAAGTGTTGCCGTGGAGCTGGGTCAGACTGAAACGTACACTGAGGCTCCGTCCACACGATCGCGTTTTTCTTTTAAAATGACCTCCGTTCACTCCTGAATTTTAGCTGCATATCTGAACTGATCTCCGTCTGTATTAAAACGACTCATCATGTGACCGTTCGTGTACACTGGGCATGTGCGGTGTAAGCAGGAAGCAGATTGTCTCCTCCGCAGCTGCAGAAGAAGAGACAGACAAAGAGACTGTGGCGGCGGGAAACAGACTGCGAGTCGTCACAAAGCAAATACGGAGACCTTCGAGTGTAGAAGTGTTATTTACACAGGACAGAATATTTTAAGAAAACTCTGTCAGCTTCATGTTTCTGCGTGACTGAGAGCCAATCAGGAAGCCAAACGTGAGCGTCTGCGTCATCGTTCTGACTCATCGGCGCGAGGGCTGGCCGAACGTCATTTTTTGAGCTTCGACAGTAATTAAGAGCGAATCGTCGAAGCTACCGTTGTTTCTGGTAGCAGAACTAAATCTGACTCGTTATTATGCAAAATTCACTTTTTTTTAATAGAACTTTTCTTTTTTGTTATTTTAAAATAACATGTAGAAGACATGAAACACACAATAAAAATTAATTAAAATAAAATAAATGGAAAAGAAGGAAGAAATATGTAAATTAGATGGTCACACAAAATACAGTAGAGATAAATAAATTAAAATTTTTTTTTAAAGAAAATTAAAACAAACAAATTTAAAAAAAGAGGAGTGGCTCCAGATTTTCAGTCAAAAGTTGAAAATTAAGAGGCTGATGGGTTGATGAGTTGGGTGATAAAATTGACTCTTAACTTTGAATTATAGTGACTAAACGCTCTTCTTCTACAGTCGGCCTGAGATCATTAGGCTTATTTAAATGCGTTCATTGTGTTGCTGTTTTGTTTCCAGCCTACAGTTTGATACTGATTTTTAAAATTCAATTTGTTTTGATCTGTAATGAAAGTAAGCAAATGTAAAATCAATAAACACCATAACTTCCACGCTGCTGCTGCCATCACAGTTTAAAGTGCTCTCAAACAGCTGAGGGCTTCATTTACGTTCACTGGAAAAAACCCTCAATTATAGAGTCTCATTTTTGAAAATCGAATGTGGACCCAACGGTCGAGTATTCGGGTGCAGCTCTAGTCGGCACCAACGCGCTACTCCGGAGTTTAAAACCAAAACGGGGTCAGCAGAAGCCCTTCAACGTTTCAGGTGTCAGGTTCTCTGTTTTAGTCTGGACGGGAGGCGGAAACGTCGCAGAAGGTCTGCGTTTTAAAACGAAGACGCAGGAGTGTGGGTGGAGCCTCGGTGTTTGAGTCACAGCAGCTTTTAGCGCCTCGTAAACAAATAAACGAAAGCACGGTGAACTCTTGGCTCCTCACAGGACCCTCATGGCTTCTACGCACGTCAACCACAACATCTACATAACGGAGGTGAAGACTGGAAAGTGCCTACATTCCTTAGTGGGCCACCGCAGAACCCCCTGGTGTGTGACCTTTCACCCCACAATCCCCGGCCTGGTGGCCTCAGGGTGCCTTGACGGCGAAGTCCGCATCTGGGACCTGCATGTGAGTACCTGACGTGGTGTAGGTGGTGCACCAAGTGACGTTACCCTGTTCAACGTGATGCAGCGTCGATCGTTACCTTCGTCCGTTTTGTCTTTTAGGTTTCAGTTTCAGGCTCCAATAATAAGCCAGTCAGTCGGGTAAAAATGTAAATGCTGTTGCACAGTTCAAAGTTCTCACATGTAAGATTGTGCTTCTGTTTTTGGTCTTACAGTAATCTGAGTATCTTTGGGTTTTGGACTGTTGACGGGACAAAACAAGACATTAGATGACGTCACCTTGAACTGTAGGATACTGTTAACGTTTTATAGACCAAATGATCAAGAAATGAATTAATGATAAAAATAAATGATTAGCTTTGCTGCTTTTGGCCTGATCACAGCTGTTTGGTCTCCTCTGGTGTGATGAGGCGAACACAGTGATTTTTAAATGGACGTGTTGTCGATTATCGGCGGTGATAATGAGTGTGTGCTGTTCCTGCAGGGCGGCAGTGAGAGCTGGTTTACAGAGAGCAACGTCGCCATCGCGTCCTTGGCCTTCCACCCGACGGCTCAGCTGCTCCTCATCGCCACCAACAACGAGCTCCACTTCTGGGACTGGAGCCGACCGGAGCCCTTCGCCGTGGTCAAGACGGGCAGCGACACGGAGAGAGTCCGGTAGGTTGTCACCACCGCGAGTCCACCAACATTCCTCCATGTCACTGTGGTGAACGCTGCTCACACCTGCATGAACAGGCCACAGAACATCATCACAGAACATTGGGGGTTTTTTTTGGTGTTAAAAACTTCAAATCTGGTTTATAATCCTTGAATTCCCTCAAAACTAAAGCAGCCTCACTTCTAAATACGTTTTCTTGTTCAACAACAAACCAAATCATCATAGAGGACCAGGCCTTTATGTGGAACTAGGCTGGGGATCGTTTCACTTTTATTGATTCTACTTATGGAATCAGGTTCTGACTCCAACCCTGTCACCTCAGATCTTGTCAGCTCTCGGTGACCTTCTTCCTCCTCTTCCTCCTCCTCCTCTTCCTCCTCGTCCCCTTCATGTCTCTAAAGTGAAAGGAGTCTCTGTCCCAGAGGGGCGTCTCTCATCTCATCTGCAGCCGTCGTCGGTTTCCCTTCAGTATAAAAGCTGAACGTCAGCTCACCTGTGTTTTGTACCTGAGGCGTTGCTGCTGTTCCCTGGTCTTGATAAATTCACTATAATGTCCATTTCCACAGACGACACAGCAGGGCTGAACCATTTTGGGAAAAAAATCTAATTGCTTAATTTTTTTTTATACCAATATTGGGATTTAATATGCGATTAATTTCTAAGCTCTTTGTCTTCTGTATTAATCTTAATGGACAAGCAGTAAATCAGTGTGTAGTCTGACCAACACAGTGTTAGACAGAACTACACTGTTCTTTCTTGTGTTATGATGAATTAGGTGGAATTATTATTATTATTATGAGCAAGGGTGGAGAAAAAATATCAAATTATAATAACATGAGTCAAGTCACGGCCTGAAATAATATGATATCATCAGGTCGGCCTACAGAGCACAAGAAGAACTAACTCACCACAGTGTGTCAGACAGTAAGAGCTCAAGTTCAGCCAGCAGCTAATGAGCCCTCATCTCTGAACCGAACCTCAAACCAAGTGACGCCTCCAGTGTTTAATAGACAAGCTCAGTAATTCTCAGATCTCAGAGCTGAATGTTGGTATTTATTTAGCAGCGACTGGCCTTTATTTGTCTGTTTATTTGAATACCAGTTAAAAATCACCTCTACAGATCCTTGTGTTTTCTGTTATTTATTTGCACACTTGTTCCTTTCAGGTTGGTGAGGTTTGATCCTCTTGGTCACAACCTACTGACGGCGATCGTGAATCCGTCCAACCAGCAGGTGAGCGCCGCTGACTGTGTTTCTGTTGTTAGTCAGAGAGGTGGGCGGAGTTCTCAGAGCTGTTCCTGTCTTTCAGAGCGAGGACGACTCGGAGGTTCCCATGGACAGTGTTGAGATGCCTCACTTCCGTCAGCGCTCTTTCCTGCCCTCCCAGCCGGTTCGCCGCACGCCCATCCTCCACAATTTCCTCCACATCTTGTCGTCTCGCTCTCCTGGGGCTCAGACGGCGGGCGAGCAGCCACGCCCTCTGGGGGAAAATGGAAGCAATGTGGGAGAGTCTCCCAGCATGCCTCTGGCCCAGTACCCCGCCTCTGATCGCGGGCCTCCCTTCCCGGGCTGCACCCAGCACCTCGGCATGGTTTGTCTATGTAGTCGCTGCTCCGTCAATCGCAACAGTTCCCTGGCTGCTAACGCGACGCCCTCTGACCCCAGGGTGTCCTCTGAAACTCCTCAGCCTGCCCCGGCTTCCACTTTCTCTTCGGCCCGTACGGAGCCCAGACAGCCCCCAGAACGACCCTCTGCCTTTACCTCCGTCTACTACAGCGCCGGGACTTCTCTTAACCCCACGGCACCGAGCGGCGTCGAGCCGCACTCCACCTCCAGGCCAGGACCCGACTGGACACGCAACCTGCTAAGTATGAGGGAGGGTGGAGTTGGTCCGGCATGCTGCCTCCCAGAACCTCCTCTTCCTCAATCAGCCTCCTGTCGGTGCTCCGTCAGCAGGATGGCTCCTCTCAGTCCCCTGTCTACACCTCCGCCTCCGAGGGACGGGGTTTCCCCCAGCAAGGGGAGCCCGGGGCCCGAGATGGTTCCAGTACGAGCAGCGGGCATCATCCGTTCTGGGATGGCTCTCGCAGCAACACGGCCTCCTTCCGCAACGTGCTGCAGTGCAACCTGAGCCGCTACTTCATGGAGTTTGACCGCATGCAGGACCTGGAGCCTCCTTTAGGGGGCAGCATGGCGGATGGGAGTCAGGAGCAGAGCCAGGAGTTGCTCAATAATAACATGGACCCAGAGAGACCTGGACCTTCCTCAACTTCCTCCACCTCCTCCCCCACTATAATCCACTACCAGCCTCCTCCCCCCCCTCCTCCTACCTCCCACAGCCTGGAGAACAATATCCCTCCCCCGGCCTCCCGAGGCCACCTGAACCGCTGCCGGGCCTGCCACAACCTGCTGACCTTTAACCATGACTCTCAGCGCTGGGAGCGCACCAACCAGGCCTCCTCCACCTCGGCCTCCTCTCTGGAGCCCTCCTCTTCTTCCCCCTCCTTTCCTCCTTCTTCCCCTTGGCAGCCTGAGGACGGCAGGAGGACAGTAGAAGCCCAACCCCCAGAGAGGAGGGCGCCAACAGTGCTCAGCGAGCAGCCGCCTCCCCCCGGTGGAGGAACGGTGTCCTTCCCGATATCCCCGAGCCCCGGCCAGGCCGGGGAGCAAACGGTGGGCTTGGTGTACAACCAGGACACAGCGCAGTGGGAGAGAGTGTACCGGCAGGCTGCGGTCGGCAGAGCGGCAGAGCCACCGGAGGCCTTAAGCCAAGAAATGCCTGTAGACCCCCCAGATGAGGACTCGCTGAGGAGGTAGGGTCCCTTTGTGTCATCGCTTTCGTTGTCAGTGGCTGAGATTCTGATTTGAAGACAGAAAAATCACTGAGAAAGTGTAAAATTCAAGTATAACCACCTTTGTGCGATAAGTAGACGTTTATATCTTTGGGTTAATCTTAGTTTGGTGCGAGGGTGATGTCACAGCCTGTCAACCATTGGTTGGCTGACATGCTGTTGTTTTTTACACACAGGGTAAGTTTAAACATGAACATTTATCCAACTGATATTATTCAGTAATTATCTCTGGTCCTAACATCTGTCCGTCTGCTTCTTTTATACAGACGACTGTTGGAATCATCCCTGTTATCGTTGTCTCGATATGACATGTCAGGATCCAGAGACCACCCCATTTACCCCGATCCAGCCAGGTACACTAAAGCCCCTTTTCCACCGCACGGCACCTGCTCGGCTCGCGTTCGTTTGGTTTTCCACTGTGGAAACGTTTTCTTACATATCACCTCCGTCGAGGTTCCAAGCGAGCTGAGGGAAACTAAAATGTGACGTGAAAACACGACAGACTGCTGATTGGTCAGAGAGAATATTCACTGTATGGTCACTGCACCGGACAGAGGCAGCAACAGGAAGTTCATTTTACAGTTTTCACACGTTATGTCATCACTAAATCCACTTCTGAGAAGTTTTGAGGTGAGAAATCAGTAGAGTAGAGCTGGTTCTGGGAACGTTTCAGTTACATTTCCTGCAGCATCAGTTAAACGGAGCGTTTCTTTTCTTTAACATTATTAAAGATGTTGCAGGGATTTCTTGCGGCGGCCATTTTCTGTTTGGACTGAATCCTCGGCGGGATGAAGAGCTCGTGCCTCGTCATTTCACGAACCGCCGCATAGTCAGCAGTAAGAGTAGCTGGAAAGGCCTCAGAGCTGCCTCTGTTTTACAAGTTCATACAACCTTGTAATTACTTAAATAATTTTCAGACGCAGACGTAGGACTTCTCTTTAACTTCCCAGCCAAGTTTCCACTTTGACTTATTGCCCACAACACAGGCTCCGCAGTTCAACACACTTCTCATAACAGAGGATAAAAGAAGGGCTTCCTGTTCCAGGGCTCTCTGAGTTTGTAGGCGGGGCTTCCTCCCCCATGAAAACACTCTCTGCTTCTGGGATTGGATGGGACACTGGGGGTTAGACCAGTTAAAAACCAAGTTTGGGATTTGCCTCTGTTTTGGTAAAATGAGACTTTACCTAAGATGACCGACGGGAGGTTGGTCAGGAGGTTTGAAACCGTACAGAGCAGGTTCTCCTGTGTTAAACTCGTCCTCTCTGCTGTGCAGGCTTTCTCCAGCTGCTTACTACGCCCAGAGGATGATCCAGTATCTGTCGAGGCGGGACAGCATTCGTCAGCGTTCACTTCGCTACCAGCAGAACCGCCTACGGGCCATGTCGACGTCATCCGACAGCCCCGCCAGCAACCCGTCCAACTCCATGGACAACAGCGACGTGGACTTTGAGGAGCTGGAGTGAGTTTCATCTCTTGTGTTTATCGCACGCCTGCTGAGAATCGTGTGCAACTCCAAGTACTGCTTTTAAACACTAATAATCTTTGTGGGGTTCATCAGTGGTGATCAATGATTCGAAGGGTATATTTAAGGGTATATGAATTTTAGAGTTAATGTTTTATCACACTTAGTAGGAGTATCGCTTCCTTGAGATTAAGCAAAAATAAGTGGTCTCAAACGGGTGGATGCGTAAATCGACAGAACAGATGTTGTAGATTCCCATCCTCCTCTTTTCCCAGCATAGAAGAGCGTTGGCACAGACGGGGTGCATCGGTTTGTCAGCAGGCAGAATTCGGCACAACACCGGCGAACACAGTTACTTTTCTCTGGCTGCACGAAGTTGAAACTGCCTTTTGCCTGGTGATTGTTCTAAACTCACAGATTAGATTGCGTCTGACGTGTCGGCGCCTGCAGGTCACGTTACATTATCAAGTCGGTGAAAGTCGCTGTCATCTCGAATGCACACATTGACTACCAGCTATGAACAGCGTGCAGACTTCAACAGCTGTGATCTTTAACTCACCTTATTACGCTCGCTGTTACCTTCTCTGAAGGTGGCTCTCCGACATCGACGGATTTGTGCAGCTGTGTTAATGATACCAACAATTCAATTCACAGACGGGTCTGTTGTCTCTGTGTTTGGGGGAGAGAGGGAGAGAGGGGGGGTTGGCAATATTGTTGTTATACGTCCATGCCAATAAAGCTAATTTGAAGTGAGAGGAGGAGCAGAGCGAATATAAAATGCGTCGCCAAATTTACTTGGGCGGCTCTTAGTATATCTGGGCGGCCGGCCCAAGTAAAGCCCACGTGTGGGAAACACTGAAAAGAGAAAACGTTCTCGGCCTCGTCTCTTTGAGTCGGGTGTCTGAGCAGAGAAGGAAAAGGCGCTCTGCATTAACGGAGCCTGTTAGTGTCTTCACACGGTCTGAGATTTAAAGGTCGAGTTTTGTCCGATCGTAACTCTCGTCCCGTCTTTAAATAGAGATTCCTACATTTTCAGCACAACCAGTACTTTGTTAATTATGTTCTTTTCTACAGTTTTCTATTTCTGCACTAAAGGCATGTCGTTCACAGCGTGTAACCTGCACCGTGCACGAAAGCAACGCACAATGTTCTGTGTGAGCTCACCATTTGTTTCTTTTCCAGTGATAATGGAGACCGAGCGAGGCACAGGACGCCACGTAACGCCAGGATGTCTGCACCCTCGCTGGGTCGCTTTGTCCCGCGGTGAGCCAGCTCTAACTCTTTCTCCAGCCTTCACACCCTTTCCAAACTGTCAGTATTGATCCCTGGAGTTCAGAAGGTGGAGGAACACCTGAACATGTACTTTATAGCCCTGCATGAGCATGTTTAGTTTTCATTGTTACATGTGCAGAATTTAAATCCATAAGTCAGTTATGGTTTTGATTTTGTCCTGTTCTCCTGCAGGCGGTTCCTCCTGCCGGAGTACCTGCCCTATGCTGGGATCTTCCATGAAAGAGGGCAGCCTGGCCTGGCCACGCACTCCTCTGTCAACAGAGTACTCGCCGGTAAATACACACAGTCTGCAGAAACACCATCTTAGGTTTGACCACATGTTGACCAGGTTTGGTGCCTGTTGTCGGGTTTCCTCATCCTGTACTGATCCAGTATTCAGAGCTAAGGTCTTGCTGACTGATGTATAAATATCCCGTCTGTTTAACGCTGAGTGTTTACTGTTGTTTTCCTCAGGTGCGTCGATCGGGGACGGTCAGTCTGCGGTCGCCAGCAACATCGCTAACACCACCTACCGTCTGCAGTGGTGGGACTTCACCAAATTTGATCTGCCTGAGATCAGCAATGGTACAAGAACTCCTTTACTTTTCACTTTGTTTTTTTTGAGGAAAAAAACACATTCATTCAAATTATTTGCTTGAAGCATTTACTTGATCCTGGTTTAACTGTATACTGCAAACGTCATTGACTAGTCGGATCGTGGCTCTAATCGGACCGCCACCTGCATGCCGGCTGATTATAGAGAATCAGTACCTCGTGACGAGCGCTTCTTTAAACCCGAGACGCTTTCTAGCATTTACTGTCCTGGTTTAACGGCCCTGGAAACTCTCGAACATATCTCACATGGCTTTTAAAGAATGTACAGATTCCTACGTGAACATTTTCTTCCACAGGCCGTTCAGAACCAGAACATCTCATAGATCTCCAGTCTGAGCTGGCAGGACGAACTAGAGCTCACGTTTCTCACTGAACAAGAGAAAGTAGGAAAGTGAGGAGGGAGTGAAAGAGGAGAGGAGGCGTTACAGCTGCTCATTTGTAAAGATGTGTGTGGAGTGTTTGGTATAAAATTGGTTAAGACTGCACTTCATCACTATCAAGCTGCACTTTTTATAATTTTTTTCCCCTGAAATTAAGAACTTTATTTTAGTTTACTTAAATTTAGAATTTATTATTAGAGTATTTATTATTTGTTATCCCTCCAGTTTGATGTGAAAACTGAATAATTGTTGAAATATTGTCAGTTGTTGACTGAAAACATATGTTGATACAACTATATGTTATGGTGCTGAATGACAACGCACGTTAGTCGTTCTGATGTTCTGGATCTTTGCTTCAGGAAATTTTCTCTAACTGGACGCTCTTTGAATTCTAATTGAACCCTCCTGGTATACAGCTTCTCACAGATGATTATTACTGTGGCACAGAACCGTTATGCTGTGTGTGATCACGCGGTTCAGATCGCCTTTGGTGTGATCTGACAGGTGAATGTAGGCTACGTTAAGTATATGTAACGCTTCGTTAGGAATGTAAATCAGTGTGGTGGCTGGTTACGATGTCCCTGAGTTAACCAGGTTTTCTTTTCCAGATTTTAACCACAGAAAATAAGATGAGCTTAATTATCTCAGGAGAAAGCAGAACATTAGTCTGTTTATTATTCTGATAGTCCCATTTCCTGTCCGCTTGTTTTGCCTCCTACAGATGCCACAAATACTGTAGTTAGGTTAAAACTTCTGGTCCTGAAACTTAAGTAGAAACCTTTTTAAAAGCAAAAGGGTTGTTTTGGATTTCAGAAAGAGTTTTTAAAAAAACCCAAAATGTAATATGGCACTAAAATGGGTTTAGTTTCAACAGATAATATTATTTTATGCAGTTTAAGAAATACAAATAGATTTTTCTCTCTTTTGCGTATTTACTGATGCTCTTTTATAAAGCAAAAGTATTTCTTACCCGATCATGGAGATCATCGATAGGTTGCAGCCTCACTCTGAGATGTTGGTGCAGCATTATTGGCTTTTCTTTATACGTGCAGTTTTTATTCCTGTTAGTGTATTTTTGTTCTTTAGAGGCGGTGCTGTCGTCCGTAGTTTGCTTCACCTTGACTGGGAGCAGTGGCGTCACCCTCCCTCAGACAGCTGCCAATCCTTAAAGAAAAAGTTCAGCATATGGGAAAATCTGATTAACGTGCGGAAATCAGGGAGGCGAAAGACTTGACCGACTGTTTGTCTCCTGTCCAGCCTCGGTCAACGTTCTGGTGCCAAACTGTAAGATCTACAACGACGCCAGTTGCGACATCTCTGCAGACGGTCAGCTGCTGGCTGTCTTCATCCCCAGCAGTCAGCGGGGTTTCCCAGACGAGGGCATCCTGGCCATCTACTCTCTGGCTCCCCACAACCTGGGAGAGATGCTCTACACCAAGAGATTCGGTACGGTATAAGTTCACTGTATGCTTACTGTGTTTGACGCAGTGGAGGCCAAGCGTAGGTAGATGTTAGTCTGTTTCAGATGTGATTTATTAAAATGTGTTGAAGTTGCAGTTTTCTGGACTTTATTGTGCAGGAATGTCTAAATCCCAAAAAGATAATAGTTTCTAAGTTTGTTGTGTAAATGCTACCAATCAGATTTCTGTAAGCAAAGCGTTTGTTTTGTCTTGAACAGGTCCAAATGCTATCTCTGTTAGCTTGTCTCCGATGGGCTGCTATGTGATGGTCGGCCTGGCCTCTCGCAGGATCCTGCTGCATCCCACCACCGACCACATGGTGGCGCAAGTCTTCCGCCTGCAGCAGCCTCACGGTGGAGAGACTTCCATCAGGGTGAGGCAGCACCGACAGAACGACCACCTCACTGTTATTAATACTGCCACCGTGAAAAACACAGCAGCATCTGTAAACTGCTGATTCTAACTGTGTGACTCATTATGCAAACAGAGTGAGGAAGCAGCACCTAAGCTCTGCTTTATTTCAGGAGGTTTATTCTGTCCTATATTGATCTCTTGTAATGGGAATTTCATGAGAACCTTCTTTAAACACTGCATGTTACTAATCTCACCGGGGGCCTCCAGCCTCTTGGGTACGGGGTCAGTTTGAAGGTAAATGCGTGTGATGCTTTAGCACATGTCCAGAGGGGTCGTGACTTTAAGTGGTTCACCACCTTGGACATGGGTGTCTCCCTGCAGATCCAGATTAAGTGTCCCCTAGGAAAGACACCATGAGACTCCCACCCTGAGACTAGGACAAAAGCTGCATGTGCAGAGACACACTCGGGTGATACTCTGATGAGTTTGTGTCCCTGTGAGTCCTTCTGCAGAAGACCTGAATAAAATTCACAGAAAGACAAGCGTTTGCCTGAGCTGTTTATTTAAACACACGTTTCCCACCGCACTCTAACAGATATCTGCTGTCCTTGTGCAGAATCTGAGGGCCGGGGCAAAGATTTAGGTATGGGAAGCGTTCTGGTTTCCGTTTGTAGTCCGAGTAGTATCGAACAATCAGGTTTGAGCTGGCTCTGTTTGCATGCAGGCAAACGGTCTGTCCATCGGCTGTCGTCGTTTTATCAATCTCAGGAAATCGAGGTTCGCTGGACTTGTTTTAACTTGAAAATGTTTTGTCTTATTAAAGAAGCTTGTTCAGGTCTGGCTGAGTTGTAGGGGGGTCACGACTATTAGATTACATTAATTCATTTAGCCGAATGAATAAATGTAATAGTCTCTGTCAGAGGTCGCACGCCTCCGGAGCAACGAGGGGTTGATAATAATAATAATAATAATAATAACTTTGACTTATATAGCGCCTTTTACTAACCCAACGACGCTTAACAAACAGAGGTGCACCAACACAGAAAGCTCGGTCACCAAATGTCCGGAGCCTGGAATTAGGGACAGCAAGCAGGTCCTTGTCAGAGGACCGCAGGGACCGTGACTGAGTATAAGGGTGGAGCAGATCTGTGAGGCACTGAAGTCCATGGAGAGATTTGTATGTCAGTAGGAGGATTTTATATTTGATCCGGGACTTAATTGGCAGCCAGTGGAGCTTCTTCAGGATGGGAGTGATGTGAAGTCCAAGTTTTGTGTGGGTGAGCATCCTAGCCGTGGAGTTCTGGACATACTGCAGTCTGTCAGTAGCCTTGCTGGGCAGACCGAACAGGATACCGTTGAAGTAGTCAAGTCGGGAGGTGATGAAGGAGTGGATGAGGTCTCAGCTTCCTCATTGGAGTTGGAAAGCCACTGTCGGAGTCTGGAGATGTTTAGATGGCAAAAGGCAGTTTTAGTAGTGTTTTTGATGTGCTGTTGGAAGAAAGGGTGGAGTCCATGATGTCCATGATGACGCCCAGACCTGCGTACTTTAGGGGATGCAGAGATTGACCAACCATCTGCATGCACTGGTGGAAAGGGAGGAGATGACTTAGTGCTGATGTAGAGCTGGGTGTCATCAGCGTAGCAGTGGAAGAGAAGTCCATGTTTCCAGATTATCATCCCAAGGGGTGGCATGTAGATATTGAATAGCAGCGGGCCAAGCACCGATCCTTGAGGCACTCCATGTGAGACTGGCGCCAATTCAGAGCGGGTGCCCTTAAGGGTAATGTATTGTTGCCTAAGGGTCTTGCTCAGGGACATGTTGGTGTCTCACAGTGGATCCCGGGTCTCTCACACCAAAGGCATGTGTCTTATCCCCTGCACCATCACCCCCCCCCCTCTTCCCCGTGGGGTCGTTATCAAGGTGATGGATACGGCTGGTTCTTTAGTAGAAGTCTAACGATCCTCTAAATCCACAGCTCGGTTCTCACCTTTGTTGTGTTGAGGCTGTTCAGTTAGTGGTGTAAGATAAGAAAAACATTTGCCAAGCACAGAACTCAAAATACAACCACAATATTAAAACTAGAGTTGTTCCAATACCAGTATCAGAAATGCCTCTGATGCTGCAGGAAATGGTGGCATCTGTATCGGCTAGTACTGGAGTCCGGGCTCTGATCCAATACCACCTAATTTATTAGAAATGGAAATCTATTTACTGCACTTTATAATCTTAATAATTATTCCTACATTTATTTAGTTAAGCTGCTGTTTTATACTGTTTTATATTGTTCTATTTAAAAATTTAAATCCTTTATTTTACAATATTGTGGCTGCTCTTTAATTAAAAACAAATAATTATTCCTACATTTATTTAAGCTGCTGTTGCACTGCTGTTTATACTGTTCTATTTAAAAATAAATGGCTTCCATTTTGCTGTATTCATTGACGTTTTACAAAGGGTTTAACCTGAGCCCAGCCTCACCACACTGATGTTTTTCACCTTGTCATCATTTCTACATAACAGATGACTTGATAGATGATTTATAGCCACACGTCTGTAAAGCCAGACCTCCGCAGAGAGGAACATGTCAGAGGGTGACGTGACCCCTGTCTGTCAGACCAGTTAGAACAGGACTGGAAATGTCCTGGAAAATGATCTGAAATTAGTGGGAACCCTGATGATGGATGATGATTGGACCCTGCAGTGTGTCCGTGTGGAAGCGTCTCAGTCCGTTATGTCTCTCCACTCATTTATTCAGCTTTTTCCTTTAAGTTGTCACCCGTATTGTTTCTTTTTTTTAAATATTAAACACCTTTTGGCGTCTTTTATTCTCTGTATTTCACTATTTGTTAGTTGCTTTCTGGAGCTGGGCACAAACGAATATCACTAGATATTGTACTGTGTACTGTGAATTACTGTGTAACGTGATCATTATTTTTAGCCCTTAAACATTTACTGATAATTGCAAACTCTTGTGTTTTTTATTCCTCCGTCTCAGAAAATTGGCTCAGTTATGGGAAAAAAGAAACTCCTTTCAGTTTTCAGCCTTGAGATTCTCCTCCTGGAGTCGGCTGGCGTTCGCTGAGCTGTGTTGGATATCTGTCACTGTGTGCTGATTGAACCGCTGGTGTGTGTTTTCAGATGGTGTTCAACGTGGTTTACCCGATGGCTCCAGACCAGAGGCGCCACGTCAGCATCAACTCTGCTCGCTGGCTGCCGGATCCAGGAATGGGTCTGGCTTATGGAACCAACAAGGGAGACCTGGTCATCTGCCGGCCTGTGTGAGTCTCCCAACTGTGTGACTCTTTAAAAGCTTATAATGCTGAATCATGTTTTTATTGCTCTCCGGAGACACGTGGAGGATTTGACTCTTTGCTTTCTGTGGGTTTTAGCAGCATCACAGAGTTAATCTGGAGCTAAAACCACCTCAGAATAAGAACAGAGTTATCTCTGAAATTTCCCCTCACACGCACGGCGTCCGGGGGACGGCGCGACAAAGTAGAAATTATGATGCTGTTTTCTGACAAATGTGGATTCGGAGCATCGCATGAGGATTAAAGTCAGGTTTTATCTTTATAGTCAAATAACTAAAGAATAAATCATGTGTGCAGAAAAATGTGTCGCGTTACGCTGATAGTTTAAAACGTCTGTTAATAAGCAGGCTGTCACTTCACGAGCTAAAGCTGTTTGTTTAACTGATAGAAGAAAGATTAATGCGCAAAAAGTTCTGGCAATGACATGAGTGAGAGAGAATCTGATGAGGGAGAGAGAACGGACAGAGTGGGAGCGCTCTGTGTCTTTATTCTTCCAGCGTTGCAACTAAAATTCAATTCAGTTTTATTTATATAGCGCCAAATCACAACAACAGTTATCTCACAGCGCTTTTCATAAAGAGCAGGTCTAGACCGAACTCTGAAGTTATTTACAGAAGCCCCCCCCAGCCTACACAGTATACACATAGAGGTACAGACAGTAAAGGTAATGTTGCTATAGACTGAATGAAAAATGGTACAGATATTTATAGTAATGTTAATGATAATAATAATAACAGTAATAATAGCAATAGGACTAGTAACAGCAGTTGCAACTGTAGCAGAGGGCCGAGCAGGAACACGGGGCAGCAGGAGACTCCCAACCACAGATCCAGACTCCACAGCTCCAGAGCCAGGAACACCCGCAGGGAAGCGACAGGAGGAGGAAGCACACGACCACGGGAGAGGGAAGAAGTCGAGTTAGTAACATGCATTAATGGGATGAGGTTGCACTCAGAGAGAAAGAGAAGAGGAGAGAGGAGCTCAGTGCATCATGGGAAATCCCCAGCAGTCTAGCCTATAGCAGCATAAGTAAAGGATGGTTCAGGACTCACCTGAGCCAGCCCTAACTATAAGCTTTATCAAAAAGGAAAGTCTTAAGCCTACTCTTAAATGTAGAGACGGTGTCTGCCTCCAGAACCCAAACTGGAACCTGGTTCCACAGGAGAGGAGCCTGATAGCTGAACGCTCTGGCTCCCATTCTACTTTTGGAGACTCTAGGAACCACAAGTAACCCTGCATTCTGGGAGCGCAGTGCTCTGGTGGGGTAGTAAGGTACTATGAGCTCTTTAAGATAAGATGGTGCCTGACCATTAAGAGCTTATTAAAAAAAGCAAGTTATTACCAAAACTTTGTTCTAAAACTGAGCTGGCAGACCCGAGTGCAAACCTGAGAGAGGGGGAGGAGCCTGGAGTCAGAGTGAAGAGGATCGGAGAAGAGTGAGTGGAAGCCTTGATGCTGCAGTGCAGAGCAGGAGGGAACCGGAGCCGAGAGTCTGAGCCGAGCGGGTCCAGGTCCAGTCTGAGCCGAGCAGGTCCAGGTCCAGTCTGAGCCGAGCGGGTCCAGGTCCAGTCTGAGCCGAGCAGGTCAAGGTCCAGTCTGAGCCGAGCAGGTCCAGGTCCAGTCTGAGCCGAGCAGGTCAAGGTCCAGTCTGAGCCAAGCAGGTCCAGGTCCAGTCTTTGCTGAGCAGGGCGTGTCGGGGAGAGCAGACAGGAATAGCTGCTGTTTCCTGTAGCCAAACTAAAACAAGTTATTGTGAAAAATTCACCTTTTAGTTTTTATGATGGCCTAATAAACGATGTTCTTCTACAATCTAATCATTTAAATGTTTTCATGATGTTGTAGCTGCCCGTCTGCCGTCGTCCTCGTGCTCCCACCCATCCGAGGCTTCATTTAGTTTCCCTTTGAGGTGGACCGAGCGTCCCCCTCACTGCTGAGAGCGGCACCAAAAGTGAAAATGAAATGACTGAATATTCCAGCCCTGTTGATCTTCTCTCTCTTCCTTCGTGTGTTTTCTGTCTCCTTACTGACTGCAGCTCATATTTTGTGTGACATTGTGTGTTGTAACCTGAAGTAAAGAAATAAATGAAATGACGCTCACTCGCGTGGTTTAAACAGGTTTGTAAATATAAATAAACAGGATTTCCTTCTCTGAGATGTTTCGCACTCACGGGTCCTGGTCTTTCGAGTTATCAGGATCGAGGAGTAATTTAATTTTCTTTATCACCTGGGAGTCTTTGTGCATCCTTCTCTGACTTGGCTTTGACTCTTACTCAAAGATAAAGTGCTGCTCTTGAACCACGATGAACGAGTAAATACGTTACCATGACTCCAGCCGTCCTTCTGGTTGGTTGGATTTTGTTCTGAGCTGCAGGGAGCCCCCCCCCCCACAACGAGACGGGAGCTGATGTGATTATCCTAATGGTCAATCTAAACAGGAAGCCCATTGATTGGAGATGATCAATTAGCTCCTTTAATGAGGTCGTGGACCGAGCGATTCCACGAAGAAATCCCTCCTCTGCTTTTAAGACTTCCTGAATGGAAGTGAATTAACCAGTGTGTGTGTGTGTGTGTGTGTGTTTAGGTTCTACCGGAGCGACGGCGAGAGCCCCGCGGAGTCGAGCAGCGAGCCTTTATTCTCTGTCAACAACAGCGGAACCAGCCGGACCCGAGGTTCTGACAGACCAGGGTGAGAAGCCTCCCTTCATCTACTCTAAAGGCCGAACCAGAAAACACTGAAATTTACTTTATTTCAAAATAAGAGCACACTCTTATTCAAGAGTCTTATAACTTCTTCCATAATTAAAAAATAACTTCGTCCATAATTAACAAATCAAACCTCTGACTGAGGTCAAAGAACCTAAACTGGATCATTTTAGCTGGTCACACCGGGTTAGTCTGGATTAGTTGTGTTTATAACATATAGATGCTGAAGGCGTGACGCTGCATCCTGAAACCTTCCTAGTTGGTTTCTCGCATTAAAACAATCCTTTCTATAGGTTTTCTGAATTTGTATGTTTAAATATGCAAATGAGGCAGAATCTAATGAAATCTATTTCCAGAATCCAAATCTGAACTCTGGATTAGTTCAGGTGTAAAATGATAGTTTCGTTTACACATCAGACGGGATTTTGGATGTGTCTTTTTATTGTGTCAGAAATCAGAAAATCCTATCTTACTAACGGGCGTTAAAAAAGAATACTTGACCGTGTTTTTGGGAACAGAACGTTCTATAATTCAGACTAAAATGAGATCTAACCCCTCTGTAAAAACCTTCAGAACATAGTCAGGAAAACAGCTGTAGCTGGTGTTTGGTGCTGAAGTGGAGATTTAAGGCTCAGAGGAAAGAATCCTTGAAAATGTTTACAGACTCATCATCGAATCAAGTCCTTAACCCTCTGATACGCATTATTAGGCCAGAGGGGGAAAAAAGTTGGGTGTTTTTTATGTTTTTTTTGTCGTTAAATGGACCAAGTAAACATAATTTAAAGAAATTTCAAAAAATCTGCAAACTTTGGGTACGTTGCCTTGAAGCAACACTGAACCGTGATGGTAAAGAATGGAAAAGGAGTTGAATAAAATTTTACCAGTTTCAAACACAATCATTCTAAATATGAAAATATAAAACACAAACTCTCTACAGAGGTTCGTTCAGGCATCATTGTTCCTTTGAGGAACCGCCTGTAGGAATGAACGGAGACTAAGGTGTTCAGTCCACGCAACAAAGCATAGAAAGTCAACAAAGGGTTTCACAAGTGAACCACAAAGCGTGAGGTTAAATCATCCAGCGTAATAACATTTTTATTACAGTGTTATTACAACTAACATTGTGAAATGTAGAATTAATGAATTATTTAATGTAAAATGAGAGAAAATGACAACAAATGACATGTCTGGATACCAGAATGGTTTGATGTTGCTTCAAGGCAACATTTGCATTTTAACTATTTTCCATTAAATAATTATCAAATAAATTATTTTAAATAATTAACAATGAAACCTGACTCACTTCTTACTGTAAATATGTTTTTCTGGGTCAGAAAATGGTATTAAAAATATGTTTTGAGGTCAGTTTAGTGCAGAGAGAAAATGGAGCTGAGCCAAGTGTCAAAGGATTTCTAAGGGGCGCCGAGAGTCATGTGACAAACTTTAACAATGCTATTGGTTTCCTTAAGGCCCTGCGACTCTTTTAAAGCAATGCGTCATATTTTGGGATGTTTGGAGGTGTCAGGCTGTAGAGCGTTAACAACAACAATTCAGACACAAACAGAAAGCTGATAACAGCGTGTTTGGAGAGACACCCGCAGAACGCCAACCCGGGCGAGTCAAAGGTCGTCAGGTTCGTTAAGACGTGCAGCTTGAGTTTGTACAGTTGGATCATCTGTATGACTTTCTGCAGCGTTTGCTTCGTGGCGGCCCTGATCGCCTTAAATCTCTTTACTTTAATTTAAGACGAGATGAGCCGTGTGTTCTGGTCCGAACGATCAACTTCTTGTTCTGTGACGTCGTTTTAGGCCAAACCGCTCTGGCTGGAGGCTGGACAGAGACATGGGTTTGATGAACGCCATTGGTCTTCAGCCCCGACACCCCACCCCTTCAGTGACATCACAAGGAACCCAGACGCCGATCGTTCAGCTGCAGAACGCCGAGACCCAAACCGAGAGGGACCTATCAGAGCCCAGCGTCTCCCAGCCAGCACCCGGTACTGAAACTCTACAGTACTTAGACCAGAACCAGAACCAGAACATACCTGAGTAATTCTTCACTGTAGAGGCTCCGATGCTCGAATGAAGCATTTTAAAGCACAAATAACAGAATCATGTTCCAGCTTCTTTGGTACAAAGATTTGCAGCTTTCATTGTTTTCTATGATATTAAACTGAATATATTTTGGTTTTGGACAAAAGAAATAAGATCATTTAAATATCTTTGTTTTGCATTCTGACATTTTCACTATGTTTTGGTGTTTATAGCTCAAACAATTAAATAATCAGACTAATTAATAATGAACATAAGTTGCAGCCCTACGTACTTTCTTTTGTTTTGAAGTTAGATGAGACATTTGCTTGTTTCTTGTTTACAGTCTTGATATAATGAAACTCTCCAGGAGCCAATAGGAAAGCCAGATGATGTCATCACCGTGTAGGCTGAACCCCAGGACGTCTAGCGCTGGGTACTCGCACATGTTTCCTTGAACCTGCGTTTCTTCTCTCCTCAGATGTCCCTCCCGAGACTCCGTCCACGAGCGGAGCCGCACAGCTGGAGGCGTCTCAGGCCAGCAGAGCTCAGGACGGCGGCCAGGCCGAAGCTTCAGCGGATGCTAACACGTCCGCCGCCAGCTCCGGTACTGTCCGCTGCACAGCCACATTGAGCGTTTAACGGCGCTTTACTCTCCGCTGGTTCTGCGATACACGTGCGCAATTTGCTCAACTTGCATAGAAGTTCGCTAACTGTAAAATGTAGAATCCTGCCTGCTGTGCGCGTGGAGTTGAAGCTGTGATTGAATCAGCTGTTATTGGCTGTAAACAGACCAGATTACTGACCGCCGTGCTGCAGGAGCGAGACGTTCCTGCGCAGAGCTCTTTCCTGTCTTCAGCCTAATCACGGCTCAGCTGCAGAGCTTCAGTCCCTTATTTAGGAAATAAAGGCTGTTTTTATTTGTTGAGCTCTGCTTCAGTCTCCAACAGGGCTGCGTATCGGTCCGGTTCCTGAACGATACTTTTTACGATACCAGTTTTATTCTCAACAAACGGAGAGCCATTGTTGTTTGTATAAAGTAACTTTATTATCACATTATTATCATTAATAGTTTATTTTAATAATTGTTCCTTTGATAAATGCTGCTGCTCGTCAAAACATAGACACATTTTCAATGTAACATCAGCCTGTATTTGTTTTTATTCCTCTTTAGTTTTATAATGTCATTTCATTGTTTATTAATTATATATTTTTTATTGTTTATATGTGAATTTGTGCTCTGGCACCATGGCAACCTAAACAACCCAAAAAATTCATGGCAATAGGCGAAAGAGAGAAATATTTCATCTCATCTGATGGAAACAAGTTTCTGCAGCTACATTTCAAGCTTCCCTCTGATCCTTCTCACAAGAGCTGTGACAGTAACTATGGAAATAGAAAGTGAACTCAGTCGCTCGTGTCTTTACTCCCTTCAGCAAAGTCGCAGACATCAGCCCGAGGATCGGTACGTGATGTCACCGTCACACAGAAGCGCTTCTGCCGTGGCGTCGGCGTCACTTACTGATCCTTCAGAAATGCTCGTGTGTGGAAGCTGCCGGCCAATAAAAGAGCTTCGTCACTGAAAAGCTATTTGATTCAGAAAACAGCGACGCTGCCATCAAGCTACTGAGAAATGTAGTTTAACTAGTAACGGCGCTGCTTGTAGCGACGCTGCTCCCAACGCTGGCAGTAAGTTACTTTTTGCTGATCTGAAAACGTTTGTGAGCGGCTGCTTAGTGGAAACTGGAGGGACGAAACTTTGAGCAGTGACCAGCTCTGAGACCTGCGGCGTCTGATCTGTGAGACCCTGAAGTGTTTGTGTTGACGTGTCCTCTGTTGTCTCTCGTTGCTCCAGGAGAGTCTCCGGAGTTCGGTTCGGGTGAAGACGCTCTGGCGCGAATCCGCCGGCTGATCGCTGAGGGCGGGATGACGGCCGTGGTCCAGCGGGAGCAGAGCACCACCATGGCCTCCATGGGCGGCTTCGGAAACAACATCATCGTCAGTCACCGCATCCACCGCGGCTCCCAGACGGGCACGGGGGCCTCCAGGCCCGCGGCTGACCCCACCGTCACGGCCCCCTCCACCTCCTCAGGTCCTCTCTTCATCACCCAGACCCAAACCTACGCCCCTCCCCAGGCTTCGGACCCGTCTGAACAGCTCGCCCCCATGTGGGGCCCCCAGCCCTCCGGCCTCTCTCTGGACATGGACGACGTGTTTGTGGGGGGCCGAACAGACGACGACTCTCTGCCGGGTCCCTCCTCCTCCCTGCTGTTGTCTTCCCCCTCTTCCTCCTCCTCCTCCTCTCACAGCCCCTTCCCCGGCGGGGGCGGAGGGGGCGGCGGCCCCCACAGTTACCCCGGTGACCCATACAGCAGGTAGTTCTCCTATTGGCCGAGAGAAGCGGAGAGTTGGCCGCAGGTTTAGCAAAAGGACGCTCCTCAAAGCCTTATCCCCATCTCTGTGTCTAATGGGTGCTGCTTCGACTCTGCACAGGGTCTCCCGCCTGGAAAAGAAGGGGCACAAGACGCCCGCCTCACCCCTCCTCACCCCCGAACCGTCAGCGGCGTCGGCGTGCACTTCCTCTGCACTTACAGAACTGGACTGAAGCTGAACTGCGATCATTCCCCGTCAGAAAGGGCTTCTACTTGAACGGGGGCCGGTTAGCGCCGAGCTCCTCGCCGCCCGGGGGTGGGGTCAGGTGGGAGGGGGCGGGGTTTCTCTTTCTCACACATTTACTCCAACGTGCTGCATTCGGTGCCATGTGATGTTGACATTTGATGTGAAATAGTGAGTGATTGAAGTGTAAAAAAGTGAATTCAGCACTTCTTTATTTTGAAGCCTGTTTTTTTTTTTTTTTGTACCGTGTAATTATGATGTTTGAAAACAAGAAATCGTGTCGGCGGCTGAACTCTGTGTCGCCGCCCTGCAGTTAAACGGAGGACGTTACGCGTCCCATCAATCATCGGACACCTGAGACTGAACGAGCTGGATCTACATCTGCATGTCTGATCACTACTTTCATTTCGGTTTTGTTTTGAAACTTTTTTAAAGGCCGAGGAGGAGAAGAACAATTTCCTGTTTGGGGAGGGGGGGGGGGGGTCATCATGGCCGCCTCCGAAGCCCCACCCCTCTTTAGAAAACTCCACCCAGCCCGGTTACTAGCACTAAAGTGTGGATGGACGTGTGTTTGTGTTTGTCTGGAAGTCTGAAAATACACAACAGCGTCTCCGACCACTAAAACACAGCGAGAGGCGGCGGCGGCGGCGGGAACCACGGGGCCGTTATCTGCTGTGCTCAAAAGGAACCCAGAAAATATTTACGGTTAAGACTTCTCTCCGCTGAGCGTCACAGCGCTCCTTTAACACTGTCCAAACTACATTACCCACAATGCAACACTGCCTTGACCCTTCGAAACCACAGAATCTGTCTCACCTGAAGGTCCGTTTAGCAGCTGTTCTGGAGCTTTCAGTCATGTGACACGGCCTTTAAAAGATCTTTTATGTACATGAAGATCAGGTCATGTGATTAAAAGAACAGCAGATTTCCACATTTTTCCCCCCAAACACTTAAAAAAGCGTCTCGTCCACGTGCATTAAAGATCTTTCAAAGGTCATGTGACATGACGGAAAGCTCCAGAACAGCGACTTAACGGACCTTCAGGTGAGACTGTTAGACTTCTGATGGTCTCGGGTTCTCAGATGTGACGGTTTGTTCCTTTTTATTCATCTTTAAATTAAAGACTTTTGTGTTTTGATGGTTTCACAATATTCTGATGGTTTTAAGCCCAAATCCAGAAAATAATCAGCAGATTGTTTGATCATGTCGACAGTTGTTGAGCTAAACTACAGAACATTTTGGTTTCACACTTTGGATGCGTTTTTTCCTGCAGGAAACGCCGTCGGGTGTGAAAATGAATCCGTTTGATCCGCCGCAGCGAACGTCTGTTTTAATGTTCGTCTCCATCGTGAGCTGAGACGGATCACACGACCCGTCTCTGCCGCCCGCAGGAACCATCGATCCGAGCAGAAGGCTGGCGTTTCTCTACATGTTCAGACCCGAACCGACTTCCTGTCTGCGGCTGCGAACCCATCGGTTCCTCGTGGAGACGTAAAGCTTTAAACTATCAGACGAACCGGAGGAAGTAGAGCGTCCGCTGGGGACTACTTTCAGCGGCGGATGAATCCACGTGTGGCGCCGTAGTGAGTGTTTGGGGCAGAGGTCAGGCTGTTAGGCGACGCCTTCGCGGCCGGTTTGAGTCTGAACATTTTGTTGTAACTGTGAAATGATTCAGAGCTGAAGGCGGTGGCGTCACGCCGCCTTTTCATGAGCGTTTAGCTCTTTAACAGAAGAGGACGTGAAACCTGCTCAGCAGAAAACACGCCGCCTCTGGCAAAATGTGAACCTGACGTGGCTCGCGCCGTGCGTACTGAGCGCGCTCCTGAGCGAGTGTGTGCGAGTGTGTGTTGTGGTGTGTAGTAGTGGGGGAGGGCAGGAGACTCACGTAGCACCTCCTTTCTGTCGCGGGTCGGGGGGGCGGGGACCCGGTCTCTTTCCCACTGCAGGAACCTGAACCTGGAAAGTCCGGGTTCTTGGTTCTGCCTTGTTTTCCGCCGCCCAACGTTTCAGATTAACGCCGCGGAAAAGGCGAAGGCGCGACGGATGTCGTCATGTTTACGTCCCGTCCGGTTGTGGGACAAACGAGGAACTCCAGACCGGATCACCTGGCCGAGTCCTTCGGGACAGGTGACTCCTGGTCCTGGTCTCTCTCTGTTCCGCACCGCCTGAAAACTGCCGGTCACATGACCTACAAATATTTGTTTCCTGTTCAGTTCTGTTGAAAGTTTTTCATTTCCTGCCGGAGTTTGGACAGCTCTGCCTCTGATTGGTTGGTACTCGTTCCCTCCGTTGGTTATGATTAGCCAATCAGATGCAGCGTAGGCAGCAGGACTCGACGCAAAGCTCGTGTGCGTCAAATTACATTTGTCGAAGCTCCGGCAGGAAACAAAACAACGTTGAAGCGAGCGGAGCTTCAGGAGACGAGGGCGTGAAGCGAAGAAGCGTTTCGGTGTCTCGCTCCTGGAAACGTCATTTTGTAAATATTAACGATTTAGTAACATTCAGTTTGCAGGACGAGCGTTTATCTAAAGGCGTCCCGCGGCGCCGACAGACCAGCTGGTACCTGAGCGTCGGGGTTTAGTACCTCCTCCTGATCAGAGCGCCAGACAAAAGCAGAACCAGAGCTGGTGGGTAAACCAGTCAGGTCCCTGCGGTGGGAAAGGCCTCCACACTAAACCCCGCCCACCTGACCCCCGACCCCACCCGCCTTCCCTCCTCCCCTGAAACTCCTGCAGAAGAAAACTTGAATTTTTTTGGATCAAGTGCTCCTTTTCCTGTCCGACCGCCAACGCTCTGCTGGTTTTAATTTGTTTTCTTATTCTTATTCCACACGTGCTTCGCCGCCGCCCCCCACACACACACGGGAGAGGCCGAGCTGTTTACTTTTTTATTTTAATTTTTTTTTATTATTTAACCCTCTTCGTTTCCTGCAGGTTAGTCCAGGTGAGATCAGGGATCTCGTTTCCACGGCGACCTGGCGAGGACAGCGGCGGCTGCATGTGAGAGACAAACAGGCTGATCTGAATGCTCCTCCTGGCTTTACTTGATCAATGAACCTTTTACAGACTGTTTGTGTGTTTGTTTGGATTATGGGGGGCGGGGGGGGCGCTTGTGCCCCGTGAATGATGAACTGATCACCGCCGTGTCCGACCGTGCAGCTGGTGAATAACGTGGGTGCACCTGTGGAGTCTGTACAGCTCCGATTCTTTGCTTTGACTTTTAGACGTGATGTAATTAAAGAGCTTTGAGAGTTTTTCTGTGACCCGATCGAGTTGTTGAAGATCATTTGGTAGCTTCAGCTGATCAGCTGTCTGTGTTCGATGTGTTTACAAAGTGCCGGTGAAACTCGGCGTTTATCAGCAGACTGATGAGAGAACAGACTCAGGAAGGCTCGGAGGTCGACAGCTAATAAATAAATTATCGGGCAAAATTTGAGTTTTAGTTCTTCGGCTGTTTGTCTTTTCAGCTCAGTAAAGTTCAGCTTCTGTTAAAGATCTAATCTGAGTTATGTTTTTAGGAGGAGTTCAAAGAGCCAAATCGGCCCTCTAACAAACTGTAACCACTTAAATAACAATAAATATTCACAATCAATGATTTGCTGCCAAAACATCTCAGAGGGAGGGAGAATATTTTAACGTGTCCGTGGAGCAGCTCGCCGTTTGTCACGATGTAACTGATGCCTCGCCAACAACGAACACTTCTGTGTATCAGCTGGGACGGTTTCATCCATTACTTTTGTTCTCCGGTGTTCTGCTGGACCAGTGGTTCTCAACGTGGGGTCCTGGGACCCCTAGGGGTCATTGAGGGGTCCCAGGGTTCCCCAGCAAAAAGGGAAACCGGTGAAAGCCCCCCCCCCAAGAAAATTTTTCACATTTAAAGTTAAATGCATTAATTTGTTGCAAAATGAAAAGGTTACGTATGAAGAACTGGCCATTTCGATAAAAACATTTTATCAGGATAAATGTCAAATCCTTATTTTTTTTCAAGTTTAAAGGCTGAATTTTGCTCCTGAATGAAAGTTGAAGAAACCTGATGCTTAATTATGAAGTTAAACTTTTCCTTCTGGTCAGAATGAGACAAACACTTGATGCCGAACACACGATCACTGAACATTCAAAACTATTTTGATAAAATCTTCTTCACAAATATGATTAGTAAAAATTTTTTCTGTCAAAACAAAATCAATATTCTTATAGAAAAAATAAGTTCTAATTTGTTTGTGATTCAAATGAATTTAATCAAATATTTATTGAACATTTCTTATTGTCATTGAGGAAAATTAGATTGCGATAATTCTCAATGTTTTATTGCCCTGCTTGTTAACAATGTTGTGCTCTAATTAACTATTTAATCATAAACTCACTGTAAATCAGGATGAAACAGCAACAAAAGTCAAAAAATTAATGTTTTTCCAGCAACACCAAATCAAAGAATAGAAAATAGAAGAAAAAAAAAACTTTTAATGGACACGTAATGTTTTTACTTTCTGTATTATATAATCCAATTAATCTTATTTCCATCCTGTATAGACGCCTTATTACCTCACAAACGAGTGACAGACTGTTACCGTAGTTACCTCATAAGAAAAAGTGGTCGTCTCGAGTCGGACGCCAAAGTGTGCGCGCTCACAGCAGCGCACACAAAACACGTTAGATGTCTGAAACGTTAATTTTGAAACTGGCCGAGCGATTTGGACTCGTTCGTTAACGGGAAACACTGGTGGAAATCAGTTACGGTGAAACTTCGGTTAAAAGCCAAGTCCCTTTCAGACGCTCGTCCCGTTTACTGGCCCCGTGTGGGGCTGGCACTGACTGAGGTCCGACACTTTGATGGCTTCGCTCCAGGCAAAACTTTATTCATTTTCTGTCTTATTTAAGAGTTCCAGCAGCTTCCCAGAGAAAGAAGGACGATTTATTCTCTTTCCAAAACCTAAAACAAATCCAGGACAATGCAGCTGTGATTCTTCCTGATGTAACTTAAAAAATCCCTTTCTGATGATTCTCACTGTGAACAGAGCAGCTGAACAGGTCAGGTGTTGATCCCTAATGTCGTTGTCCTTTGTCTCGATCGTCAGCTAACAGCGGTTCGCCTTCACTATGTCGTCGGTAGATTTTAGCTTCTGTCTTTACAAAGAAGAATTCAAACCTTTCTGAGGTCGCTGTTAAACTCTCCGCTGTTTATGCGTTTAGTTCGTTTTACAGAAATGAACCCGTCTGGAAAACAAGCGAGATGACAAACAGTTTTACAGCAGCGTCTTTGCTGAGCGAATTAAAAGCCTCTGTAGTCCCGAATAAAGGCCGGGTGAGTCCGGTGACAAAGAAAGTAAAATCCTGGCTGCTGAAGTTTTATGGCGTTTTCACTGTGATCCCGTCCGCACGGCGACACAGTGACAGAACTGGTCTCCTCACTGGTTTCAAAAATGTTCTGTAATAAAACATCTAAAAGCAAAACGGGAGAGTAATAATGGGGCGAATTGCATCTTGGGATTGTTGGCAGGATTAGTGGATTTTCTTTCAGGGGCTCTAATCAGACAAACAGGAAGTGATTTCAGACGCAGTCTCACCAAAACAGAAAAGACATCCTGGCTTTTAAGTCCAGGAACACTGGAGCCTACATTTCCCATAATGCACCTGGTCAGTTTTTATTTTCATTATTAGAGCCTCCGTGTCTTTAAACTCCACACCGTCACTGATGATGTCACCGGGGTTATTTTCTCCCCCGGGGCTTTTACCTGCTGTTCACATTATTTTGTCCACGTGACGCGTGCGTTCATGCTGTCTTAATAAACTACACATCTTGTCTACATCACCGGGTACAGGGTCTGGACCTGGTCCCCCTTTATGGGTCCAGATCTCTAACGGCTCAGCAGGGAGGGAAGTTAAACTGACGGTGAACAGGAGGAGTCGGGGCTCGCTCTGCTGTCGGTGACGTGGCGAGTGTGATCCGAGGAGGGTCACCAGGAGGGCGACGTCAGACAGGGAGACACGGGGGAGGGGTTCCTGTGGTACTTATTAAGTGCTGCAGCTGGAGACCGACGGAGGAGAGCTGAGGGGGCGATGAGAGACCAGGAGCAGCATCAGCAAGTCCAGCACCTGCAGAATCCACATCAGCAGCAGGTCCGGCACCAGGACTTCCAGTACCAGCAGAACCAGCATCAGCAGCAGGTGAGACTGCAGGTTCAGAGAGAGGTTGATCTTTGAGCTTTGGGCTCCTAGCTGAGGTTTGGGGCCTCCTGGTGGTCCTTAAAAGAATTTATTTTATAAACATAGACAAGTGGAGGAAGTATTCAGACTTTTACTGCAGTAAAAGTATTTTGTCATGGGGTATTTTTACTGCAGTAAAAATACTTTTACTGCAGTAAAAATACCCCATGATAAGTAGAAGTCCTCCAGTGAAAGTATGTGAGTGTAATCAGGACTTAAAGTGTTAAAATGTTGAACTCTTCAGATTATTTAATCCTCATCGTTAATGTAAAATTTAAAAAGTGTTTAGTATCGGAGTGAAGCTGATGATTCTTTTCGTTTCCTCTGTGAATCGATTGATTGGTTTGTAAAGATTCAGCCGTCAGAGTTACCCAGAGCCCAAAGTGTCCCAACAGTCCCAAAGCTCAGCGTTTCGAACAAACATCACAGCTGTTCGGTTCAGAGATCAGAGGTGACCAAACGTTTTGTCCAAAAGCTCCAAATATATTCGGTTTAACGTCACAGAGGAGGAAAGAAACCAGAAAATATTCAGTTAAGAAGCTGGAATCAGAATTTGTCTTTAAACAAGCGATTAATCGATTATCAGAATTATTAATTTATAGTTGACGACCGATCAGTCGATCGTTGCAGCTCTGTTTGATTTTCACAGCAGCAGATACCTTAATTTATTTTTCTGTCAGCAGTTAATCGAGTGATGACTTTGATTATTAATCCTGAGAGATTAACAGGAAGCTGTCAGAATTACTGATGAAATAGATTTTACAGATCTGAGATCAGTTCTTAAAATAAAAGACTGAACTTTACTTATCGGCCCTTTTTCAGATTATCTGTGTGCTAAAGGTTCTGTGGTCGTTTGTGAGCTGAAACAAAATCAATTAGTCGATAAAATGAAGACATAAAATGAATTTGATTAATTGTTAATTAATGGATTGACTTGTTTTCTCTGAATGTCTCTGGGTTTTGGAAAGTTGTTCAGACAAAATGAGAATCTGAGAAACATTTTACATTTTTTATTTTTTTTTATTTAACAGTGTGTTTATTGATTTTCCTCCTTTAACAAGAAATGATAAATTATAAACAGCAACAAGTCAAACAAACTCAATAACCAAACCAGAAGGTAAACTTCGACAACAGAAGAGATAAAAAAAAGCACAAAACAATCTTTAATCTTATAATTTATTTTATAGATTAAATATATAATATCTATAAGAAGACACTAAAAATATATTTAAAAAAACACTGATACATCTCGGTTACTAATTTTAGATTCACTTGATTTACTTGATCTGTAGATTGGTATAAAACAGACAAATAATATTTATAAATATTGAAGATTATTTTGTTCATTTTATGGATGTATGACAGATTTATTGACACCTCGTTTCTGTCTCTACACACTACATTACCCATGAGGCACCTCTGTAAGTCGCTTTGTCAGTTAAATCTAAATGTAATTACCTGTATAAAACGAATTGTGCTTTTTTCATTTATTTGTAGATTTGGTAATATCGTTGTTCTGAATTGGAAGACAGTCAGAGGCGAAAATTCAAATCATTTTTGTCACCATGGTTACTGAATTCATCCAAAACTGATCCAGTGAACTAATCTAATGTCCTGAACTCTCGGCAGTGCGACCTTTCACGTTGACTCGACTCTCAGAGACTCTCCGAGAGTCGACTCTCAGAGACTCCCGGAGACTCGACTCTCCGAGACTCTCCGAGAGTCGACTCTCAGAGACTCTCAGAGAGTCCCGGAGACTCGACTCTCAGAGACTCGACTCTCGGAGACTCCCGGAGACTCGACTCACGGAGAGTCCCGGAGACTTGACTCTCGGAGAGTCTCGGAGAGTCCCGGAGACTCGACTCTCGGAGACTCCCGGAGACTCTACTCTCGGAGAGTCCCGAAGACTCGACTCGGAGACTCGACTCTCAGAGAGTCCCGGAGACTCGACTCCAGAGACTCCCGGGGTGGGATATAACGTCCGTTCTCTCCATGACATCTCTGAGTGAGTCAATCTGTGTGTTTGTGCGTTTTCAGGAAACATGGCGCCTGCACCCGACCTCAACACCTCCACCTGGCTCCGCCCCTGTGTTAACGCCTCCTGTCTGCCTCCGGTCACGGCGGCGTGTCCGTACAGCGCGGCTCAGCTGACCCTCATCGGCGTTTTAACCGCCTCCCTCAGCGTGGTCACCGTCCTCGGCAACACGCTGGTGATCCTGTCCATCAAAGTGAACCGCCGCCTGCGGACCGTCAACAACTACTTCCTGTTGAGCCTGGCGGTGGCCGACCTGATCATCGGCCTGCTCTCCATGAACCTGTACACGCTGTACCTGCTGCTGGGCCGCTGGCCCTTGGGGGCCGCCCTCTGCGACCTGTGGCTGGTGGTGGACCACGTGGTGAGCAGCGCCTCCGTCATGAACCTGCTGATCATCAGTTTGGATCGGTACCTCTGCATGACGCGGCCGCTCAGCTACCCAGTGCGGCGGACGGGCAGGATGGCCGGTCTGATGATCGGCGCCGCCTGGCTGCTGTCCTTCGTCTTCTGGGCGCCCGCCATCCTCTGCTGGCAGACCGCAGGGGGCCAACGTGTGGTCCCTGATGGACAGTGTTACACCCAGCTCCTCGCCAGCCCCGCCGTCACTCTGGGGACGACGCTTCCTTCCTTTTACCTGCCGGCGCTCGTCATGATCGGCCTGTACAGCCGCCTGTCCGCCGCCAGCCGCCGACGACTTAGCACGCTCTGTCCGGAGCGAGGTACGCTCAGGACATGCAGCCCGTCCATTAAAGACTTCCTTTTGAACAGGCGGAGACATGTGACCAGTTTCCCAGCCTCTGATCTGTCTCTGAACCAATCAGAGTCCAGCACTCCGAAGTCCAAAAGGAGCCGGAAAGTGTGCAGAAGTCCTGATGACACCTCAGACCGGGTCAGTCAGTCCCCTCAGCGGGTTCCCCCTCAGACCGCTGCCCGCCACGCCACGGACGAAGACTCCAACAAGATCGAAAACGAGTCCTCATCCAACACCGACCTCCACAAGACGGCCTCAGCGGCGTTCTCCGCCTGTCCCAGCTTCAAGTCTCAGGAGAGGCGGAAGCGTCGAGTGATGGCGAGGGAGAGGAGGGTCACCAGGACCATCCTGGCCATCCTGCTGACCTTCATCCTCACCTGGACGCCGTACAACATCATGGCCGTCATCGCCGCCTTCTGTCACGTCTGCATCCCAGAAGTCCTGTGGACCGTCGGATACTGGCTCTGTTACGTCAACAGCGCCATCAACCCCGGCTGCTACGCTCTGTGTAACGCCACCTTCAGGAAGACCTTCTGCAGCCTGCTGCGCTGCCGCTGACACGGTGCGTGGCGGCTCCGTCTGCCAGGTAAAGGAGGCCACCTGTGGTCCGTTGGTCACGTGACACGAGGTGGGACCGTGTTACATACAGACTGAGAACGTGGAGTTGTGAAGTGGATGAAGCTGCTGCTGTAAACTTTAATAATGACACTCAGGAGTCTCCTGCTCTAAATACTACAATACCCATGAGCCTCAGCTGGCGTTGCCACGGAGAAGAAGTCTTTGTGAATCAGAGGCGCACAAAACGTTGCACCAGAGCTGCTGAACTGATCCAAAACTGACCCAGAGTCAGTGCAGAGTCAGTTTTAATTTATGTGATTGGATGTGTGCTGCTGAAAAGCACCCTGGGAGTCGTAGTTGACTTCTCTCCTTCAGTTTTCCACAGGCTTCTGGTACCTTTTGACTTTCATCAAATAACCTCCTCTTGTCTCCTCGTCTTGCTGCAGGAACGTCGCAGCATGTGTCATGTTAGCTTGCGAACGCTAACGAATGTCTTTTTACAGTTTTTCTCAGTCGCTTTAGTGCATTTTTCACATCATCCCTAACATGTGCAAAATAATAAGTGCATTTCTCAGAACAATTTGTACAAACTGCAATATACAATAGATATGTTTCTAAAGCTAGTCAGTCACTAAAAATCCTTTGTACATCTCTCAGAAGTAAATATTCATGCCAATGATCATGTCAGTGTCATCAGAGTGATAAGTCATTGAGTCATTGTTCACGAACAAGGTCATCAAAATGTTTCGGCATATTGTCAATGTAAATGTGTACTTTGACAGTATTACCTGGTGTAAACTTAGGCTACAGTTTGGATGACAGTTACTGTATTGAAAATGCACATGGCTGCACTTCTATGGCAAATATCAATTTCAACAGTACTGCTTACATATTACTGTATGTGGGTTATTGATTGAAAGAGACTGGACAGGATTTTGTTTTTCACAGCTTTTACTAGTGCTACTTTATGAAAGAAAAAAACAAACTTCCTTTTGCCTTCCACCACGCATCCTTGCTCCTCTTCTTCCTCCTCTTGGCTGTTGACGCTGTTCGTTTCCTGGTCCATCCATTATTGGAAAATTGCAACTATGTGGTCTGTTTATATATGCTTGCCAATTGATTATTCGTGAGATGCACCTTTGAGCAATTTAGACAACTGTCAATTTCACCTGCACGATTCATCAATTCACGTTTTTGTACAAAAGGTCTAATAGAATTGTGTAAAACTATGCTTGACCGTTTATGACAAATATTTCAACAATTTTGCATGTAATGGCTTATGCAAGGAACTAATGCCTAGATGTTTTGAGGGGTAAGACTATTCAACAGAGAACCATCTACTATATTTTGCTCAACATGACATGAGCAATTGAAAATGTGGCAAAAAGCTGACACTTGCACATTATCAATTGCAATGTGTACAAAAGCAATTGCAAATTGTTCAAAGGAATAAGAAATTGCTTTAATGTTGTGCACAAGTGACTAGATGATTTGGAATTTGTACTAGTATCAAGAATTGCACTTTTGATCTAAGAAATGCACCAAAGCGACTGAGAAAAACTGTAAGGTGGCATGTGGTCAGGGAGGGATGCTAATGCTAAATGTACGCCATGTGTACCTCACATAAAGAACTGTTATGTTTTTATCACCTTAGAATGAGACCTGTCTGATCATACATCCACCGCGGGGCCTCTTACATGGATGACGCCATCTTGGCCGCCATGTTTCAGTTACAGACAAACGGCTCTACAGAGTGCATTTAATCACTGCATTGAAGAAGTAGTCATCTGGTTTATTAGAAGTGAGAAGTGAAGTGAAATTTGGACATTATTTTGCATCCGTAGCTTCTCCGGTTGCTTGCAAAGGGAGGGGTAATTCACAAACCTCACCACTAGATGCCACTAAAACCTACAGGCCGAGCCTTTAAAGGTTTAGCGTGTAGGTTTTCTAAGCGCGCAGGAGAAGCCAGAATGCTCTGTTCTCCATTTGTCCAAATTTCTTCTACTACTTTGTACGTATTGAACGTACTGACAAAACGCAGTCTGTAGCAGTTGTCCGTTTGTAACTGAAACATGGTCGCCAACATGGCGTCATCCATGTAAGAGGACCTGCGGTTATGTAGAAAGAAATGTCTCATTCTAAGGTAATAAAACCATAATGGTCTGTACGCAGCACTGAGAACATGGTTATGGAAATATTACACACTGGACCTTTAAAGCTAACAGAAGTTTACTAACATCCCAACAAAGTCCATGTGAAATTCTACCTGTTTGTGTGTGTTAGTTACCATGTGGCATTAAAATGTGTTTGAGTTACGCTATAACACAAATGAACAGACTCGACAACAAACTCTTCACCAAAACAATGTACAGTATTTATTTTGTTCATTTATACAAGTGTCATCTTGCAACATCAACAATCTATAGTTCAAAAAATAGATTTTATATTGGATTTCACTGTTACAGATCCATCCAAGCCTTTCTAATTATTATTGTTTTTTACATATCTTAAAAGGTGACTAAACAGAACTCTTTATGGTCCAGTTACTGACGTCCCGGACCATCGAGGAGAGTTTCCCGACCAGGTCGAAACATTAACTTCGGCTACTGTCAAAGCTCTTTAGGACTATCTGAAACTCACTGTTAAAACAAACTATCAGCTACCAGGGCAGTTATTATTCATTCTCATCTAGAGGGAAGGTTCTGGAAAAGCTTTCCGCACTTTAATAAACACAAGAACATCGAATCAGAATCGGTAAAACAAGAAGAAAAGTCAAAGAAGGACAAAATCTGAAGGTGGTTGGCGTGTTTTGGAGTCTCTCGGTTTCTTTTGTGTTTGATGAAGGATGGAAGACGATTGTTCAGCTGGAGGAAGAGAAGGGAATCTGCCGTCTTCTGCGTCCGTTCATCCGTTAGTTTGACTTCTTTTCCCCTGGAGACGGAAAAGGAAATGAAAGGTGTCATTAATAATTCTGTCAGACTGTTGCAGTAGATCATTCAACTGAAATGACGGTTGTTTTGAGTTTTTCCAGATGTTTCTACTCAAAACATTTGTTGTTTGTAAGAAAATTCTGTTTAAACTTTTTGAATTATTTAATACTTTTACAGTAAAAGGATCTGGAACTTTGAAGGATGTTTTGACCTCGCTGCCAGACCAGTCTCTGACTCGATATTCATATTGTTAGTTTAACATATTAGAACATATATTAGAAACAAAAATATGAGTTGTTAACGTTGCTAAACATTGCAATTTAGTCAGGTTTAGGTGCCAAAACAATCCAGTCAAGTTTAGGCGGCAAAATTACTATGTTAAGTTTAGCCGGCAAAAGTACTGTTAAGTTTAGGCGGCAAAAGTACTATGTTAAGTTTAGGCGGCAAAATTACTATGTTAAGTTTAGGCGGCAAAAGTACTATGTTAAGTTTAGGCGGCAAAAGTACTATGTTAAGTTTAGGCGGCAAAATTACTATGTTAAGTTTAGCCGGCAAAAGTACTGGGTGAGATTTAGGTTTCAAAATCAATCTGAGGTTTTAAAAGGTTTGTGGTTTGGCTTAAAATAACTGTTACTTACATAACTAAAAACAATTAATGTTGAAAGTCCAGTTTCTGACTTTTCCTTATTCGGACTTTCGTGTTGTTTATACTGGGCCTACTTTTAGTGAAGCTAAAGGCTGCCATCATGATCCATCACTGCCTTTAAAGTGTTAGAAAAACCTGTTCTTTAATTTCTTAACTGACACAGACGTTGTGTGGATGTGACGTTGGGAACCTTCAGGTCTCACCTTTGGGTTTCTTGACTTTGGGGGAGCAGGGTTTGGACACCGTGATGGTGGCTTGACAGTCGGCGTTGAACAGCGCCCGCTTCAGCGTCCCCGATCGGCTCTTGGTGTTGATGTCGGCATCGCAGGATCCCCACGGGCCGAACTTGTACTTGCAGTCACCTGAAGGAAGGACACGCCAGTTAAACCTGTAATACACTGAAGCGTCTCAGCGTTTGGTCTGTCAGGTGCAGATGATTGAATTCATGTAAGCAGACGAGCGCTTCACATTTACCACCAGTTTCATGTCAGAGTAATCCATATATATATATATATATATATATATATATATAAAAAATATAAAATATATATATATATATATATTTTATAAAATATATATATAAAATATATATATATAAATATATATATATATATATTTTATAAAATATATATATAAATATATATATATATATATATATATATATATATATATAAATATATATATATATATATATATATATATATATATGTGTGTGTGTGTGTGTGTGTGTGTGTGTGTGTGTGTATGTGTATGTGTGTAAACTAGCTATTTTTGTGTATCAACAAACAGCCCCATGAGTTATAATCCTGCTGCTCTTCTGTGCCGTTTAAGAGTTTTTTAGGCGGGAACGACCCGCGTCTTTGCCCATTTTTGGTTATCTGGGAGTGAAGACACTCAATCTGAATCTATCATGAGACAATCATCCCCAGGTACCTGTTGTAAAACACTTAATGTCGTAACCTCCTTTGACACATCATAAAGCATTGCGCACATTTCCCTCCCATTGACCCCGTACCCGAGAGACTGGAGGCCCCAGTGAGTTGCATTGATTACATGGCTGTGTTTGGAGCTGGTACTCATGGAATTCTAATTACAATGCGCTGGCAAGATGGTGATGGCAGGCTCGGCCCTCTTTAAGCCTACAGGTGACGTCACTACGCCCGTGTTTTTTATACAGTCTGCGGTCAGGCTACGCTGTACCTACGGCGTGGATCCGACGCAGAAGTATGAATTAGCCAGGTGTGTGCGGTGGGTGTGGAGTCTTACTGATGTCCTTCTTCCAGTTGCAGGGGATCTTGCACTGGATCTTTTCAGTGTGATCTTTGCAGGTGGCGTCTCTCTGTCCGTTTCCACAGTCCCCTTGATGTGGGACACATTTCCCGTACTGGATCTCTGCAGCGGAGCACTCTGACGCCGGCGGGGGCCTATGTTTAGCACCTGATGGAACAGAGTCACAGCTTCTGTCAGAATGAACCTGAACAGCACCTGGTCTGCAAACCTTTAACAGGAAGTTTCACAATAAGGCTTTTATTTTTAAAGATTTCTCTGTCCCAACACAAAAATACTGGTTTGAATTCACATTTGTTTTACCACATAAAAATTCAGTCACCTCATTAAGAACACATCTCCTCCTCCTCACATGAATGACTAACACATTTATCAACGGGGGCAGTACCGCCCCTCAGGGGGCGTTCCGAGGATGATGGGGCGTTGGAAGCAGTGTTTTGGAAGGGGGGCCGGCGCTGAGGTACTTTTGGGGGACGTTTGTTTAGTTGGAAAAACTAAGGTGCCCAGACTGCAGACGCCTCCTGCTTCACTGAAAAGTTTCCACGTCACGCTCAGGGCTCAACGATAAAAAAAAAAAATGTAATTGCAATATGTGTTTTATTCTCATTTTGATTGAAAATCATAGTTAAACTTTATGCTGCTGGACTTTTTTTGGCTTTTTCTGTTTTTGATCATTTTGGCTGTTGATGCAAAGACATGTATTTTGGAGAAGGTGTGAATGTTTGGACAAATAAAAATTAAAAAACAAAATCAATGTTGCTAATCATCGACATATTCAAGACCAAACCAAAGTTTTCCCTTGTATTTAGTATATGAATAAATTATGGGTTTTTTTCCTTTTATAAATTTGATCGTATCACCACAAAAACTTCAAAAGTTAAAGATTTAAATCCTGAAAATGTATGAATTTCATTTTTTTTACTATTAATAAAAATGATAAATTGTGTTTTTCTATTGATAAATGTTTTATCAAAATTTAAAAAAGGATTGTGTTTTAATTCAATTAAAAATGTTTTGGTGTTTTTTTCCATTAATGGCATTTAAATACGTAAAATTCTAATTTGATAGGGGGCGCTATTGTCACTTCCAAACCTCAGTGGGTTTTTTTTACACCGACACAAAATATAAAAACAGATAAAAATCAATGTTGTTGCTAATCATGAACATAAAACAGGCTGTGAGACCCACAAAAAAATCCACCCAACATTTAGTGCACAAAAAATTATACATTTGTTTTTTCTGTTTCTGTTTTTTTATAAATAAAAAAATTGAAAAAAATATTTTGTGTTTGATCCATTAATAAAAATGTATTCATTTTTTGTGTTTTTCTCCATTCTATTATTAAACAAATGGACTTTGATCAGGACTGATGTTGGTTAAAAGATTTAACTCAGTGAAAGTGGGAAATAATATTTACTTTAATAACAGTTAAGGCTGTGTTTTCACAGGGGGCGCAATTCTCACTTAGGACCCTTAGTGGGAGCTTTTGTTTTTTTCCTGACACAGCACAAAAAAACAAAAAAGCAAACAATTTTGTTGCTAAACATGGACATTTACTCTCAAAACCCCCCCCAAAAAAATCCACTAGTACACAAAACATTTACAACATCTGTGATGTTATAAATCCTGCAGGAATGTGGAATAAAACAGACGAGAAGCAAACTGGGGGGATTTAAAATTAAAGTTTTAAAGATAAGATATTACTTCATTAATCCCTCGTAGGGGAAATTTAGGTCAACATAGCAGCACAAGGAATATAAAAGAACAGATGCAGTATTGTAGATGTATTCATTATTACTCAAAGAATTTTCATTACAAACATGTTTTCATACGTCTGAAAAACTTTGCCTCTGGCCACAACTTGATCTTTGTGTTTTAGCCTGCAGGTGATTAAAAAAATGTGGTGGAAAGGTTCACTGTGAGCAGCAGAACCAGACTGACACGTCTACTTCTACATTTTTGAGATGCAAAAAAAAAAAGAAAAGTCTAAGCGTTTCCATCACCAGCAGCTGAATCACTGTGAAACTGAATAAAACCTGAAGACTCTCTGCAGCTGCAGGCAGCGGGGTTTTCCTGCTGCCTCAGCAGATTTATGGACGTCTGTTCATAATAATTATGATAATTGGAGATAATGAAACCCTTGGAAAGTCTGAGTCACGCACACGTTTCATATCTGTGTTTAGAGTTGTGACTCAGGAGGAGAGGGATTTTTGAGGGTTTTAACACGACGTGCAAACACAAAAAGAAACGTGTCTGTGCATTAAAATATCTACACTTAGATCTCTAAATTACACGTTACCCTAAAAAAAAAAGCTCCAGAGGAGATTTAAATATTAGTTTGAGCCTGAGGAGTTCCTGTCAACGTCCCAGTAAAACCAGATGGTTCCTGTTTTCCAGTCGAGGTTCAGTGAGTTTGGTTTGGAGCAGCGTGACTGATTTTGTCACGACAGGAAAAACTTATCTCCACTCTTTAACCTTCGTGCTGCAAGCTGTGCTTTCCTCCCGTCGTGAAAGGCATGCTGGGAAATGTGGAGCTCAAACAGCTGCAGCTCGTCCTCACAGAGGAGGATGTTGATCATCAGATTGTGTAACTATAACAACTGAGACGTTGGCGTTTCGCTGAGCTGCTGCAGACTCTGGTTAGATTTTCCAAAAACTGGAGTCAGGTTTTTAGACTGATGGTCAGTTTAAGGGTTCTGCTTTAGGCTGAACAAAAGAGCAGTAAGTGATGCCTTCAGGAACCACTGTCACGTCCAGGAATTTAAAGAGATGCTTTCAGGCTTTCTAAGAATCTCACCTTTGGCTCTTTTGCTGGCCTCGGCGGCGAGCGTCAGGGCCAGGAGCAGCAGCAGCGTCACTGAGAACAAACTTCGCATTCTGCAGAGACGGAAACAGAAACGTGGACGTCTTTAACAGGAAACTTATAAAAACAGAACCAGAACGTCGTCGTCATAAAAATACATCACTATCAGCTGAATTAAAGTTTGTAGTCTAAAACACTGCAGCGTCTCTGGAGTCCAGCAATAAATCGGTGCTTTGAAGTAAAAGCAAAGTCCTTATTGAGGCGGGCCCCGCCGCTCGGCAGCCATCTTGGCAACGCCTCTGTGGTTATCTGGGACTAAGAGGATCAGGTCTCTCTCTCTGAATGAACGGGCAGAGAGCCGGAGTTGCTCTTTCTCTGCTCTCCGGGACATAAAACCTGCATGAATCAGCAGGAAAATCTGAACAACTTTGATGACTTTGCCCTAAAATAAGGTTTATAAAGTGTTTCCCCTGCAGGTTGTACTTCCGCTACACAAACACGAGCTTTCACCACGCCGCCTTCATTTACGGCTCCAGCCAGAGCGCCGGTCCATGATCCGCAATGGAGAACAGAGGACGACAGGCGAAAACCGAGTCGCGGCGAGTCGGTACTTATAAAGGAGAAACGGCAAAAGCAGTCGGAGTTTCAACTTTGAGTTCAGAAAACAAGATGGCTGCCAGGATCAACGGTCAGTAAAGCTGTGGTTTGTTTTAGCGTCCACTTCAGTGAGTCGTGTTCACGATGCGATCCTGCCGGAGCCCAAAGGCGTTTTCTGCTACGTTTGTGTTATCTGTGAAATACAGTCAGCTAAAGTTGGCCAGCTCCATGTTGCTAACAACCCCACTTTGCCACTTTAGGCCCCGCCCACACTGCTCCGTTTTAGTTTACAAATTAAAACGGAAACAATCTCCGTCCACAGCAGCGTTTCAGAGTTGATCTCCGTCTAGTTAAAATGCACAGCTAGGACGCGTTCAGGAACACCGGGAGTGAAGCAGACGGTCTGTTCCGTAGTTACAGAAGATTTGGCGAAAGAATAAATAAATACAGGTGAAGATTCAGACCATTTTTTTAATGCACGCACCAATCAGGAGCTGGGACTGTTACTGAATGTAACGAGCGGCGGCGGAAAACAGTAAACGGTGACATGCTCAGTACAGGCGTAGGGAAATAAGTGTTATTTGTTATTAATATTTTAATAAAAATACAAAAAAAACAAACGGTCAGCAGCATCGTGTTTCTGCTTTGCCAAGACCCAATCAGAGAGCCGAGTGTGAGCGCTGCGTTTCGGCCGTCTGCGCTAAAACGCCCTCCGGAGTTTTGAAACGCAAAACGGGGTCGGCGGCGTTTCCAAACTTCTCCGTTTTAGTTTTTCGTTTTCGCTGTTTTAGTCTGGACGGGAGGAGCGAAGGTTTAACACGAAGGCGTATGGGCGGAGCCTTAAAAACGAGCAGCTGCTTTCTGGACGGACGTCAGAGGTCACGATCTCCTTGAAAAATGTGTGTTCGAGATTTGATTTGAGTTTTTTGAAGCAGAATCAGGCGCAAAGAGACGCAAAGCAGCTGCACACAGATGCAAAAAGCGTCTGCTTTCAGGAAACTGTGTTTTCACTCTGAGCCTGAACTCACAAACAAAGCCTGTTATTATCCAACGCTGCGTCGCTATTGGCTGACATGATCTCAATGTTTAACTGGAGCACGATCTGGTCGGCTTGGGCCAGATGGTCCAAATTTAGTCCAAATCAAATCTGCCCCCCCCCCTCAGATCTCACAACGCTTAAGCCAAATAATCTGAGCATTGTAGCTGCAGGATTATGAAAGTAGGCTAATGTATTCAGACGCTGCGGCTCTCTGCGCACGTTCTGCTGGTTTGATTTCGCCGCGATGAAAGAAAACATTCCTTCAGCGTTTGATGAGCGCGAGCGGCGACAGCACCCGTCAGAGCAGGAATGCGGCTCTCTGGAGAGAGAGAGAGAGTCAATTACCCATAAAGCCCCTCTCTCCCTCGCTGTTGTTATTGTGCTGAGAAATGACAGACTCCTCTTTCAGGCCCTCCATTAAAGCAATGGTCCTCTTTCACATGTCAGCTGGCAGAGCAAATCCTGCTCCTCTCGCTCCTCCTGCGGCCTTTTATGAGGAAAGAACCGGCTCTCAGCAGGCCTCCAGTCTGTCCTCCATCAATGAAGAAGAGGAGGAGGAGGGGAGGAAGGGGAGGAGGGGAGGAGGCCAAGCAGCGTCTGAAAGGGCCCTTTAGATTTCCCCTCAAAAGAATACTGATTCATTGGCCCAAAACAAAGCCTCTTCTAGCCTGGTTTCATTTCTCTAAAGCCTAACACAGATTCCTGCCACATCTCAGGCGCTGTGCAACCAATCCGACCCTCCCGTCACCCCCCCCCCGCCGGCCCGGACCGCCCTGAATAGAAACTTATCTGCATAAGAAAACAATGAAATCTCAGCGTGAAGAAAAGGAGTGGGATGCTCCCTTTGGATCAGAGCGAGGAGCAACATTTAGAGGAAGTTCCTGCTGGATCTCAGGGTTCACTCGCACATCCGGAGGGCCGACACGAAACACGGGTTTATTTAAAAGATGTGGACCTTCTTCACGTTCACGAGCCTCAAACACAGCAGGGTCATAAAGGCATGCAGGCTGCAGGAAAGGTGCGGCCCCGAGCTCCGGAGGCACCGACGTGTGAGCGCAAACGTCGGCTCGGAATAAAAGGTGATGCAGAAACTGTTCTGAGTTTGAGGACGAGGCGCCGCTTTACTAGAAAGAAAACAGCCAAATAAAAAGGACATTTTCTAAAGGCAGAAAACGGCCTGTAACAGAAGAAACAACATGAAGTGAAGTGAGCGGCTCACCTGCCCTCAGGTGTTTCCCTCTCTGCACCACGAGGGAAACCACAGACTGGACTGAAACCTCCCAACTTTGAACAAAGTTCAGCAGGAGACAAACAGCAACAATCACAAAATAAACACAAGAAACAAACTGAAGGGTTTAGAAATAATCTTAATCCTGATGCTCACATGCAAAATATGAAATTAACAAGAAAATGTCCCTCCAAAATAAAATCTGAGCAACATTTTGCACCGACTGATATTCAAAATAAAGCTGTTCCCTTTTTCTGCTGACTTTGTGAAATTTGAAATCAAAGCTGAAAATCGACGTGTCTATAAAGCTTCAGGAAAAAGGAAAACAGTTTAACATCCAACATAGTTTTCTGAGTTTCTGGTTTGTTCTCTGTTGACAAACAAATGATGAATCAGCTGATCGTTTCAGCTCTGGCCTAAACGAATTAAAGTAATTAAACAGTTTTGGGTGAAAATGTGATAAAAAGAGAGAAACTTACGTGCCGAGCTCAGAGGAGCAGCCAGTCGAGCCGAGAGGAGTCGCTTTCTGAGGAGGCTGCTGGAGAACACACACTCTGAAACACACACACATCCCCTCACCCTCGTGCTGACATCACAAGCTTTAAGCCACGCCCCCAGTTCACAAAACAAGCCCAGCTCATAAAGTGTGTGTGCTTCAGCTTTACTACATTCATGGGGTCCAAAAAACGGCATTCTACTGTACTTACGGGGTCCGACAGCTTTGAGGGGACCGAAACGCCAAAGCCGCCGAGTTTCAAGGTCTGTTTGAGGGTCAGCTTGGTTTTAGGGTTCAGGTTAGAATAATTGGGTTCAGGGTGAGGCGCCGGAGAAATGAGACGTCCCCACAGGGACAGTAAGACAAACGTGCGAGTGTCAGGGTTCCCACTCTTTGCTAGAGATAATTTTCACATCTCCCTCTAACACGTTCCTCTCTGCTGAAGTCTGATTTTAAAGATCCATGAAATCACATGTTGCATGTGTAGAAGTGAGAACAGACTGATCTTGTTTTAATATTTTTTGTAGCATTGCCATTTAATTTTCGTGGTTTCTTGTGCTTTGTGTTCTGTGGCGAGTCCTTTTCCTATGAATTATATTTTAACCGCTGTTGCGTGAAAACCTGTAACTGAATATCCAACCAACAAAGTTTCCTACTCACAAATCCCAACATGACCTGGGGTTTGTTCACAACGTCGCCGCAACATTTAGAAAATAAGATAATTTTCCAGGACATCACAAGATTTTTTTACTGTTGGTCAACTGTTTTCCAGGTTTTCCAGGACATGTGGGAACCCAGCGTCTGTGTGAGAACAGACTGTGAGCTGGTGTTGACTCAAACGCATCAATCACAGCGTGCAGGTGTGCCATGTTGAAACAGGTGTGTGATGGGAACACCTGGTTTAACTGGGACAAAGGTCACACAGGCGGTCGAACCCTGCGGCAGCATTATCAGCAAAATGTACTTATCTGAAAGTAGAAGTAGTTGCTGTGGAAAAAGGCACCATTATATTTACTTAACGCAACTTAGTTTACTGTCAGGTAGGTTAATTTATAATAATCCACTCTGTAAAGGACCTTTATCTGTCAGATTACAGATAACGTTCCCATTATTGTTTATACTAGAACATTAAGATACTCCAGTAAAAGTATCTCATTATGCGTCACGTCCTCTGTGAGGTTCACCGTCTTTACTTTGTGTTTCAGTTTGGCATTTTGGCGGTCGCCATCTTGGTTCTTTGGAACCGGACGTGACCATAGTTGGACGAGAGGGTGGAGCTAGCTAGCTCGGTTAGCAAGGCGCATCTGTAATGCATGTTACCTGTGATTTTAGCATGGACTGTATATAAAAGTTAGCAGGGATGCTAATTTTGGTTAGCGACAAACACTCACTGAAAAATGAGCAGCCGACTCCTGATGAGCTTTTTCAGTTGTGCTGGTTAAACATACACAGAGCAGCTGGTACAAGTTGTCTGTATCCTGATTGACAGGTACTGACCTGTCAGTCACCTTGTAGCCCCGCCCTAAAGCCCCCCCTGCTTCCTGGTCTCTGTTCCTCTAAATGGGACCATAATTTACTAAATGAACATCATGCTGTGTTGAAGAAGACTTGAAACTAGCGACTGAGACCATAAACTCATCAGGAAAGTGTTTACTGGGGGAATAAATCAGCTGAGAAGGAGAAACATTTTCTTTGTGCAGCCGGTGGAGTCGCCCCCTGCTGGCTGCTGGAGAGGACGCAGGTTTAAGGCAGAAAGTAGCTCCAGCTTCAGTCTGTGTTCTTAGTTCCTACGTTCCCTGAACCCCCCAGCCCTAGAACCGGGGAATCGGAGCCTTTGTCATGTGCCCTTATATAAATCAGGGGAACACAGAACCGGCACAGCGAGGTCCAAACAAAGAGCCTCTTAAAATGAAATTCTGTTCCAGTAAAACCTAAACTCTCTCCATCGCTGATTCCACTCGAGGTAAAGGAGAACATTAGTTTTATGAGGTTTAGGTAAATTAAACGCGTTATATCTGGAGGAGGAGGAGGAGGCCTAATGAAGATTCATGTACTTTAACTTTAGTTCGTGTGGTTCTGCTGAGTCCTGAGTAAGTCGAGCAGAGGGACCTGTTCTCTGCTCTCTGTTGGTGGAATGAAGTCTGATGGCTTAGTCATGCTCGGAGGCCATTGTTAAAGCCTGCAGCCGCAGGGGGGGGCGACCCATCCTCTTTCAGGTCCTCCCCCTCCTGCATTACTCTGATAGCTCCAGAAAACAGTCCGAGTCTAAAGTAAAGTAGACCTCATTCGTCAGGGCTTCATTTTACCCAGAATGCATTGTTACAGCTCATCATTTGCTGGGCATGAACAGCCATAGGTGCACAAAGCTGCATGTTCTCAAGTTGCTCTGACCAAACAACACTCAGACGCTACCACGTCACAGGAAATGACGACTAAACAAACCTACAGAGTCAGAACATAATGAACTGTGTGATAAAGCTGCATGAAGGAACCGAAAGGTTCTACTGCATCTGAAGAACCGTGAAGTTTAGGGCAGTTAGTACGGATGGCAGATTGAAGGACGATGACGGGTGACTGGTTAATTTCTGCTTTACAGCGTAAAATAAAAGTTTATAAAAGTCTCTCTCTCTTTTTCTGAGTTTATTGTAACTAAACAGCAAGAAGGCTCAGCCCCTCGGCCGGACATCGACGCAGGAGGGCTCCCTCGAATGCGTTTTTTGCTTTTAATTATACAAAATCTTTTGGGGATTCGGTTAAAAAGTGGATATTGGAAAAGGACTCTGAAGCACCAACGTTAAATTGTTTAGCCATAATAATCGACCTGATATACATCAAGTTCCTTTATTTTATCCTCCATTATAACTACAAATCTGATGTCACAATAATTCTATCCACAAGTGATTTATGAACGTAAGAAATCTGTTCTTTGTTTCCACAAATCAGAACTTTATTGATCCCCGAGAGGAAAATCCCTCGTCACAAAGTGAAGTGAAACGCTGGAGCCTTAAACCTCCAGCAGCCAGCAGGGGTCGACTTAAACCTGCGTCCTCTCCAGCAGCCAGCAGGGGGCGACTTAAACCTGCGTCCTCTCCAGCAGCCAGCAGGGGGCGACTCCACCGGCTGCAGAAAGAAAATGTTTCTCCTTCTCAGCTGAATAATTACCCCAGTAAACACTTTCCTACGGTGGCTCCGAGGGCTCAGTGAGGAATATTTTTTTAAGGACTACGAATTTTTTTTTTGAGGACTACTTTGCGTCCCCTCGCAATACTTTTGCATTCCCTCGCAATACTTTTTGCATTCCCTCGCAATACTTTTGCATTCCCTCGCAAAATGTTTTGCATTCGCTCGCAAAATGTTTTGCATTCGCTCGCAATTCCTTTCTTCTTCCGTTAGCCTACTTCCGAGCCATAGCTGTGTATGCTCAGCTGCTCTCAGCGTTAAACTCCAGCTTATTGAATTTTACTTTGAATGGAGCATTTCCTATGTTGATAAAGTAGCCTGTTACTGCTCAAATACACGTATTTATGTAGACTTCAATCAAAAAGGACCAGGCACCACGGCGGGTGATCGCTCCAGAGGAGAGAGAAGACAGCCGGGATAGAGCCATGCTGGGCCAGCTTGGACGTAAGGCTGCTCCCGGTAAATGTCCGGTCTGGAGGAAATGGGAGTCATGCTGCCAAACACCGGGAAATCGAAGACTGTTAAGCCGACATCTTTACACAGACCGGCCCCATCAGTGTCCTGGAGCATGCAGCGGGCGCACCGCGCAAGGCTCTGCCGAGATGAGAGGAGAGGGACTCTGTGTTTACATCGGTGATGCTTGGTGCTTAAACAGTCAAAGTGAATGGACACTGTTAGGCTAGACTTACTTCAGATAGGGGTCATCCAGCCAGAGGGAATGATCACCGACTGTCCGCTGCGCGCCAGGCCCAAAACGCGTGATTTTACGCATGATCCAATGGCATTATGGCATCGCCTATTCTGATAGTATAGGCTACTGTTCAGTAGGCATTTTTATGCAGTTAGTTAAAGTAAATTCAATAAGTTATGGCAGTGGGCTGGTAGGCTACTAAACGGCACCGACCAGTAACGTTAGGCCTATAGGTTAGGCTACATTTTCCTCTTTAATGTGCCGTGCCTTTTTCGTGCGCACTGGGACTTCTCACAAAACCCTCATACTCTGTCTTGCTGACATAGCTGGGCAGTGGCTCTCTTCGTCTGACTGTCTCGCTTGCCAGACACATGGCGCTGTGAGAGTGAAATACAGCTGTTGTTATAAACGTGTTTATAGGCTATGCGCATGCACCAAATGAAAATCAGCTTTCAAGCAGCAACCTCTGTGGGAACCAGTAAACACACTTTCAGTATCAATTAAAAAAAGACAATGATAATATAGTCTCTTGTCAAGATTATGTGGACCAATGCAAAATAGAAACCAATGGACTGACATTGATTAGTTCAAGATCGTTTATTGTCATTCATCCACAGAACGAGTAATGAACGAAATGCCGTTTCTCACAGTCCAGTGTGCTAAAACCAAAGTCACAATAGCCTAATTCAACTTACAAAACAATACACAAAACAAAAATTAGACAGGCTGGCCAGCCAAAAGAAGGAATGACATTTATTGTTTAATGTGATTTTTAAAGGAAAGCTGGAAAGTTAACAGGCCCGCAAAAAAAGACGCAATTTAATAAATGAGACAGCTGACTGTCAGGGGAGCGAGAATGGCGGGACTGGATCATTATAAAGTCCGTATACTAATACTGCAACCCCTATCTGAAGTAAGTCTAGCCTAACAGTGTCCATTCACTTTGACTGTTTAAGCACCAAGCATCACCGATGTAAACACAGAGTCCCTCTCCTCTCATCTCGGCGGAGCCTTGCGCGGTGCGCCCGCTGCATGCTCCAGGACACTGATGGGGCCGGTCTGTGTAAAGATGTCGGCTTAACAGTCTTCGATTTCCCGGTGTTTGGCAGCATGACTCCCATTTCCTCCAGACCGGACATTTACCGGGAGCAGCCATCCGTCCAAGCTGGCCCAGCATGGCTCTATCCCGGCTGTTCTCTCTCCTCTGGAGCGATCACCCGCCGTGGTGCCTGGTCCTTTTTGATTGAAGTCTACATAAATACGTGTATTTGAGCAGTAACAGGCTACTTTATCAACATAGGAAATGCTCCATTCAAAGTAAAATTCAATAAGCTGGAGTTTAACGCTGAGAGCAGCTGAGCATACACAGCTATGGCTCGGAAGTAGGCTAACGGAAGAAGAAAGGAATTGCGAGCGAATGCAAAACATTTTGCGAGCGAATGCAAAACATTTTGCGAGCGAATGCAAAACATTTTGCGAGCGAATGCAAAAGTATTGCGAGCGAATGCAAAACATTTTGCGAGCGAATGCAAAACATTTTGCGAGCGAATGCAAAAGTATTGCGAGCGAATGCAAAAGTATTGCGAGGGGACGCAAAGTAGTCCTCAAAAAAAAATTCGTAGTCCTTAAAAAAATATTCCTCACTGAGCCCTCGAGCCACCGCACTTTCCTGATGAGTTTATGGTCTCAGTCGCTAGTTTCAAGTCTTCTTCAACACAGCATGATGTTCATTTAGTAAATTATGGTCCCATTTAGAGGAACAGAGACCAGGAAGCAGGAGAGGCTTTAGGGCGGGCTACCTTGATGGAGGCTTACTTCGCACTGCTGCTCTGTGTACATTTAACCAGCCGCTGAAAAAGCTCATCAGGAGTCGGCTGCTCATTTTTCGCCGGTAACGTAAATGAAGTATGTTACAAAGCAAGCTACAAACCAAGTTGGGTGACATCACAGCGCCTACCAGAGACGGTTTATAGAGGAAACTCTATATGAAAAGCCTGTAACGGCAAAGACGGCGGTCATCCCGCCCCTCCCGCTAGAAAGCCAATCGTCTGCTTTATCAGCCAGAGCGGGAAACATTTCACCCAATCGTGTGGTTTGACTGAGGGTTTTACTTCGACTGCGCGTGCTTGGTCGACGTGATGCATGCGTAGTAGAAGTATAACCGGTCGGAAAAACGCTTTTTAACCTTATTTTGGGGCAAAGTCGTCAAACTTTTCCAGCGATTTTTATTAGATTTTACTGCCGATTCTATTCACGTAGTTTTTATGTCCTGGTTTAAGTGCAGTTCTGGTTCTCGGCCCATTCATTCAGGCAGGAGCCTGGTCTGTTAGTCTGAAATAGCTGCCTGGAGGCGTTGCCAAGATGGCGGCCAAGTGGCGGGAGTTGACTAGAAGGACGTTGCTATTACTCATTTTTAGGGGTGTGTTGAGATCTTGCGATATTTCAAACAAGATGATATTTCTAATCGAGCTGAAAAGCGATCTCGCGTTATCAGCGTGAAGGATCGTGAGGGTGAAATTAGCATAAAGGTGCTTTGGAAGTCAACTTTTAAAAGGTTTGCGTGGCGGCATTTCAGGCGACAGACGAGACACGAACAACATATAAGCAACGTTTCAAAATGCACCTACTTCGTTTTGTTTTTAGTGACTTTCACTTGTTTCAGTCATATTTCCTCATTAAATTTTTCTTAAAAAAAGGTTTAATATCGTCTCGTCAGCTAAATTAATCGTCACGCTTAATTATTTTCCCATTAAATCGATTAATTTGTTGTAAAAAAAGTCACACAATTTGTGAAAAATGTACATTTCAGTTTCTTAAATCTGTTGATGTGTCGTTTTGTCCAATCAACTCAGACAGTGAATCCAAACATTTCCAAAGCTGGAATATTTGGTATTCCTGCTTAAAATAAGACCAAATGATTTATGGATGAGCAAATCAGAACGGAGCCTCCTTTGGAATAACTTCATTGTCCTCACAAAGAAACTGTAACCGACATGCTTTATTGCAGGTCACTCAATGATAAAACCAAACACTTATTACTCCAATATCATACAGTATAATGTCATTAATTATAATTCATACAGACTTGACTGCTTTGGCAGAATCTGGCTTCAGCTTCTGTTGCCGTTTAAAACCTCCAACACTGACGAGCCTACCGGGCGTCTATTTACACAGCAGATACATCACAACCAAAGCTTCCTGCTGGCAAACACTTGCTTTACACTTATGTAACAGACAAACGGTTACAAAAACAAAAGTATGTTGACTGAAAAGTCTAAAATTCGACTCGCTTCACCGTGTTTGATATCAAGCAAAATGTGTTTTATCTCTACAAGTAAATCATAAATAGCTAAATTAATCGGTATCTTAGTTAAAACACTTATTTCTGTTGAGTAAACAAATACATCCAAAAGGTCACTATAAGCTCGAGAAGACACGCTTTGTTTTTTTTGCAGCCGCTCTATGTGAAATGGCTAAAGCTTCTAGTTTCATCGCGCTCAGCTGCAGACACATGAATACAGTCACTGTTCAGTCAGAGCAGCTGTTGTTTCTCTCCAACAGCTCTTCCTCTACGCGCATCTCCGTCATTTAACACAGAGTTTAGACGATAAAGCCACGTTCAGAAACGCAGTTTGTGGGAGATCTGGAAGTCTTTGTGGCCCGAAGAGACAAGTTTGGATTCACTTTAGTGTCCAGAGGCTTCTCTGTTCTTTAGTTTGGACTCGACCGGAGGACAGGGGCGTTTCAGGCTTCTACAAACCCGACTTTATCCCTATCAAAGCATCATCTCTCGTCAGTCGAAGCAGTTTGAGTTAGAAAATGATAATAATCAGATTTTTCTGTCCACCGGCCTCCTGCTGCGTTACAGCTGAGAAGCACTGGCTGGCGTGTTGCCGTCTGTACAGGAACACTAACTGTTCTCCTTTGACCCTGGCTATCGTGTTCGTGGGGACAAAGGAGTAAATAAATGACAGAGCTAAGGACAGACATGTTTTGGACAGACAGGGTGGCCTTCAGACCGCCGTCTCGTGGTCTTCCCTCTGGATCATCTGGTAATGTTGGCGATTCTCCAGATATTCTGCCAGTTCCTGGTCGCTGGCCTTCTCAGAGCTGTTTGGGAGTCTCACCCTGAAACGGAGACGGAAAGATTAAGTCCAGGAAGGGTTCAGCTCGGGACGCCCCGATCTGACGTGAGATGGTTTCATTACAGAAGACAGACTACAGGACCACTCTGGTTTTACAGTGTGTTACAGAGTGGAGCCTCTTCTCTCACAGAGGATCTTTGGACGACTTCAGACACAAACAGACAAGTTTACTTTTGTTCTGTCGTCACATTTCTTACTGAATGAACAGGAATTAGTAACAGCTGATCTGAGCGTCCACCAGAGACGTTTGTCTTCTAACCAGTGAAAGAGACGTCAGCAGTGACATGAGAAGCTGCCTACTGAAGTTCTTACAACTAAGAAACTCGTCACAGCTCGGTAAAGAAACTCAGCAACAAAGTTGTAACTGTGTTTGGCTGCTCTGCATAAGTTTGTAATAAATTAACTCAGATGTTTGTTAAGGCACCGTCTGTTATTAAATCAGAAAACCTTAGACAGGTAGACGGGCAGACAGACAGGTAGACGTGCAGACAGACAGGTAGACGTGCAGACAGACAGGTAGACGAGCAGACAGACAGGTAGACGTGCAGACAGACAGGTAGACGAGCAGACAGACAGGCAGACGCGCAGACAGACAGGTAGGTAGACGCAGCAGACAGACAGGCAGACGCGCAGACAGACAGGTAGACGAAGCAGACAGACAGGCAGACGCCGAGCAGACAGACAGGCAGACGCCAGCAGACAGACAGGCAGACGCGCAGACAGACAGGTAGGTAGACGCAGCAGACAGACAGGCAGACGCCAGCAGACAGACAGGTAGGTAGACGCGCAGACAGACAGGTAGACGCCGCGAGACAGACAGGTAGACGCGCAGACAGACAGGCAGACGCCAGGCAGACAGACAGGTAGGTAGACGCCGCAGACAGACAGGTAGACGCGCAGACAGACAGGTAGACGTGCAGACAGACAGGTAGACGAGCAGACAGACAGGCAGACGTGCAGACAGACAGGCAGACGCGCAGACAGACAGGCAGACGCGCAGACAGACAGGTAGGTAGACGCGCAGACAGACAGGCAGACGCGCAGACAGACAGGTAGGTAGACGCGCAGACAGACAGGTAGACGCGCAGACAGGTAGACGTGCAGACAGACAGGTAGACGCGCAGACAGACAGGTAGACACACAGACAGACAGGTAGACGTGCAGACAGACAGGTAGGTAGACGCGCAGACAGACAGGTAGACGCGCAGACAGACAGGTAGACGTGCAGACAGACAGGTAGACGCGCAGACAGGTAGACGCGCAGACAGACAGGTAGACGCGCAGACAGACAGGTAGACGTGCAGACAGACAGGTAGACGTGCAGACAGACAGGTAGACGTGCAGACAGACAGGCAGACGTGCAGACAGACAGGTAGACGCTGCAGACAGACAGGTAGACGTGCAGACAGACAGGTAGACGCCGCAGACAGACAGGTAGACGAGCAGACAGACAGGTAGACGTGCAGACAGACAGGTAGACGTGCAGACAGACAGGTAGTTTTATAGAGCAGGATAATGAAGTGAAGCCTCTCAGCTGTGACGCTGCAGCTCGGCTTCACTGCAGCTCTGGACACACTGACTAACACATGAACTCTTTTAATTCGCTGAAGGAGAAAAAAACCCTCAGATTATGGGCTGCTTCCTGTTACCACTGGCTTCACCATGGCGACGGTGAACCGCGGCCTTTGTGTGCGGAGCAGCGAGGCCGGGGCTCCCGCGGCGCTTCGTTTCTCAATGACACACAACATTAATCACTTTATAGAAGTGGGTCAGATGCTGCTGGAGATCCATTTAGAGTGCGGTGGGACAGCTCAGGCTGGTGGCCGTCACTGCGCCTGGGAACGCCTCACAAAGACGCCTCGTACAGCAGGAAGCCGCCGCCGCCGCTGAGCGCCGCTCAGAGGAATGTTTCAACATCAACAACAATCATCACTTCATCCTGTCAGAGAGCTTCTTCTGTTTCACTGGTACAACATCACCCAGAAAAGTCTTAACTTTGGGAGAACTTATAAAAGTTTTCATGATGAAGCGTCGACGGATTTTTTATTTCATGACTCGAAGGTCCAGGTGTGTAATATTTAGGAGGATCTACTGACAGTGGATGTCACACCGCCATGTTTGTACAGTAGCCCCAATGGACAAACTGCACGTTTCATCACTACGATGTGAGGTACGAAGTAGAAGTAATTGCCTGGTTTATTAAAAGTAAAATGAGAAGTAAAGGCAGCAAAACTACTCGGTTAAGGTTCGGAAAAGATCCTGGTTTGGGTTCAAATAACTACGTGTGTCAGTTAACACATAAGTTTATTTTCGTCATTTGCTGACTTAATCCAGCTTCTCCTGCTCGGTTGCAAAGGGAGCGGCGAGTGAGACGATGGTTGCAATTCACAACCCTCACCACTAGATGCCACTAAAACCTACACAGTGAAGACCGAACTCACCAATCAGCCCACTGGATCGTTTAACAACTGGATTGTGAGAGTTTCTGTTTCTCAGGGACAGGTTTCCAAACCTTTCCCCCAAAGACGAAGATAAAATTTGAGGAAATTTGGGAAAAGTGGAAAAGGTATATTTGCTCTTAACCGCCCTTCTTTTGTTTAATTCTTTGTCATCTTTTTCTCATTTTAAAAATATTAATTTATTTCTTCCTTTTGTCCCTGAGTAAATGTATTAGTACATGTATATGTATATAAAAAAAGGTGTAATCACTGTATAATTCTATAAGCAATGAAGACTGTAAAGTGATATGTGATTCTAAATAAAGACAAAATTTAAAAAGAGACTGCAGCTCTGCAGCTTCTCCAGATTAAAGCGGAGCTACAGTGTGTAAACCCCGCCGCAATCGTCGCACTCAAAAACACACGTTATTCGACTATCAGTCGACTGTAGGCAGGACATGAGGATTCTGATTCGACCACAGAGTCCACGTGTTCACACAGCTATAAAGACGATCAGACCCGAGTCACATGCGAGCAAAGAAATCAGATCTGAGTCACTGAGAGACTGAGGCTGCGTTCAAACTGCAGCCTCAGTCTCTCAGTTTGCAGGAGGGAAGAATCTGATTGGCTGACAACTGATGAGGTTTCCTGTCAGAGTGTTACAGGCGAGTGACGGTTTACCTGCAGGTCCGTCTTCATGAGCGACGCCCCGGCCTCCACCAGGTAGTGACAGATGCTCCTCCGGCAGGACGAGGCGGCTTTGTGCAGCGCCGTCTCCCCTCTGAACACACACACACAGAAACATCAGCGCTCCACACCGAGCGGCAGCTTTGAATACATCAGGATTAACAAGATGACTCACGTCTCCCTCTCGGTGATGTCCAGGTGAGACGTGGGCACTGCATGAAAGACAACACAGAAACAACACCATTCATCAAAACAGAGCACTGTGCAGAGACAGTGTTAGAGATTAACGATGTTTGTGGGGCATCAAACACGTCGCAGTTTTTATTCTCGAGAAAAATAGTTTTGCATATTGAAAATTAAAAGCTCAAACTTTTGACTGTTTGGAAAAAGAACAAACTGAACAAAGGCTTATCAGGATTTAAAGAGGCAGTTTATAGACAGAGATGTTGCTCTCACTTATTTTCCCCATAATGCTATGTGCTGTGTTGAATATTTGAGTGTGTGGACCATTACATCATTTTTAAAGTCATATTGATTATAAATAAGGTGACAAACCAAAACACTGTTCATAAAGTCAAAGGCCTCAGATTTGATTTGTTTGAAGCCAAAAACAGATTATTTCCTGAAAATGTACAGAAGATATTTGTGTCAAGATTTGTTTGTTATAATATTTTTAAAAAAATATATATATATAAATAAAGATATATGTACACATCTGTACAAACACACTCTCCTTCATACACAGGTGCATCTAAAAAAGCAACAGCGAGCAGCGAAACCAGAAGCAGAGATTAAAGGTTCAGGTAACGCGTGCAGGTGTTGATCAGCTGATCTGAGCTCTGCTCAGGTCGACGTTTCTGCACAATAAATCCTTTATTCTGAAATCCCTTTTGAGATACTGGAGTTTTGTTTAGATTCACTTTATGTGTAATGAACCTAAAATATATGAATGATTCACTTTGTGAATTTAAATTAATGAAGAAAATAAACTTTTCCAGGATATTCAGGTGTTTTTAGATGCACCTGTACATGGATTTAAAATAAGCGCAGGGACACGAGCTCAGACTGAAGAGTCAGAAGAGTACGGAACACAGGAAATAATAAAGGATTTAACGACGTCATCAGACGTTTCATTATTACTCAGATTAAGTAAATGTGCAGAGAGATTAATACTCTGTCAGTGTGTTTGCACAGCTTGATTAAAGTTTCAGCAGAACACTTGTGTTACTTGTTGGGGGGGGCAGAACAGGACGCCACCTGCTGCTGGGAAGGTAAACACACACGGAGCTGCATTCAGAAGCAATCAGAGAAGGGTCCGGCTGCGGACTGTAGCTGGGGGGGCGTGGCGTGGGGGGGGCGTGGGGTGGGGTGAACATGAACTGATGATGTTAAAGGACAAATAAGTACAATTATTTTAAAAAAATAAAAGTTATTCATTTCATCTTTTTAACGTTTTTAATCTAAATAATCGACTTTTAATCTATTTCTTCCTTCATTTTTTATTGTTCAGTGTTCTCTTTTTTTAATCTTATTTTATTCATCTAACGTGTCTGGACATCCTCCATAAACAGATGCACCAATCATGCTGGTTGTGCCTGGTTACTATGACAACATGCAGCAGGACTGTTAACTGTTGATAACCCAGCAGAGTTTAACTTTAAAATGTTAAATGGAAGTTAATATTAATATATTTTCATGTTAATAGTGCTAGAAAAAATAATTCCTATTGCACTACACTTTTCTCCTGCTGTCGCCTTCCCTGTGTGTTTGTGTAATATTGTGTTGTAAATAAAGTTTTCCTTTATTAACTCAGAACTACAATGTCCACATCGCCTGGTGGGAGTAGGGATGCGCGTCGCACAACAGACCGTACAGAAAGGTGCCGCGCTACAGCCAATCATTACAGACTGTATCAGCGAGGGTGGCCTGAGCGGCGCTACAGTCCGCAGCCGAACTTATTGGGAAAATCACCAAAAGCCCTTCTGATGAAGTGACGCCGTGTTGCTGCTGCAGCAGTTAGCTGTTAGCATTTCAATGTCATTTTCTAAAATTTAAAGAGAAGCTGCTGACTGCAGAAAGAGACCAAAGTGAGGTCAGAGCGTCCTCAGAGCTGATTAATGTGCACTGTCCCTTTAAAACGAACTGTCAGAGTTTAAATCAGCTTTATTCTCTAACTGTTTTAATGCAGCCGCTAGTTTTTTAATGTTTTACTTTATTTTGAAATGTACATTCATTCAGATGCTAACGGCTCCTAAATCACTGAGGGTGACGGGGCCTCTGCTTTCGGGCCCCTCAGCATCCTATTCAAATCTTTTCTTTAAACTCACTTTTCTCTTCTGGATTTTTCTTAACTGATGTTATTCGTCGTTTCAAAGATTTAATCTTGTTTGATATTTTGGGTTTTCGTAACTTTTATTCTTTGTTTTTACTGTAAAGTTTTTAAATGTAGTCGTTTCATTTTTCAAGCCTTTGTGTTTCTCTGAAGAGCCGCTATGTCCTGCTGCGGCGCCCCCCAGCGGCGGGAACACAGACACACAGCGGCGCAGGCTGGGCGCATCTGACCCGGGACGCACAGAACGAAAGAGACTTTTTTTCTACAAACCAAACTTCAACCATGAGAATCACATTTCAGAAAATAAGATCAGCTGAGAAAGTGCTTCCTTTCATTCAGGGACTTTATAAAAACGCTCTGTATCTTGAAAAAGTAGTAAGATTTTAAAAAAGTCTCAAAACTAATTTGTTTGTCTTTAAACAGGTGAAATAATGTCACCACAGTTTCTTACTTCTTTAAGAAACTAACATGTTTCTGTAAAACTGAAGAATAACGGGCGGATTTAGGTGATAAAAAGTCAAAATGCAAAGAGAAACTTTGACCTTTCAGGGACTCGGCTCCGTTTTAAATCTTTATTTAATGAACACGATTAATAAATGACGCGTCTCAGCGGGTCACAGTTGGACCACACACTCTTCATCACTCTTCCTCAGTGTGCGCTTTCAAACTGATGCGAACTCGTCCGTGAGTCTCACCGTGGTCGATGAGGTACTTGAGGATCTCCTTGCTGCCGGCCTCCACAGCGTGATGCAGCAGCGTGCAGCCGGCGGCGTCCTGCAGCAGGATGTCCGCCCCCTGCTGGTGGAGCTCCGTCAGCTGCACAACAACAACAACAACAACAACAACAAGAGCAGCGCAGGACGCCGTGTCACCGACTTCAGTTCCAATCCATTAAAAAAAACTGCTTAAAAACTTCTGAATATCCAGTGAAGTGAAATGTGGCTGAGGAGGAATGAAGTTTAGATTCTCAACAAATCAGAGACTTAAAGTGCTCATTAAAGGGTAATGTTGGTATTTTATTATTAGCATAATGAGTTCCTAACGACCTTTACTGTTGTTGCTGTAAAGCGGAAAGACACTTCCTGTGTTTTTAAACGTGTGCTGCTGTTTAAATGTCTCCAGGTTCAGAAAGGTTGGAATCTGTGCAGCAGAAGCTTCAGCTGAACCGGCTGCAGCACGTTCCCTCAGGGCGCCTTCAAAATGGCGTCAAAAAAAGCGCTTCTTGTTGCCGGCGACAGGCACGGACTGTTGCACCTCGGGTCTCCTTTATAAAAACGGGGGCGAGACTCCTAAAGAACGCGTACGTACAAAACACGGGAAGTCTGAAGGCGCCTTGAAGGAACTGCTGTGTCCTGTGCCATCAACTTAAATGTCGCGCATGTGAGCGAGCTCTTTGTTCGACCCTGTAAACAGCCATAGTTGCAGATAAATGTGCAGTGAGACGCCCATCGTTAATATTAAAACGCGCTCGCTGCATGAAGACGAGGACGACAAATTCTAACAGAAAAAAGAAACTGAAGCTTGTGTGACTCTGACGCTTCGGCTGACGGCTGAAGCTCCTGCACAGACTCAAACCTTTCTGCACCCGCGAGCCATTTCAAACAGGGGTTCAGGTTTAAAAATCCCAGAACGATCCTTCAACAATCTGTTTTACGGACTCACTCTGTTCAGGTCTTCAGTCTTGATGCAGCTGATCAACTCTGCCTCTAAAAAACAAAAGAATTCATCAGTGAGAGACTGAACGAGCAGCTCAGCAGCACATTTACATGGATCTCTTCCACAGCAGAATATGAAACACTTCACCATCACATCAGTCTAATCATCAGCTGTAGGCCTTTCTGGGTTTAGACACAGAAAAGGTGTCTGACAGACGATTAATCAGATAATCGAACTGTTCTGAGAATCAATTAATCAGGTTTAGTCGTTAAATTCTGATTCCAGCTTCTTGAATGTGAATATTTCTTGGTCTTGTTCCTCTTTAGAGAGACTTCCTTCCTCTTGTTGCCCTGCTGCTGCTCTAACACTGAATTTCCCCTTTGTGGGATCAATAAAGGATCTTTGAACTTTGGGAAACACTGAACGAGATTTTTTGACAATTTGTAGACCAAACAGCTAATTAATCGAGAAAATAATCGACTGATTAATCGACAATAAAAATGATGGTTAGTTGCAGCCCTAAAATACTTTTAATAAACCTTTGGAACTTAATCAAAGAGCAGACTTTAGTCTCAGAAGACACAAACTGTTGCAAACAGGAAGCCTGTAAAGGTTTGAGATGCTTCTAAAGTTCTAAATCACTCAGAATGTCTTTGAAATACTTTGGTTTCATTAGAAACACGCTGTCGGACTTAAATCAGTACGAATAGTTATTCTTTAAAGTAAAAGAGCTGCAGCTCCAACAGCATGAGGAGCCTTTACCTTTCTCGGGGTCGCGTGAGGACGCTCTGGGAGGACTGTCGGAGAGAAGCAAAACAAAACGTTAGACGTGAATCAGTAAAACCTGAACGAGCAGAGCGGAGATGGAGCCGTACCTAATGATGGGTCTGAAATCAGCGAGCGTCGTGTTGGAGCGATGGACATTGACAATCTTTGCCCCCCTCCTTCGGATCACACATGAGAGACAGCGAGGACAAGATGGACAAGATGGACAGGTGACAGGTTCAGCACCAGAATGACAGTATGGAGGCACCGTGAAGTATTTCAAAGCTGACACTTTGTGATGCATGAGCTGATCTCAGATTGTTACACAAACAGCATAAAGGATCTGAAAACTAAAGGTCAGACTCCGCCCTCTCCTGCGCCGCTGCTTCCAGCCTTCAAACAGAAACCAACCGGCCTTTAGTGTAACTACAGTCATCTGTGAAGAAGACGACCCCGCAGGACCTGCATTTACACGCCAAGGCCGAGGTTTAAGAACGGCCTCCATGTTTGTAGTTCCTCTGTAAATCCAAGTAGTTTGAGAAAAACCTAAGTGAAGGTCAGCAGCAAACTGCCGATGTTAAAAACAGCGTCACCAAAACATTTCCAGATCTAAAATTAACAATTAAATGAAGGAGTTTTATCCATTATTTCACTGAAGGATCAGCTGATGGCCAGCTGCTCGCTCTGCCTTCATTAATATTATATAGAATATATATAATAAAGCTCTGAGGGCAGATTAACAGGCTGTTCCAAAGGGTTTTCATTTCCAGCTGCACAATAACTCTAAGATGTTAACTCATTATTGATCCCTGAAATTGTAGATATCTTAAATTTACTTAATTAGTTTTTCTGACCTGAACTTTTTACCTTCTTTAGTTCTTCTGCAGCCTGTTAATCCGCCTCAGAGGTTTTATGTATGATATTAAAGAAGCAGCACAGAGCAGCTGGTCATCAGCTGATCCTAAAGTCAAACTCCTTCATTTAATTTTTCCTTTTAGATCTGAAAATGTCTGTTTTGGTGACGGAAACGTTTTTTAACTTTTGCACCATTTAAAGTTTTTCACTGGACTTGGATTTACGTACAAGCTGCAAACAGAGGCGTGCTGTGAAACTGTGGAGCGGCAGTGTGACCAAACAAAGCAGACGTGAAACAGGACGCGACCTTCTCTGCGATCTGCTCACGTCGTCACAGAGAGGAAACGAGCTGAGGTTCGCTGGAACACAGATTCTGCTCATTAATCTGACAGCAGTCGTCTTTAATCTGAAGGAGGTTTGATTACGAAGCCAGATCGTGCGTTACGACCCTTGAAGCGGCTGAAGCAGAAGAAGCGGCTGGAGATGCGACCAATCACAGTTTTCCTGGTCTGCGTCTCCCGTTACATTTTGTGGAGGTGAAACTTTGCCTTTCCTACAGCTGGGCAGTAAAATAATAATTATCACAGTATCATTTCCCTCAATAAAATGAATGTTCAATAAATGTTTCATTTAATTCATTTGAATCAAGAAAGAATCAGAACTTCATTTTTCTATTTATTTTGTTGAGGAAACGTTTGGCATCAACAGTTTGTTCTGACCAGAAAGAAAAGTTTAAAACCACATTAACTTTCACTCCGGAGCAGAAATCAGCCTTTAAACCTGGAAGAAACAAAGTTCTGACATTTATCCTGATAATTATTCGTATCCACGTCTGCCCAGCCTCAACCCTGCTGATCTTTCACATCTGTCTGCAAACACACCAGATGTTTAGTGCTGGATGAATGAAGAGGCTGCAGGACATGAATAAAGTGCGTGCACGTGTGTGTGTGCGTGTGATGCTACCTGCAGAGGGCGCTCTTAGAGGAGCTCTGGGACAAAGCATCAGCCACCGAGCTGTCGCTGGAAATCCTCTTCCTCTGAAAGTCTCTGGCCCTGAAACACAAACAGAGCTGACAGACGTCTGACTCTACGCCGCCTTCAGCCAGCGAGGAGGCGGCTGCAGTCAGCTGACTCAGGCTGCCATCAGACGGCAGGCCAACGGGACACACATTCTTTTTTTTATTGTTTTTGCCCATATGTGACTCAGACCTGGTCTCTTTCTGACAGCGTCAACAGGCCAAGTCTGATCTTTTCCAGTCCACGAGCCTGGTTTTTATATATGTGTGTATATTTATATATATATACTGATGTGGGACATTTTCTGGACCTGTGATGGAGAAAGTGTGTCTATAAAAAGCCCAGGTGGGGATCAACACTCTGCCGCTCACCTCGCTGTGGCTGAGGATTTGGGCGAGGACGGCGAGCAGGAGAAGGTGAACTGTCTCTGCTGGTCCTGGTGCTCCTCGGAGTCCACCAGGTCAGGCATGCCGGGGGAGGTGCCCACCGTCTCCTTTACGACCAGCTCCGGGTCCAGGATGTACAGCTCCTCCTGAGAGATCTCCGTCACGTAGTTCAGGTGCTCCTGGAGAGAACGGAGCGAGGTTCTGTGTTCATCTCTACATTTTTAATTATTCTGATTCTGGATCCAAATAAAAAACGGTTTTATTGACTGACATCATATTTATTAGTCATATATATATATATATATATATTTATTCATGATATGTGTGTTTTTACATGCAGACCTGTGAACACCAGGTTTAACACTAGAACCGCCAACAGGTCAAATTTACCCGCAGCTGTTTTTTGATTGTATGTATCTTTGTTTCAATATAATATTCAAGTCCCACCGTCTCTGATTTTTCCTAAAAGTGTTTAGTGTGGCGCCCCCTGTTGTTAAAAAATGTAAAGATGAAGCCAGATTTTAAAAAATGGGCATTTCTACCTGTAAGCGCCAGCAGGTAAAACTTACCTCTATAGAGGATACAGTCACTTTAGCGCCTATCATGTCGCGCGTTTAGATAAACATTCTATGTTGCTATTGGCAACGCCTTTCCCACGTGCTCAGCGCAGTGAGTGAAGGAGAGTCTGACGGCGGGGCTGAGCGATGTGTCCTGGGTGGATTCTGTGTCGACAGAGTCCACTTGTATGAATAAATCTGCATAAAAGCTGCTGCTCAGAGGTTTGAGTTGCTCCATGATCATCAGATCCGATGCTCAGTAGTTTTTCCCTGTGATAGAGGGCGTGCGGCTCGCGTGCTTTTTGAGCGGCTATAACTTTTCCAGTGCTGAGTAATTTTTAGTTAAAGTGATTATTTTTCTGTTGGGTAAAAAATCTACTGTGAATTTTGGAATTAATGACTTTTATTTGGACTTTCAAACTTTTGTGAGTTTCTCTCAGCAGCAGAACAGTAAGAACAAGTCGACATTATGAGCCTGATCACCGCCTAAAAAACAACAGTCTTTTTTGTAAATTGTAAGCTGTGTTTAGAATGTAACTGAGCTATAACGTCTATAACAGCGGCGAGTGGACGACATCGAAAGAGCCGCCGCGCGTGAACCTGCACAGATGTGCAGCGCCGGCGTTCGACCTGCACGGTGAAGACAATGAATAAAACAGAATAAACCTTCTGTAAATGTCTGAAATATGGAGATGGTGTCTGTAGGAAAGGCACAGCCAAGGTGCTGCATGTTTCCCAAAGTGTGTTGGTGCAACATGGAGCAGAAATAATCACAAAATCACTGCACTTTTATAGCAGATTTTACCTGCTATGGGGTTAGAGGTAAACAACGAACCCTGGCGGTTCTGGTGTTAAATGCATTTTAAATGCTGCATATTTCTATAGCACCTTTCTTTGCGACCACTCAAAGCGCTTTTACGCTACTTCTGCATTCACCATTCACACACTGGCAGAACAGCCACCAGGGGCAATTCAGGGTTCAGAATCTTGCCCAAGGACACTTTGACATGCAGCCCGGTGGAGCCTCCTGAGCCACAGCCGCCAACATTTTAAGCTTCCACACCGTCTCTGGACGCAGATTAAGGATAAACTAAAAACACTGACAGGTTGTCAGAAGCTGCCGTCTACAGTCGAGGTCACAGCTGCGTTTGTTTCCTTCTCCAGTCACGTGTCAGTTCAAACGTCACTTCGTTACTGGTTATGTTAGACAGCTAACTAACGGCTGTTACGCTTCGTGTCTCGATGTAAGAAGCGCTGCCGTCCCACCTGAGCTCGGTCGATCCTGTAGAAGCGATCCGCGGTTGTACCTGAAAACAAACAGACAGCTGCTGTCAGGTTTCTCTGCGGGAGCGAAACTCTGAGCTGAGAGGCTGAGAGCAGCTCCGGACTCACAGTCGAGGAAACACCACTTCGTGGACAGCTTCTGAGAGGACAGACACTCCCCCTTCATCGCATCGCAGCAGTCCTGAAGGAGCAAAAGAAAGAAGAAGCATGAAAACGGCATGTTAAACCTGACGGGCCGCTTCCACTGCCGACCTATTCCTTCTGTTTATCAGAAGAAGATGATCTGAACAAGCTCTCTGCTTTCAACACGTCTGAACCGAGCGTAGTCAGAATAACGTGAAGCCTTCAGCAGCACAAAGTCAAACATGAGGGAATAAATGTGCATCTTTCTGCCTCCTAACGTCACGTTAGGCTTTATGAAACGCAGCTCGGCCCTGGAGGAGCCACTGCAGCAACGCTGACATGTTCATTCAAACTGCATGGACCCCAATGTGCCAAACACAACAGAGATGCTGCATCTCTTTCCGTAAACGTCCTGCTGTGTCTGAACGCACAGAGCAGACACAGCAGAGTAACAGCTGGTGCACACTGGAGGATTTTAAGATCTTAAGCACTTTTAAAAACACAGGATACCACAGACTTAACGACAGAAGGAGCCCATCTTTAATATTTAAATCTTAGGAACTCTGCGTTCATTCTAAACGGCTCAGAGTGGCCGTTCAAACGTGACTTCAGACACCCTCTGCAGGCTACTCCTCTCTCGCCAGGCCGCCCTTGTAAATAAGAAGTTGTGAAGAAGTGTCCCGGCTGGTTAAATAAAGGTTTAATAAAAATAAAAAAGACAGAAGCAAACATGGAGGCAGACTGTCGTCGTCAGCTGCTGCGTTTTAAACGGAGAAACACAACAAACAACTTTAGGACACGACAGATAATAATAACAACAACAACATGTACCTGGTCCAGGTTCTCGTGCAGACGCTCGATGAGCAGGCGGCAGGTCTCCAGGTCGCTGTCCCCGGGGACGGTGATCACTCCCAGCGGCGTCGCTGCACAAAAGAAGACGTCGAGGTCAAAGAGACGACACCGAAGCTTTAACGTTGTTACAGACTCAACCTACAACTTCACAAACAGCTGATATTCAAGTGGAAAGTAGACATTAATATTTTATGTTGGATGTTTATGGTAAAGAGCTTCAGCTTCCCTCTGGGACAGACGGATTAATCCCACCGAGCTACAGTATGGATCAGTTAACCCTTTCAGTGACTCACAGGCCTCCCTCAGCTGCTCCTTGTCGTAATGCAGAGCCTCGTACGCTGCCATGCTGATCCGGTTCACTCTGATCTGCAGCTTCTCTGGAAGAGGCTGCTGACTGCAGAAAACACAACACAGAACATAACACATGCCTTTATTACTGAAAGTAAAGGCCTTTCAGTAAACAGCCCAGGCCGGCGGGATTCAGTTAGAATTCAGAGACACAGACATCTAAAATAAAGTGCTTCAAACCTCCTCCAGTGTATTTGGACATTTTTATGATATTTCATATTTTTCTAAGTCACTTCCTCATAATGTTGATTAACCACATAGTTCGCCAAATATTTCTTAACAAATAGCTTAATTTTGTGCTCTAAGTTGCAAAAGTTGCTTAGCTGTTAAAACGGGGTGGTGACGTATGACTGTAGTAATTCCTTCAGTCATACGTCATTCTCCAAGCTCGCGCAGGCGCACTGTCACACCTTGTTAAAAAACTGTCACACCTCGTTAAGTCAGAGCATCAAACCGATAAACATCGCTGTGAGCTTGCTGACCAATTTATCATGTAATGTACTGAGAACATACAGCAGGTCTGTTCATCATGGCGTCTGTGGGCGCCGTGTTGGAGGACAGAGGACAGAAAACACGCCGCACTTTCACCTGCCGCCGTCTGATACACAGTCGTAGTAATTCTGAATAATAAATTGGCTGTAGGCCGGCGGTCCGCATATGAGTGACCTCTGACCGAGACCATACTGTCAGGGCTGTTATGGCGTGCGGCTCGACTTAATACGCCTGGAAGGTAATTCTGCTGTGGCTGAGGAGGATCAGGGCACAGATCAGGGTTGTGGGTGCGTGTGCAGCGTGAGCGTCAGTGTAGACTTTACTCGTTGAGGTGGGGCATGGAGATCCTCCTCTTGGCCTTCTGCACCATGTTGGCCTGGTTCCTCAGGTTGATGTGGATGACGGACGGTGCCAGCTTGCAGGGTTCTCCGTCCACCTGCATGGGGATGGACTTGAAGGTGGTGAGGGTCACTTCTTTGCACTGATGGAGTCGTTCACCGTGACCCCCCACCTGCAGGGTGGCCTGGACACAAAACAGTTACAGGTGAGCAACAGGTAGAGCTGCTGCACGATTTAAACAATTCACAAAAACAGTGGATCATTTCACAAATCTGAGGCAGAACATTCAGAACTATTATGATAAAATCTGTTTTCAAAAGTGATGCACTGAAATGAAAATTCTTAGCCGAAGTCGAATTTAATGAAAAACTTTCCTGAACACAGAACAAGGTTTTACAATTTTTTTGTTCGCCTTCTTTTTTTTTACCGCTGCATAAATTAAACCATCAGAATGAGCTTTTTCCTCAGTGTTTCCACAGGATGTGGAGAGACTATGGGGGGGGGGTCCTGAGCCCGAGAGGGTCCGGTAAAGTAAATTAGTCCTTTTAATGGACACATGTAACATGTTTTCTGCTTCCTGTGAATATAATCCAGTTAATCTTATTTCCATCCTGTATAGACGCCTTATTTTGAAAAGCGGACGTTGTCACATGTTAAATCCATCCGGTCTGACCCAGTTTGATAAATAATGTTGTAACATGAAGCCTTCACAGCCTCTCTGCAGGTAGGACTCTCACACTGACAGGATAAAGGCTCTAACCTGCCTGTCAGCTCGCTCTGGGCCCTTTCACTTACCGTAAAGGCTCCAATACGGGCGCACTCCAAATGTAGGCGGGGGCTTAACCTGCTTCTGACAGACGAGAGACAGAAACACTCAGAGCTTCTTTTCTAAGAAGTCAGAACAGATGGAGCCGATGTGCTGGAGACGGTTCAGCAGAACAGAGTCTGCAAACGGCTCGGACGCTTTAAAAAGCTTCCACGCTGCCGACACGGCGACGGGACTGTTCGGTAAAAGTTATTCGGTCTTTTGATTAATTAGGCCGAACACCGAAAGTGCTTTGTTTGCTATTTTCAGACGATTAATTTCTGGGGCTGAACATTTGGTGCATCCCTAATTTTCAACAAATATGCACGAGAAAAATGAAGCAAAATCTTTTTTCAGTCACTTTATCTCAATAAAATAGACTCATCTTCTATAGAAACATTTAGTGCTGATTCGTTCCTGATTTAAATGAAATAAATCAAACATTTTTGAACACTGGTTATTTTGTTACTGAGGAAAATTATACCACGATAATTATTATTCTTGTCTTATTGCTCAGCCCTAGGTAAGATAAAGGAAGTTAATTGTCATTTAAAGCTAAATTAAACATTGTTTGTATGATGATAAGCACCAAAACATCAAACATGTAAAGTTTGAGTTCATCAACGGGGACAAATGACGTATGTTCATACAAAGTGAAGAAAACGTCATCGTGTTGGTTTCTATGCAGACGACAGTAAAACCTATCTAGAAGTTCTGTGAGCTCAGGTTGGTTGTTTGGCCTTGTGCAGTATGTGGTCTGATGCGGTCTGATCTGGTCTGGTCGAGTACAGCTGAGAGCTCACCAGAGACGTCATGGTGAAGCCGATGACCTCGATGCAGCCGTCGTCGTGACGCTGCGGTTCAAAGTCCTGGTGCTCGCTGGGGTGACCCCACGGCATGGTGCCGGCACAGTACCTGCAGCACACTCTGACATGTTACCGGTCTGTAATATCTATAATGCTGTGGCTACTGAAAACAGACTGAAGCAAACTGACGGTTACATGTACAAAGATTTCTTTTCCTCAGCGTACCTGGGGATGTTGAGGAAGAGCAGACACTGTAACTTCATCTCCTGGACTTTGGTTGTCAGGTCTGTACCGTCACACTGAAGAGGGGGGAAAACACAGGCTCAGGGTTTCACGCTGTACTCACAGTGTATCCTGTAGATGAAGTCTGCTGAGGGTTCAGCAGGAGAACTGACAGTAAAGGAGATTCTGACTGACTGGTCGGCTGCAGCTAACCATCATTTTAGTTTTCAAAGCTGCGATAGATTATTTCAATGATTCATCGATGCGTCGTTTAAGAAGTACTTTTGCTTGGCGGCGCCCGGTAACAGGATCAGCTGTGCACGTTGATACGTGATAGATATTTATTGGTGCTTTCGGAAATTCATAGTGTGTCATACAGCAAACATCAGACCAACAACCAGACAGCTACAAGTTAAACTAAAGGCTCGTGCAGACTCGACTGTCAGCGTCGGGCGATGGCCGTGCCGGTCACACAACTTTCCTTCATATGACGGATGTCTTGAAGTCGTTGTGGCGTTCACACTACGGGACTGATCGGTGACAGGGGGTCACAAACACTACAGGAGCTGACAGAGTCTGTGTCAGGTGACACTGGATCCAAACCACGGTTAGTCAAGAAAACACACGTGAAACAGGAAATGAGCGATCCTGCACAGGAAACAGCTGTTTGTTATTATAAAGACAAAGAATCTGGTTGAAATGATGGATCAGCACTCAGGTAGCAGTCGGATGGTCTGAGCTACAGAGAGCTGCAGGTGAGTTAAAAGCTGCAGTGAACTCCTGACTGTGAGGTTTCACGGCCCAAAAAAGCAGAACAAACGCTCGTGGTCACATGTTCAGCTGAGGACCGCAGCTTCCTTTGGCTTCAGCTCAACGATCAGTCAGGATTTCAGCTAAATGCTAAAGTTGCTGTTACCTTGTCTGAACACCGGCTGCTTTCTGATCAGCTGCCGTCGTGCTGTTGCCGAGGCGACATAAGTTTAGTTTTACGGTGGACGGACGGTGACATTACAGAGTTGTTGTTTTCTCAAAATAAACCCAGCTTTTGGACACTTTCTTCTTCGTCCCTCGCTGTTTTATCATCAGCTTCATCATCATCACGCCGTGTTCACAGCGTGAGCCCGATGTGCGACAGTGATAAATGTCCGTGCGAAGCACTGTGCTGTAAAGTTACATGGATCAAACGAAGCACCAATGCAAAGAATTTGTGTCGAAGCACTTTAGTGATCGATTTAATCGATGAATCGTTTCAGCCCCACTGACTGGCTTTTAAATTATTCAGTGAGCTAGCAGGGACTTCTGAGGGGAAACCCCTAAAGCAAAAGATGGCAGTTGTGCGCACGTCCCGCCCCTCCTGCAACAAAGCCGATCATCTGCTTTTTAACAAGAATGCTGGGAAACATGTTCAGCCAAGTTCACGGCACTTTTAGATGTTGTGATGGCGGCGACGAGCAGGTGTGTGACCGATGCACCACATGTCCGCTAAAAGGCTGCGTGGCAGATTTGATATGTAGTACTATCAATGTGTTAGAAAACACCAGGGTGCCTTCTACAAAGGTAAACGGTGTCTTGCTGACTGTCGCCACAACGTCAGTCAGCTTTAAAAGATTAAACTCTGGAGCGGACTCGGTCAAGGTCAAGGTCAAGGTAAACTTTATTATCCCACAGGGGGAAATTCATGTGGTCATTCATTACGCGCTGTTATCACAACATGTTCTCTAAAAACATTTAAAAACAAACATAAAACAACACATAAACACAAGAAGAAGTGACAATATTGCAAAATTGACAATCACAATTCAACATATATATTATCAAGGATTAAAACTTTCACAGCTTGCGATATATTTGGTCATTATACAATCTGATCGCTGTAGGTACAAATGATTTATTGTACCTTTCTGTTCTAATTCTCTGTTGTATAACTCTGCCTGTTGACCTATTACTTTTCATAAATTTATGATGAAGTGGATGAGTGGAATCTTTGAGGATCTGATCTTTTTTTTTTAAAATAAGTTCGTTGTACAATTGAGCTACCGACACCTGGTCAATTCCTATGATCCCGCTGGCCATCTTAATCATGCGCTGTAGTATCCTTTGGTCTTTAACATGCATGTTACCAAACACACAGATAAGGCCAAAGGACAGAACACTCTGAAGGAGACTTTTATAAAACATAGCAAGAATGTGTCTTTCTAGTCTAAAATTATATAATTTTCTTAGGAAGTACATCCTTTGGTGCATTTTTTAGTTTTATTCAATGCACATTCATTAAAAGTTAATTTCGAATCAATTTCAACTCCCAGGTATTTATATGTTTCAACCCTTTCCACTAGTTCACCATTGATCTCAGAAGAGGGAACTGTTATTTTGTTTTTACTAAAATTTATGACCATCTCTTTTGTTTTCTTCACATTGATTTCAAGAAGGTTCTCAGAACACCAATGAGTGAAACCCTGCAATTCCCTCTGAAATCCACTCACAGAAGAATAGTCTGATTTTAAAAAGCCGACCAATGCTATGTCATCAGCGTATTTAAAATAAGTGTAGGACGAAGAGGTAGCTTGACAGTTATTGGTGTATAGTGTGTATAGAATAGGCGACAGAACGCACCCTTGTGGTGCCCCTGTATTTGTCGTTTTTAAGGAAGATATGCATGAATTGAATCTGACTTGCTGACTACGATCAGTCAAGAAGTCATAGATCCATAAAATCAATTGTGGATTTACTCCTAAATGCACCAATTTTCTCACCAACAGATGTGGTTGGATCGAATTAAAAGCACTACTGAAGTCAATGAACACAATCTTGACCAGGCTCTGAGTACGCTCAAGATGCTCATGAGTGCTGTTAATCAAAGATAACAGTGCATCCTCAACACCTCTTTCTGCGCGATAAGCAAATTGATTCGGATCTAAAGAGGTGAAGCCTCATGAATAAGTTGTTTTAAAATTATCTTCTCAAAACATTTCATTACTGCAGAGGTAAGAGCAACAGAGCAAATCATTAAGTTCTTTAGGTCTATTGTTTTTGGGCACAGGCACTATTAGGGATTGTTTCCATAGGCTGGGAATGACACCTGTATCTATTGACAGCTGAAACAGCCTATGGAAGGGCTGTGCCAACTGGTCAGCACACACCTTTAGTGTCCTGCAGCTGATACCATCAGGACCACAGGCTTTACGGGGATTTACACGTCTAAAATAAGATTTAACCTCATCAATAGAGATGCAGATGCCCGTACCCTTCATGTCTTTTACTGCTGTAATGGCCTCATTCTGTTCAACTTTAAAATCATATGTATCAAATCTACAATAAAAATTATTCAGCTGATTTGCCATATTAAAATTGTTCTCTACTACCATCGGGTGCTTCTTGGGCTTATATCCTGTGATAGACTGGACTCCCTGCCAAGCTCTCCTAGCATCGTTTTTAAAGAAATTTTCTAACTTGTGCTTATATGCTGCTTTACATTCATTTATCTAATTTTTAATCTTTTTCTGTACTATCTTTTCTCTTCTCTACTTCCTCTTAGTTTAAACACACGCTTTTTTCTCATTAAGGAGTTGCTTTAACTCTGGGGTGACCCAGGGCTTGTTATTTGGGAACATCTTAATAGTCTTTCTGGGGATGATCGTGTCCTCACAGAATTGTACATACCCGAGATAGCGAACACTGCGTCATTGGCGTTGTCAGTTCCGTCTGTCACTACGTTCCAATCCGTGCACTCCAGACAGTCCTGGAGTGCCTCAGTCGCAGCAGCAGTCCAGCATTTAACCTCCACCTTTTTTTGTTCTCTCACGCCGTGGCGGGACACATATGTAGGCATCAGTTTAATCATATTATGGTCCGAGTTCCCCAAACCGGGCAATGCCTTAGAATAAAACGGCGTCCTGGATGTTTCCATAACAATGGTCGAGGCAAGCTTTATTGCGCGTGGGGCAGGTGACATATTGTTGGTACGAGGGTAAATGTTCCTTTAAACTGCATGAGTTAAAATCACCCAACACAAAGTTAGCTGCGTCGGGGGAATCTTCCTCCGCTTTAGATGCAGATGCAGATCCTGTTTACGCAGTCAGCTCGACGGACACGTTCCACGCAGTAGATCGGTCGGTGCCCTGGTAGCGCTCGTCGCCGTGCGGACCTGGCACGGACACAAAAAACAGGAGGCACGCGGACGTCCGCACAGACCCTGCCACGCGTACACCCTCTGATGACGACTGTTTCGTCACGTGGACCCTAGCGGACTCCAGCGGACCCTCGCGGACGCTGAAAGTATAATCCTTGCCTCAGCGTCACGTCACCGGCGCTCTGGATAGAGCCGGAAATGAACACAGCGTTGTGAAACTTTGTTCACGTGTAGAAGAAGTTTAGCCTGATGGGAAAACTTTTTCAACCTTATTTTGGCGTTAAGTCATAAAAGCTTGTCAGATTTCCCTGCTGACTCTACACGTGCAGGTTTTGACCAGGGGAAGTGTAATTACAGATCTCCGCACATTCATTTAGAGAGAGACCCGACCCGACAGCCCAAAATAACCACAGAGGCGATTTCAAGATGGCTGCCGAGCGGCGGGACTTTGTTCTTCCTGTAGAAAGTTCCATCAGGTTTTTATTATCCGTCCCTACTCACCACCACTCTGATGTGCTTGGCGAGGTCTTTCGAACTCCCGCTCAGGAAATCCGAGAAGGCCGTCTGAAACACACACAAACACATGAACATTAAAATCATTTTAATGCGTAAACACGGTGAACAGAGCCGAGCGGCGAGGACACTTACCCCCGCATAGAACATCTTATTCCTAAAGCGGCTGTTAAACTTCTCTGGGTTCGCCTCTGAAAAGACAAACGGCAGAAACATCAGGTCACAAAGGTTCCAGTTCTGCATTAAAGCCATCACAGAGACCCAGGACGGACCCGGTGTGGCTGGAGCAAACCATCGTTCGGTTTCATTAAAGGAGGCTTGAATTTAATTAGATGGATTTTTATTGATCCCTGTCGGGTAATCAGGTCAGTGAGCAGCTGAGGGAAACATGTGACGAATATTTCGCATGTTATTAGGCTTTATATCAGGAGACCATCCGTTTATGTTCACTGATCATTATCGTAATTCATGTTTTACAAAGTGATCGTAGGAAAACACACATATACAGTTAGTTTTCACCCGGCTGGCGGCTAACAGTTAGCATCGAAGGTGCTGTGGTATTGAAGTAAGCTAGCTCTCTATGTTGTGCCGCTTCGCCGTCGCCGGTGTCGTCCCATTGGTTTACTTTTACTACTTTTTATTTTCCACCATTGTTTACGGCATAATGTTAAACAGTTATAATCGCAGTTAGCTCATCATCGTAGCTGCGCTGATGTTAGCTAATTAGATTTAGTTATAAATTGTTTAAATGTTATGTTAAACTCTTCATTTTCTACATCCACACAAGTGTGATTGAAAAAAACGACAAATTAGGCACCAGTTTGCAACGTTTTCTGATTGACCGACATGATTTCGTGCAACGTTGAGCAACGGGCTTCGAGGTGTGTTTTCTCCCGTTAGGTGGGCGTGTCTCAGGTGTTACCCAATCAGCAACTCAGTATTTAATGATTAATAATCAAAACTCTTGTTAGGCCTAAGTTTTGGGACAAACCGGAGTCGGGACAACTGGTCTTACTTCGGGACTGTCCCGGATTTTTCGGGACGTCTGGTCACCCTCCTTCTCACAGAGCTAGTTGGCTAACTACTGTAGCTGGTGGGCTAACCGCTAACATGCTAGCGCGAGTTAGTCAACGGCGGAGAACGACTGGTTTTGATCCCGTTTGAATTGTGTCCTGAATGACACACGGTGTTTTGTCAGTTTAAACTTTAAAGATGCCACCTTTGATTTCTTTCACACGGGACTCGAACCTCCGTCTCCTGAGCGCAAGTCTCGAGTTTACTTGACTCATCCGTCCAACGCACCACCTCCGTACGCCGACTCTGCCGCTCTTTACACTAGAGGCGCTTTTCGACCAAAACCACCCGGGACCTTTAAGTCCCCAGACCTTTAAGGAACGAAAAGGTTCCTTCAGCCCTCTGCTGTGAGCGTTTCCACCACGGGCTAAAGACCTGCGAAGATTAACCAGCTGACGTAGGCTGTAGGCCTGCACGCCGGAGGAACGGGACGTTTAAGCAGCTTTATTACCTGCTGTGATCAGCTGCTCCTCTTGTTCTGCAGAGCAGGAGGCCGACTTCAGCTGTGTTGAAACTTCCTGACGGATGAAAACTTAAAACAACAACTCTGGACCCAGGAGGGACTCCATCAGCTGTTCGCTGTAAACACACTATTTATGTTTAATGCCGACGACTGATCTCAGGCGGACAGCGGCGAGACTTGTGTGGCTATTAGACGGCTGATTGTGATTTATTGGTTTGCAAACAATGGTGGAAAAGAGAGAAGCGGTAGCAACAAACACCTGACATTCTCCAGTTAAAGCTTGTACTTGCCCATTCAGAAATTCACAATGCAAGGCAAGCCCCGCCCCCCCAAGGTACCCGGTACTTTCGGAAAGTACTACCCACGAGCAGGGTCTTTTAAGGGGGTAATAATGATGAAGAAGAACTACATTCAGACCCTGGTCCCTCTGGTGGGAACGCAGTGAGTTCCTCCAAAGGTTCCTAGTTCGGGGGTAAAGTTCCTTTGGTGGAAACGCACCTGACTTCTTCTGCTAGAGTCGCGGCCTAACGTAAACCTAAATATGGCTCGTAATAAGCTGCTGCATCATCGAGCTGTTTCCCTCTGGATACAGGTGGAGTATCACGTCCATCATGTCGCAGTGAAAATCTTTAGTGCTGCTGACTCTGGTCTAGTGTTAGCACGTGTTAGCACGCGTTAGCACGTGTTAGCGTGGGAGTGGACTGACCTCTAGATTCATGGAAGCCCAGGGTGACGTGAGCGTCGAAGCCCAGACTGAAGTAGTTGTTGAAGACGTCGATAGGAAGCTGAAACACAGACAACATGTAGAGAAAAGCGTTTAAAGAGGCTCTGCAGGTTTACGTTTCTTACTGACTGGACTCTCCCGTGTCAGTGACGAACCACCGACCTTGTCTGTCTGATGCTCGTCCCTGTCCTCCGGCCGGGCCTCGGGGTTCGCCTCCACGTTCAGGTTCCAGCGGTCCAGCTGGACGATGTTTCCGTCCTCTACGTGCGAAAGGATCTTCGTGATGGGTTCGTCGGTGTAACCCTGAGAGAGGAGGGAACCTGGTTTATACCAGCTCATGTGGACAGGCGGGTCAGGACCAGCGGCGTAGCCTCATACTCACCCCAAGCGACCTGTGGCAGAGCAACATCCCACAGGCAGCTCTGCACTCTCTAACACACAGTGTGCACGTACGTGTAACAGAGAGCGCTGTGAAGGACTGCGTGTTATCAACACTGCAAAGACTTTAGCAGCCAGTGGCAGATACAGGTGGGCGAGGGCGCCTCTCTGTGCTGAACGTTAAAGGGCTCAGATTACACTTAGCTGGACGAGACGTGACAGTGCAGAATATTAGAGTCACGAACACAAGACTAGAATACAGGTGAAGGTGAGGAAGTGGGCCAGGCTTAAGATTTAAAAACTGACACCTTTCCTGCACCCACAGCAGCTGTGTTTTATGTTTCCACCAGGCTCAGGGTTCTGTGCGCTTTGTGTTTTGGTTTCCCCCCGTAGTTAGAGCAGCAATGCTCCCTCTTTCCGTTATAATTGTTTGTTTTCCGCAGCAGCCATTGGTCCACTTTCTGTTTGTGAGCTCTATTTGATGGCAGACTTTGGTAACAAGGCGGCAGCACTGAGTAGTATTGTTGTTGTTCAGCCAAGTGCATCATGGTCTCTTCCAGTTCACTGAGTAGGCATTAGGGTTGTTGAGCGTTGTTCGTTGTTAGTGTAGAATAGTAGAATGCAAATCCTGTAAAATATTCTTGTAAAAGTGTATAAAACAGCATCACCTGTCAATATTTTAACAACATGGTTTGATTTAGGCTCTACTGGGATTTTGGGCGCCAATCGTCGACCATTGTGTACTAAATTTCATGGTAATGCATTAAGTCACACCCTGATATTGTATTTTGTTACTCAATCTGTTTTGTTTGCATTAAGTGTAACTCTGTGCGTTGAGCTGTGCGATCTCCGGAAAGTTCCACGTGGGTTTGGTGGAACTTGGTGAAGTGTGATTTACAGTTGCACATTTTATACACTGATGTTGATGTAAGTGGGTTTATGTTTGTTAACATGATTTATTTTATGTTTTCTGTCGATAGTCACAGCCCACTGCCGTGTTCTGAACTGTATTTCTCTGTGTTTTATTTTATTTTGCCTCTTACTTCTGCTATCATGTTTGGGTGTTAGAGGCTGTTACAGGAAAGACTCATACCACTCTGCAAATTCACCTGTACATGCAGTCAGAAATAAACCTGGAGCTACAAGAACCACTGAAGTAATTGTGTTCTGTGTGGCATCTAATTCCACAGGCGACAAGAACGGACATTTTGCAGGTAATATTTATACTTTTCTGAAGTAAAGTTCTGACTTAAGACTCATAATGGAGTATTTTTACTCTGGGGTTTAAAGCTACCTCCTCAGAACCAGCGGGGGGCGCTACCACTCCTAAGAAACTCCAGCAGAACTCACCCCTCCCCAGTTGAGAGTCCTCGCCAGGTCGTTGCCGGTCCCCAGAGGAAGGATGGCCACCGGAGGCTGAGGACGGAGATTCAGCAGGTCCAGTACTGACAAGATCCAGCCCACCTGAACACGCACCAGGAACAGTTATCGTTATTCAACAGATTTTTGTTTAGCAGATTTAAGTAGTTTGGCTCATTTAACGAATCAGTTATTGCTCAGTTTAACTCGTATAAAGTCATGTGGGCCATTCCACCGAATCGGGGCCATTTCAGTCCCCAGGAAATAATAATATGTATAAAAATGCATGAAAATTGACTTTAAACACATTTTATTATTAAGTAAAGTGTCCTGCACATTGATCTTGTTGCAAGATCAAGATATTCACATTTAAACAACAATAAAAATAACTAAAACACTGAAAAATGATGAATTACTATTTTTTTAAATTGTGTTTGGTGCATCATTTATCCAGTTGTTTAATAAATGACACATTAAAAACATTGATAAACCTGAGGTTTGGGTCTCCTTCAAACTTCTGCATTTAAATTACATTTTTCATCACACACAATTTTTTTGAACATGTAACCAACCACATATTTAAAATAAGCACTTTCTTAACTTAACAAGCTTTTAAACATGCTATTTAAATGACAAATGAGTTTCGGTAACAGGACAGAAAAATCCAGCCATCTCCTGCTTTTAACCTTGTAAAAAAATCTAAAAAGCTGTCTGAGAGTGGCCGACACACATTCTGAATATACGTGTTACTATATTCAGTGTTGAAAACACAAACAGGGACAGCGCTGAATGCAGTGCAACAGAAGAGGTGTGATGCTCTCCTGGCCCGGGGTCAGCTGATACGACCACTAGCTGCACGCCCGACGGAGCGAATTAGATACCGGCAGCGGCCTGAGAAGCGGTTAGCGGTTACCTTAGCAACAAGTAAAGCTATCTGTCCATCAGGGAACCCTGTGACTCTGCCAGAGGACATCCCTAAAATCTGTTCAGTAATGTCTGGGGCCCCGGTCGGCCCCCAGAAACACTCACTCAGAAAAATCAGATGCTAAATTAATTCACGCGGCCGAGTGCAGGATGAGTCACTGACGTTTTATAAAGGTTTTAGATTCAGAGGCTGTGAAGACGACTTCACACAGGTTTCTGTTCATCTGAGTGCAGTTTTACTTCAGAATAGTCTGGGTACTGTCTCGCACTGTTTGAGGTTATATTGAAGACCCCCCCCCCCCCGTGGATATGCAGTCTGTGGTGGACTGTGTTGGACTCACTGTCCCGTCCCCCCCGCAGGCCAGGATCCTCAGGTTGGGCACTTTGGCATACAGCTCCAACCTGCAGGAAACACAAAGCAAAGCGTGAGCAGTGAGATTTAAACCGGTTCCAGACAATTTGCTCCAAACTGCAGGACTGAACGGACTCTGAACAGACCTGGAGGGACCGGAGAGAACCGGAGGGTCTGCGGATGAACAGGAACTATGCGGCTTCGAGGACTGAAGTAGAACAGGGACTGAACTGAACGACTCGGGGTTTGGATTTCAGTTTTATGTTTAGATATTTGATTAAACTTAGTGTTTATTGTATTTTGAACTTTTTGGATTAACTGCATTGGTTCCACTCGTTTGTGTCGACCTGCTCAGCTAGAAGCTCAGTCTGGTCTCTTTACTCTGAGTTAGAATCATGTTGGCTGAAACTTGTCCCTGACAAACGTAATAAACTAAACTAAGATGTGTTTTATGAGGACAAATCTTTCTGCTGAACATCAGTTTCTGATGGCAGATTACACTGTATGCACTGTCCAAATAATAACAATGTGCACAGCGGTGCTTTCACTCCGTTTCCCTGTAAAACACCTGCACGTATCAAAAACCTGCATAAACCAGTTTTTTAAACTATAATAATGATTTGCATATGTTGAAATTCAGTTTGTAAATTCATTTTAATAATCCAGGTTGTGTCTAAAATGTCTTATGTGTAGAAATTATTTCTTATTTTATTATTATTTTAGGTAAAATGGAAAGTATATATTTCAAATCCCACTGTGGTTTCCAATACAGAGGGATTTTCACTTTATATGTTTGGCTACTGAAACGGCTGATTTGGACTGCTGACTGCAGTTTACTTAGAGAGCAGTCAGATCTTTTGTGTCACGTTTGGGCCGATGACTGTTAATATTTGCCAACATCACGCTTCCTCTTTCCCAGCCTGCAGTGTAAAGCTGCCTGTGGTTCTTCAGTCACACGTCAATCGGCGATCACTAACTGATCTGTTCAGTCTGAACATCGTCTCCTCGCTGCCCCCAACAGAAATAAGGGACCTGGGTCAACGTGGCGGATCTTACCCCTCTCTGGGGCCTCCCTTTGTCAGGTCAAACACCTGCCGAGGGTTCAGGTACCACATGAAAGACTGGATGATCTTGGCTCCCTGAAAGTGAAAAAACAAACAGAAGTAATTTAAAGGGAAATTAAATCATGCAACAAACAGCAACACATGCTGACTGATGTCCACTCTGATCCCGGTGCTCAAGAACGTGGGATCCCGCAGACAGAATGAGCCGACGCAGCAGGTTTATACATTTTACAGATCGGACACGCAACACGCTGAGGACGCCTCCGCCTCGGCTCGCTCTCATTGGCTGCTGCAGGTTTAGATTGGTAGCTTTACTGTCCCAACGTAACAAGCTGTGGAGTGAAATTGGGTTTTGTAACTCCGTATTTATACAGAATCATTTATGAAAAATGGTAAACAGAAATAACCTGCAGCAGAGCTGAGGATGAATTATGACTCAGACTACAGGATCATTTGGGTTTAAAATCTGTTCCGACCAGCCTCAGATCGGGAACGCCTTCACAACGATCAGGATGGCGAAGCGGATAGCGACAGGAAGTACAAGTCTTTTTACTGACTCGGATATCAGTCAGGAAAATGAACGAATCACTGACAGCTCGTGACTCCAGTCATATGAAAGATTAGACTGAAACAGCAGAATTGGACCCAAACGTCGGCGAGCGCTCACACGATAACCTACAGTCTGTAACAGCTGCACTGCATTCTGGTCTATTTCCTGCTTAAAACTCCTCTTTACTCTGAGGGTCTGACAATAAAACCTTCACAGGGAGAGGAAAACCAAACGAGGAACAACGTGTTCACAGAAGAGCCGAGACCATCAGTCCGTTGTTCTGTTCAGTAGGAAATTTACAGCCAACAGTTTTGCTAATTTCTCAAAGTTATTAAAAGTTATTTCTCAACCAAATATAGTTTGAGTTCTGTGGCTTCAGTAAATAGGAGAATTTTCCAGACTCAGTAGTTTGTAAAATAAAAAAATAAAAATGATGTGTGAATAATCTGTTTGCAGCCATAAAGCCTGAGTCCACGCGTGAAGATCTGTAGGCAGTAAGTTCTTCAACGACAATAAAGAAGGACGATGTATTACGAGTGGTATCTTTTTATGAGAATATTAACTGCAAATAAAATATGAAATAAAACTAAAAATGCACAGGAGAGCCGGCAGCACAAAGTCTGCAAAGCTCACAGTGACGTTATCATCAGCATGTGCATCAGAAACTGTGAGACTCTAAATGTTCCCTCAGGGGAAGTGCTGAAAACAGAACCTGGTTCCCTCCACTCTTTGGGTTAACGAACACCAGCAGAGGCTTCATGAGCTGAGACGGGAGAGGCTTCACCAGGAAGGGCTTCCAGCGGCCATCTTGGACCTGAGAGACAAAGAAGAGCGGTGATGCTGCAGTCTGCCTCCTGATCCTATCACATGACCTTATCCAAACTCATTACCCATGATGCAACAGATGTTCTAATTATGTTACAGCATTTTATTTGGAACCAAACATTCATTAAAGACTATGTTGGATTTAGTACTAAATAAAGTTGCTGTACAGGAAACAAAGCTTCTCGGGGGAACCTTAGACTTTAATTTGTCGTTGGTCGAGACATGTAGATGAAGTGGTGAAAAAGATGGGGAGAAATATATCTGTAGTTAAAAGGTGTTCTTCGTTTTTAACCCCATATCTAACTAAACATGTTTTGCAGACCCTAGTTCCATCACATTTAGATTATCGCTCTGTGGTTTGGTCAGAAACTGCAAATTTAGGGAAACTACAAAGGGTTCAGAACAGAGCTGCTCGTTTAGGCCTCGGCTCTTCAAGAAGGGCTGACGTGAACAAAATGCTGTAAACTCTCCTGGTTAAAGGCTGATGAGAGGCTCAAAGTATCACTTCTTGGCTTTATAAACAAAATTAATGTATGGAAAACTCCTGACTGTCTGTACAGGCAACTTACTCTGAGTTCTAACGTTCATACATACGCCACAAGGCATGCCATTATTCCAAAATCCAAACAAACTCAAAACAGCGCACAGGGCTGTAAAGAGCTGTGGTTGGATGGAACTGTCTTCCAGTCATCTTGTCACAACTCAAAATAATATTAGTTTTAAAAAACAAGTAAAGGAATATTTCACGTCTGCTTCTATCAGGAAACACAGCTTATCTTTTTGTTGTTTTATTAAGTTGTATATTTGTTCTGTCTACTGGTTGTGTTTTTTTTGTTTTTCTTGTAATTTTAATCAGCGTATTGAGTGTTTTTATCTTTGTTATGTGTTTCGTGTGGAGCCCAGGAGGAGCAGCAGATGCATTTCTTTGCATCAGCTGATGTGGATCCTAATAAATCAAATCAAACCTCACGCAGCCAAGTCAGACTTCACTACGCTTTCTGTTCTTTCTGAAATTACCTCTGACAGAAATACAGTCATTGGAAAAGCAAGAAGGGGTTTTTGGACTAAAGAGCCAGCAGACCTTGGACCAGCTGGACCAGGCACCTCGGCAGTGATCACTAAGAGGTAAGTCGGCCGGGATACGAGCCGTGTCGGCCCAGCGTGGACTTAAGTCTGCACCTAAAGGTCCGGTCTGGACAAAGTGGGACTCATGTTGGCCAAACAATGTAAACCAGAGACTGTTGTGCCCGCATCTTTACAGAGACCTGGTCCAGCAACATCCTGGATCAAGCACTCGGCGGACGGTCTAAGACGAGAGGACGTGGACTCTGAGTTTTACGTCCACAGACTCCCAGACTTTTTAAAGTGAAGATGAACCCGGATTTTCACCTTGTTGCTGCTGTTTGCATTAGACACAAATATAAAAACGTGTGCTGCCACTTCCTCACCTCGGCTCCCTTCTTGCTCGACTTGTTGCATTTCAGCGACGTCCTTTTCTTCTTTTTACTGGACTTTAGAGACGACTGCAGAAAGGAGGACAAACAGTGTCAGTCTGAGCACCTACAGACAACAACGTTGACCAAAAAGCTTTGTAGAGAAAAAACATAGTATAAATGATTAAGATGAAAATACAGTGAACTAATTATGTGTAACACAAAATACAAGCAGCCATGTAGTCACAACAATTCTGGAGACTCAACAGCAGCATATTGAATAACAATTTAATGCTTAAAATATAAAAAATATATAACGATATTTATTTATTTATTTTATTTAGTGATGATAAAACTAGCAGAAGGAGTCGTGCTGCCGTCCACGTCTCTCCAAATGTTGTGATTTTGAATGTTTCAGATGAATAAAGATTCAGTTCAGCATCCAGATGTGTCCTGTACACCTGTACATCACTGCAGCGAGGAGAGCAGTCAAACCAAAGGAGGTCAGCAAAACAAGAATTTACTGAGGACAGGTCTGTAGCAGGGCTGGGAGAAAAGAAATCGATCCTGAGAAGCATCGCGATTCTGAATCGTTTAACAAAGGTCAAAAATCAATTATTTAAATGTTAATTGATAACGTGATGTTGGCTGAACTGCAGCGCCCGGACCTTCTGTGGGAACAGAGACCGGTGAGGAATGAATGACTACTGAAAGGTCACACAATCATTAATATCAACGCGCAAGTGAGGATCGTCACTCGCACACAGAGCGAGCGTGGTGACGCGCTTGGCGGGATCTCTGCGTATCCTGTGCGTGAGGCCGAGCGAGTGAGAGAGAGCGAGCGAGCGGCAGAACGTGACCGAGAAAAAAATTAGCAGTAACTTTCAGCCTTGCAGTAAACGTGCAGCGTTTCTGTGCGTCCGTTAATAAAAGTCTGTAGTTTCCCCGACTGCAGGAGAAGTGAACATCTCCCCTGCTCAGCACGTTTTACAGCTGTTATGTAACTAACTCAGTAACAAAGTCATGTTAACTCGCACAGCTGGATGTCATTAGTTCTAACTTACCTACTTTTCCAGGGTTGAGAACATCAGGTACAAACTGGTGTTCAGCTGTGTCCTGTACACAGACTGAACATTATTATACTTCAGCTTTCAGAGGAGTCTGACAGCTGGCTGCTAAAGAACTGAGGCACCAAACAAGTTATTTTAAGCTAATTAAGAGCTCTTTCTTTGGGATTTTAATGTGCAAATTAAATGCTTATTAATTATCAAAAGATCATGTACAGAAAAAAAAGGATGTACTGATGAGGTGCCCAGAGATTCTCGTCTGTACTACTTCAAAAAAAACGGTTAAATTTAGAACTAACTTTCGTTTCAAGGCTAATTTATACTCGTGTGTCTTACACTGTACCCTAAACCTTCCCATACGCCGTCCGAAGCAGACCAAACTGTGATTGGTCGGTTTGGCAGCGTCGTGTTTCCGGATTAACCCTTTTGTTCTGCTTCAACCGGCTCAAGGGTCAAACGGACCGTCTTCTCTCGTTTCTACGTTTTAGTAATTTCTGGAAGTCAGGAGGTTTTTCCACAGAGCTGCAGTCGGCCTCCTCTCCAGGACAAGAGGAACAGCTGATGGAGTTCAGCTAAATTCTGGGTCCTGAGCTGAAGTCGGCCTCCTCTGATCACAGCAGGTAACAAAGCTGCCTAAACGTCCCGTTCCTCGGACGCTCAGGCGACTCAGACGTCTCGTTGCTGGAAACGTTTTAATAACCTTCCGATCTGTCGCCGCTTTATTTCAGTGTTTCTTTAAGAACCTGATGCTTTTATCCAGTTTGTTATTAAACCTGTAACGAACTTTATCGCCTGTCTCTTCATCACACTCCCACACAGGAAGCTGCTTTAATGCTCAAACACAGTCTGTAGTTTTTATTATGTTCCATCAGATCTGATCTTCATTATAAACGTTGCTCCTGGATCGTGGTTACTAAATAATGGCGCCTGTGCGTCGCTGCGTGCGGCGTGCAGGCCTTCAGACCGCGGTGGAAACGCTCACAGCTGAAGGAACCTTTCAGTTCCTTGGAAAGAGATCTGGGGACTTGAAAGTCCAGGGGTCAAAAAGCAGCATGAGGGTCCTCACAAGTCCTGACAGTGTGTGTGTGAGGGTACCTGTGTCCTGCGGACCCTGATGATCCAGGTAGGAGGGATGATGACAGCAGCGTGAGCTCCCAGAGAGCAGCACTCCTCTATCTGCTGCAGCATGAAGCACGTCACCTTGTTGTGATACTGAAACACAAACAGGAACATGAGACACAAGCACAACATGACATCGGCTTGTACTTCGGGGTGTTGAGTTACAAGCATTTCCACAAAATATGTGTCTGTTATTTGATTCCAGCTGTCGTCCGACTTTACTATGAAACAAGTGAGCGTAGCTCAGCCCTGATTGATCCAAACTCCATTCAGATAACAGGCATTTTAAAAGTTGTTTGCTCGTCATCTTGCAGGCCGACCTGACATGAATTCATATGTTTAACAAATCAGCATCACAAGCTACTTATTTTGGCAGCAGTTTAAATGTTTATTTTAGCTTCTGTAGTAAAGCAGATGAAGAGCAAATATTTGCAGGCTGAGTAAGTAAACGGCATTAGTATCAGCTTAAGTGAGGCTGCAGCAAAGTGGTTCATTATTGTTCAGTATTTAACCGGCTTGTTTTCTTGTTTCCATCCAAATGTAGTGCAAATTTTAAATCATGCACAATAAACCCTGACGTGCGGCTTGTGTCCACGCACTGGAGATAAACAGCTGGTGGAGCTGATTGGCTGCCATTAAGCCACCACAGAAGAAGAAGAGAACACAGTCAGGTGACGTCATTATAAGAGCTGCAGTCAGGGCTCAAACGACGGAAAAACCACGTGGAGAACGTGAAGAACTCAGACGTTTCTGTCGGTTTGTTAATGTGAGGAAGGTTCCAGCCTCCTCATCACTGCGCACACAGCTGACGCCTCTTCACTTGAACTCACTGCTTCATGCACGGCACTGTTTATTGGTCTGTTTATCCGCCTCACTCAGCAGGAAACACTGTTTGGAGATATTTCAAATTTCCTGCGTTTGAGCTCAGGATGGTGTTTGGAGTTTTGGGTTCTGTTTCTGGTTTTGACATTGTTTCATGTGTCTATTTGCCTGCTTCTCTTGTTTCTTGTCCCTAGTTATTTGCCTTGTCTGTTATCTAAAGGTCTTAGTCCTGCATTTTAGTCCTTTGCCTCAGTTCATGTTAATGTTTTTCCTGCTCTGTGTGTTTCCTTATTTGATCTTCTCTTGTTAAGGGTTTAGTTTATTCTTATGTTTATCTGCATACATGTTCGAGTCCTGTGTCTCCATGTTTCAGTGTAGTCCTGTCCCCGGTTTGGTCCGGTCTCAGTCCGTGCCCTGATTTTGCAGTCTTTCCATATTTTGTGTTTTACTTTGGTAGATCTGTCCTGGTCTGTTCTGTGCACTTTACTTCCTGTTTTATTTTGTAATCTTCCGTGCCCGGTGTTCTTGTCCAGTTTTGCTTCCTGTTCTGTTCTTTGCTGTGATCCACCTGTTTTATGTTCGTTTGCCTGACTCCTTACTGCCTGTTCTCGCTTCAGTCTGCGTTGGATCACTGTGGTTTGTTGCTCGTAGCTTGTGGAGGCGCTTTAACCGTCTCTGCCTCGTGTTTCTGTCAGCATGGCCGACTTGTGGGTTATGGTTTCATCGTCTTTGGATTTTGGTTTGTAAGTGTGCTTGTTTTTTTGTTAATAAATCACTGGATGATATCTGCTCAGCTCTGGTTTCCTGCGTTTGGGTCCCTAACTAGCTCACAGATGGAGCTGCAGGAAAGTCAAACTACCACTGAACTCACCCGGCCTGTGTTTGGGCCTTTAATTTCTTTCACAGCTATCAAACTTGTTATTTCAGAGAGAGAGAGATGGTCGCCTATCTTAGAAAGGATGAAAGTCAACGGTTACCATGGTTATTTAAACTTTTATGAAAAGCTGTTTAGATTATTTTCATCGGTCGCCCCTTACGGACTAAAGGAATATAGAAAAACTGGAGTGATATTCAGACTTTATGAGATCAGGAGTCACCACATATTTTCGTCTCTCCTGTTTACTGGAAATCTGAACGAATAAAACTTTGGTGCTTCGTTTTTTTTATGTGAAATGAACGATACAGCTAACGAGGATTTTAGTATTCGAAGCTTCTGTAGATTATTTCAACGATTCATCGATGCGTCATTTAAAAAGTACTTTTGCTTTGGGAGAACAACAAACGCTCGTGGTCACATGTTCAGCTGAGGACTGCAGCTTCATTTGGCTTCAGCTCAACAATCAGTCAGGATTTCAGTTAGATGTTCCTGTTACCTCGTCTGTGGTCCGCTGGCAGAACACCGGCTGCTTTCTGAACGGGTGCCGTCGTGCTGTTGCCGAGGCGACATGAGTTTAGTTTTACGGTGGACGGACGGTAACATTACAGTTGTTTTTCTTTAGCTTGAAATAATCCCAGACTTTGGACACTTTCTTCTTCGTCCCTCGCTGTTTCTCTCTTCCTCCACTTTGCAAACAGCGCCGTCATCATCACGTCGTGTTCACACAGCTCGATGTGCGACGGTAATAAATGTCTGTGCGAAACACTGTGCTGTATCGTTATAGGGATTAAATAATAAATAGAACATCGATTTAATCGATGAATCGTTTCAGCCCTAATAAAAACTGGACCAGGCTTCTAATCGAGACCTGAATTTATTTATCTTGATGTGCAGCCACGCCGGGCCGGTAAAAGGGACAGGCGTCTAACTGGGACTCGGCTTTTAATTGTTTTAGAGTGAAATAATCAGCTAACATGAAAACACTCTCTGAAAGTACACATGGAGGTAACTTCAAAATGTATCTGATATTTCATGCAGACGGTCACAGAGAAATGCAGGTTACTGTTCTAATGTAAAGGACCTGCAGGACTCACCGCCTGTTTGCACCACGAGCAGCTGATGGCGACAATCTCCTTGCTGTGAAATGAAAACTTCTGTTGAAATCCCTGTTGGTGATAAATAAAGAGGCTCTGTTAGCTCTCAGGCTGCAGCATCCTACAAGTGAAAAGGTCCGGAGGGACTGATGGAGACTCACCTTCCCACACTGTCGACACTTCCCCGTCTGACGCCTCCTGTGGACCCAGTGGTGTCGCACAACGTTGGACTGAAATGAAACAGCGTATTAACGATCTGAAATGATTTCTGAGCACAGGAGCGTTCAAATCCTGTTTGATTTTCAAAATTGAACATTATAAATTTTTCACATTGTGCATCGTGGCAGTTATTAGACAGCAAATAACCGTAACGACTGAGACTGACCTCTCGAACAGCACGAGATCCTGGTTCCCTGAACGACGGCTTGCACCTGAAATTAATCTGAACAGCGAGACAAGAGACTGTGAGGAGAGAAAAGGAAATATCTTCGAGAGAAGCTGCTGATCCTGGTGCAGTTTTACCTTCTCCAGCTGCTGCATGCACATGGTGTGGACCGATATCTTACATCCAGCGCATTTCTTCCTCGCCACTGACTTTTGCTGCAGAAAACAACAACAGATGCATTTTGATACACAAAAATTGCTTGGTAACGGTTGTTTTATTGAAATTATGAGGGGGTAGGTAATAATAATAAATATTAATACATTTTATTTATAACGCACTTTACATTTGAGGCAAATCTCAAAGTGCTACAGGTTTGTCACAAAGCAGCAACCTGCAAGGTTAATCAAAGTTAAAGTTTCTGCTAAAAAGAAATGGACAGATCTTTAATAAATACAAGAAGGAACGGCAGGAATATTCGATGTATCGAACAGGATGCATCATTTTTGCCATAATTTTGGAGTTTTGCAAATTCCATTAAATATGAAAACTGTTATTCCCCCAGCATATTGGTTCAAATTGCAGAGCACTATGTTAAATCCTCCCCTAGTGTTGAATTTCTTTGAGATATTGCAGGCAGCGTCTTAGTTTCTTAGTCAAGGGAAGGGTCAGAATTAAACATTAAATATTAAAACACTGGGGAGCGGCTTCCTTTTAACCTGATGTTCAGTCCTCTTTCCCTCCCTGGTCGTTTTCATACAGTTCTTAAAATACTTTTCCATCAAATTGTCAACAAATTTTAAGCAAACATTTTAAATGTTGCAAAAAACTGACTTAGGCGACAGTGGAAACAGCTGAAATTTTTGCCTTTACATTTCATAGACAGACAGTGTTTGTGACCACAGGGGGCGCTGTGACTCACCAGTGATTTAGCGATGCAGTACTGCTCTCCAACGTAACAGAAGTCTCCAGAGCCGCTGGTCTCAAACCAGATGTGGTCCCCAAACAGGGCGTTGTCCTGCGGGACGGATGACAAGCATCAAAACATTTTTACAACAACAATCCTGCTCTAAAGACGATTTAACATTTAAAAATGTCTGAACAAATAATGTTGGCTTTAAAGGGAACACCAGCCGTTTTTAATGTTAAAGGTAGTTTCTCTATTGTTAAACCTGGGTGCTACTTCACATATTTCAGTGTTGAAATCTGGTGAGAGGAGAGTTGTTGCAGGAAGACGCCGGTGGAAACGAGGGAGGGGAGTTTTTTTGTGTTAGAGGACCAGTGTAACCAACAAATAGTCTGGAAGGCGATCAGCGATCAGACTTTTAAACTCCCTGTAGGGCCCTATAGGGGTTTCAAATGTGCACATGCTGGCTGCTTCCATGCTGTGTGTTTTGTTGCAGACAGGCTGCTTTGAACTAATTCCCCCTAGTGGGATAAAAAAGTTGACTGAATTGGGTTACCAGGTTTAAAAATACAGGAATGGTCTTTCAGCTTTATAGCATTTACAATAAATGTTAGGAACTTGCCTTGGTGTCAACAACAAACACAGCATGTTAATAATAAAACCTAACAATAAAAGACATCTTTAAAATATGCAAAACAGCATGAATACTGTAAATACAGAGAAGATTTACAATCAGGAGTCAAATAGTCTGGGAATATATTTAAAACAAAGTTGTCTCAACAGACAGCGTTTCTTCAAAGAGCAGCAGCATCTCTTGATAAATTTAGTCTTATGGCTCTATTTCTATTCCACTGACCAACAGATGGCAGTAACAGACCAAGCACTACAACACCGCTGTGCCAACAAGGGTTAAACAATACTGGATTTAAAGTACTTTTAAAAACTCGGCCTGAATGCACAAACCCAATTCCAATGAAGTTGGGACGTTGTGTATGCAGGTAAATAAAACCAGAAAACATTCATTTGCAAATCCTTTTCAACCTGTTTTCAGTTTAATACACTACAAACACAAGATATTTAATGTTCCAACTGATAAACTTTGTTTTTTGCAAATATTTGAATTTGATGCCTGCAACACGTTCTAAAGAAGCTGGGACAGGATCAACAAAAGACTGGGAAAGCTGAGGAATGCTCCAAAAACACCTGTTTGGAACATCCACAGGTGAACAGGTGAAGTGGAAACAGGTGAGCGTCATGATTGGGTATAAAAGGAGCGTCCCCGAAAGGCTCAGTCATTCACAAGCAGAGATGGGGCGAGGTTCACCACTCCGTGAACAACTGCGTGAGCAAGTAGCCCAACGGTTTAAGAACAATTTTTCTCAACGTACAATTGCAAAGAATTCAGGGATTTCATCATCTGTAGTCCAAAATATCATCAAAAGATTCAGAGGATCATGGAGAAATCTCTGCACGTAAGCTGCAAGGCCGAAAACCAGCACTGAATGCCCGTGACCTTCGACCCCTCAGGCGGCGCTGCATTAAAAACCGACATCAATGTGTAAAGGAAATCACCACACGGGCTCAGGAACACTTCAGGAAACCACGGTGCAGTTAACAAGGTTCGTCGCTACATCAACAAGGTAAAACTCTACCATGCAAAGCGAAAGCCAAATATCAACAACACTCTGAGGTCATCTGAGATGGACTGATGCAAAGTGGAAAAGTGTGCTGTGGTCTGACGAGTCCACTTGTCAAATTGTTTGTGGAAATCATGGACGTCGTGTCCTCCGGGCCGGAGAGGAAAAGAACCGTCCGGATTGTTATCAGCGCAAAGTTCAAAAGCCAGCATGTGTGATGGTATGGGGGCGCGTTAGTGCCCACTGCATGGGGAACCTGCACATCTGTGAAGGCACCGTCAATGCTGAAAGGTGCATACAGGTTTTGGAGCAACATATGCTGCCATCCAAGCGACGTCTTTCTCAGGGACGTCCCTGATTATTTCAGCAAGACTATGCCAAACCTCATCCTGCACGTTAGAGCCCTGCACGGGCCTCAAATCTAGGCCCGAGCCCGGCCCTGTCCTGAGACGCTCAAGCCCTAGCCCGACCCGTATCCGACAGCTCATCAAAATTATGAGCCCGAGCCCGTTTTTTTTTTTAAATTATTATACAGCGACAGCCTGCCCTATTTGCAGCCATTAAAATATGTCAGTTTTGTTAGTTATGTTTCTTGAGAGAGAGACACTCCGTCGCACGTGTCTTTATTCCCCTGCAGCGAAGTCGCAAACATCAATCCAAATTGTTAATTGTTATTTCATGTTTTCACCATTATTACAGTTCCTTTTTAAGGCATAGCAGCCTGTGTGATGAGCTGCGTGTTCCCTGCTTTGTACCGCATCGTTTAAAATCCTGACTGAATCTGAAACCACGTTTCCTCTTTGATTGAATCATTTTATGTTGAATGTTGTGTTCAGCGGCTGGCAAACGATTGTAAGTGACTCACGCTCCAGTCGACGGTGCTGTTGGGCTCCTGCAGGGGGTCGGTCTGTCCGGACGTCGCGACGTCGGGCTGAGCCGCCACGTGCTGCAGGCCTGACTTCGCAATGGCTTTCCTGAAACCATAAAAGACATTTTAAGAAAACAGACTTCAGATAATTTTTCTTGATCACAAAACATTAGATTTCAAGTCATTTCTGTCATGTTAAAGGTGGAGGTAAAAATCCTAAACCACAACCTCAATCACTTCAGCACAACATTAACGTCACATTTGATGTTTGTATGATTACCTGCAGCCAAGCGGCAACCTCCGGCTCTCACTTCCGATGCAACCAGGAAGTAACTGAAAACTGCAATTCATCGAGTGGCCACTTGAGGCTGGCTGCAGAAGGGAGTCAATCTCCATTGACCCCCTTGTTAAAATGCCCAACTTTACAGCAGAATAAAACATGTTTACAGCCTGGTTCAAAAAATGGTTTTAGTGCATATCGCTAATTTTGCCCTTCGTGACAACTGTGAGGGGGGTGAATTTTTTTATAACTCACCTGCTTAAATTATATTAAGCCTTAAAGTTCTGCATTATTAGGGGCGTGGCCGCTTTGATTGACAGGCGTCTCTAACCTCTGCCACTCCTAACAATGTGACCGCCGTCTGTTAGCCTCACTCAGCTACACGGAGCTCTGAGGCTCAGCCTGTCGGAGGCTTTTGGACATTTCTACATGCAGATACCGGATGATTAATGGCAGGCTGTGCAGTTCATTGGGGAGAGAACCTCCAGGAACTCCTCCGTGTTCTACTGGGTGAGTGAAATTTTTTTATCAATGTATTTTATGTATGTGTTAACATTTAACAAGTATCGCTCGGCACATCGCTTGTTAGCTTAACGTTAGCTCGTTACGCTAATTAGCCAAATATGAGTAGCCCCAAGCTGCTAAGTTAGTGTCAGTAAGTAATTTAGTGTGCTCTGACCGCAGCTTTTAATGAGTCAAAGACAAGTCAGCAAGAAGAAGCCAAAATGTAACGTTAATTAATCTTAGTGTTAGACATTAGTGTGACAATGCTTTGAAGAAAAGGCATCTGTATGAAGTTGTAAGTAAAAGGCTCCGCTCTCAGTTAGCTGACGTTATGCTAACGGTAACTTTTACTAGCGGGCGATGTGAGATTTAGCCACATCCTGTAACAGAATCACTGTTCAGTTAGGTGCTAGCCAGGTACTATTATAAGTGGCTGCTTCTGGACACAAAGGGTTTAAAGGCAGAGAGCCGAGGGGGCAGCGGCTGCCTGAAACTGTCACACCGAGGAGCACCGATGCCGCTATTTGAGCTATCTCTGTTTCTCCCGAGGGGAGCCGTGCACCTCCGAGTGTAACGTTACCGTTACGATACCGTTATACTATTCTTTGTGGGGTTTATCAGTGGGGATGATTGATTCAAAGTACATGTTAAAGACTGTTTAGTCATCAATAAGTTATTCCACTCAGTAGATGTAACGTTAGCATTCATTGAGATTCAGCAAATAAGGTGAAAACTGCGTTTGATCAGCGACGTTTCTATAGAGTTTAAGAGGTGGATGCATAATTTGACTGAACAGCTGTTGTAGGCTACCTGCAGAGATTTGCATCCACCTTTTTGTCAGCATATAATGTGCGTTCTGCCTGCAGACAGGTAGCTGGGCTGTGACTAGGGCGATGGTTTAGTTAAGGCCAGAAATTAGGTGCGTGAGAGCCTCTGAGTTTGTTTGGTGGACTAGAATTTGCCAAAAAAGGTTGTACAGTTCAATAAAAAATAAGATCCTTATAATAAGCGTTAAAAAAGATCTGACTTGAGTATTTATTATTGTACAGTGTCCAACAGCAACCCGTTTATTCCACAAATTACACTGTATTTCACATTGCCACCTAATTACTGTCACATGCCAGAGAGGTTTTCATGCTGAGGCATCTCAGAGCTCAGTAGCTTTATGGCTCTTTGGAAGAAGCTGCTTAACTGTCTACCCATTGTTGTCTTTACAGGTGCCAGAGGAGCTGATTGCAGAACCCTCCAGATGTGATTAGCTGTGTCCAGCTCATCAGGAGAGAACATCTCCAGCTTCCAGCTCTTCAGCTCCTGCTTTTCTTTTTACTCAACACCTGAGCACTACTGACGTGAAATTATGACACTGGCTTCTTATCAACAGATTCGTCATTATAATAACTCAACACATTTCAAGTCATACAAAACTACTTTTACATTTGTAACCTTTCAATGTTGATGTTTTCATTAATGCAAGACAAGAGTTTAATTTATTAATCTATTGCTTTTGTATTAGGAACACTTTGTTTTAAAGTGTATCAAACTAATTATACATAATAAAATCATTCTTCATTCATTATCAGTTTCATATTTTAATTTTAAAGTTAGTGTGATCTAAACTTCAAAATATATTCTAGTTAACAGCTGTAAATGAAAAAAATATTAAGATGTTATTTATAGGTTAACATTTTTTTTGTTAGTAAAAGTAAAACACTAAAAGGTTGGTGTTGTATATGGTTTTATTTTGACATTTCTTTAAGAGACAAACGTGACATTGACTGAGAAGTTACTCAGTAGTGAAAAACAAAGAATTATCTGCACACTGAGTAGTTTTGAAGCCCTGTAGGTATCATTTATTGTGACCTGAGAAGGTTTTGTGTGGTTTACATTGTATAGACTCACCTGTTTACTACATATGCATTTGGTCAGCTCAGAGTGCTTATATATATTTATTACAAGTGAACCATAAACTGTGTATTTTTTAAATTAATCTATGATACAAATATGGACAATATTAAAAAGTCAGAGTAAACAGAAGGAGAGAAGGCCTTTCCACGTCAGTCCACCCCATCAGCACAATGAGGACTCCCAGGTCTCTGCAGCTCTCTGGGCTCCAGGTGGGACATCTGATCCACAGTGTGATTCTGGGAGAAAATGGAACAAGGGAGACAGTCTTTAAATGGTTTTGTGTTGTCCTTTTAAGACAGACGATTTTATATTTGCTATAAAAATGTCCAGTAGCCAAGACTAGCAACGTTATTTAGACTCAAAGTTTAAGCTTTGAGTAGCAGATGTGGAAGCATCAGAACCGCAACAAGAATCTTGTGACAAATATAAAAAGTACCTTTCTCTCTCTCGTGTCCTATTCCAGACAATAATCCCACACAAGTTGACACAACCCTGCCGACAGCAGCAACTTTACTCAAAATAACGTTAGCTGTGTGGGGAATTTACTAACGTGATAGCAGCCATAGCTAACGTTTTACAAGTTATACAGCGTCCATCATGTAACTAAGGACTCTACCGCTAGCTTATTACGTTTATTACAAGTAACAACTGAGGTAACCGCTTCGTAACCAACGGTATGTAAAAGGGTTAATTGATTTAATTGTTCATTTGAGATGTAAGCGTTCAGTAAACTTAAGGTAACGTTAATTAATAACTGATTCATAGTTAACTTCTAACGTAACGTTAGTGTTGCAAAATAACGTTATCACATTTATATATTAAAAAGCATTTAAAAGCTTATGAAGTATAATGTCAATAACAGATATGTGAGGTATTTTATTATTTTCCGGTGTCTTACCTTGACTGTAGTTGGTCATGTCCGTAAACTGGTAACGACACGGCCGCGCAGATTCCAACCTCCACCGTACAGCACCGCCGAGTAGCATGTAGCATTAGCTCCTTAGCCTGAGCTAACTCGGTCACGTCGAGCTAGGCGGGAGTGGTTTCAGCAAAACGTCACCTCAGCTCCACCTACGACCGCCTCTTTGCCCATTTTTGGTTATCCGGGAGTGACGCTGCGGTGCAGCTGCCAAGATGGCGTGACCAGCACCGCCACTTTTGAGCTTCAAAGCGGCTCTTCAGAAACCAATGGTGACG
>JALXJV020000008.1:1831776-1848201 GCA_024633595.2 Lepomis macrochirus
CTGTTATAGGCGTTATAGCTCAGTTACATTCTAAACACAGCTTACAATTTACAAAAAAGACTGTTGTTTTATAGGCGGTGATAATATTAGGCTCATAATGTCGACTTGTTCTTACTGTTCTGCTGTTTTGTTCGGACTCATCGGGCATCCAGAGAGAAACTCACAAAAGTTTGAAAGTCCAAATAAAAGTCATTAATTCCAAAATTCACAGTAGATTTTTTACCCAACAGAAAAATAATCACTTTAACTAAAAATTACTCAGCATTGGAAAAGTTATAGCCGCTCAAAAAGCACACGAGGGAGCCGCACCCCCTCTAACACAGGGAAAAACTACAGAGCGTCAGATCTGATGATCATGGAGCAACTCAAAACCTCTGAGCAGCAGCTTTTATGCAGATTTACTTCATACAAGTGGATCTCTGTCAGACACAGAATCCACCCAGGACACATCGCTCAGCCCCGCCGTCAGACTCTCCTTCACTCACTGCGCTGAGCACGTGGGAAAGGCGTTGCCAATAGCAACATAGAATGTTTATCTAAACGTGCGACATGAACGGCGCCAAAATGACTGTATCCTCTATAGAGGTTAGTTTTACCTGCTGGCGCTTACAGGTAGAAATGCCCATTTTTTAAAATCTGGCTTCATCTTTACATTTTTTAACAACAGGGGGCGCCACACTAAACACTTTTAGGAAAAATCAGAGACGGTGGGACTTGAATATTATATTGAAACAAAGATACATACAATCAAAAAAACAGCTGCTTGGGTAAATTTGACCTGTTGGCTAGTGTTAAACCTGGTGTTCACAGGTCTGCATGTAAAAACACATATATTATGAATAAATATATATATATATATATATATATGACTAATAAATATGTCAGTCAATAAAACCGTTTTTTATTTGGATCAGAATCAGAATAATTAAAAATGTAGAGATGAACACAGAACCTCGCTCCGTTCTCTCCAGGAGCACCTGAACTACGTGACGGAGATCTCTCAGGAGGAGCTGTACATCCTGGACCCGGAGCTGGTCGTAAAGGAGACGGTGGGCACCTCCCCCGGCATGCCTGACCTGGTGGACTCCGAGGAGCACCAGGACCAGCAGAGACAGTTCACCTTCTCCTGCTCGCCGTCCTCGCCCAAATCCTCAGCCACAGCGAGGTGAGCGGCAGAGTGTTGATCCCCACCTGGGCTTTTTATAAACACACTTTCTCCATCACAGGTCCAGGAAATGTCCCACATCAATGCATATATATATATATATATATATATATATATATATATATATAAATTTGCAAAAATTTCTACATTTCTGTTTTTGTCTGTCAAGATGGGGTGCTGAGTGAACATTACTGAGAAATAAAATGAACTTTTTTGATTTTTGGAAAATGGCTGCAATGAAACAAAGAGTGAAAAATTTAAAGGGGTCTGAATACTTTCCGTACCCACTGTACATATATATATATATAAAAACCAGGCTCGTGGACTGGAAAAGATCAGACTTGGCCTGTTCACACTGTCAGAAAGAGACCAGGTCTGAGTCACATAGGGGCAAAAACAACAAAAAAAAGAATGTGTGTCCCGTTGGCCTGCCGTCTGATGGCAGCCTGAGTCACCTGACTGCAGCCGCCTCCTCGCTGGCTGAAGGCGTAGAGTCAGAGCGTCTGTCAGCTCTGTTTGTGTTTCAGGGCCAGAGACTTTCAGAGGAAGAGGATTTCCAGCGACAGCTCGGTGGCTGATGCTTTGTCCCAGAGCTCCTCTAAGACGCCCTCTGCAGGTAGCATCACACGCACACACTGCGTGCACGCACTTTATTCATGTCCTGCAGCCTCTTCATTCATCCAGCACTAAACATCTGGTGTGTTTGCAGACAGATGTGAAAGATCAGCAGGGTTGAGGCTGGGCAGGCGTGGATACTGAATAATTATCAGGATAAATGTCAGAACTTTGTTTCTTCCAGGTTTAAAGGCTGATTTCTGCTCGAGTGAAAGTTAATGTGGTTTTAAACTTTTCTTTCTGGTCAGAACAAACTGTTGATGCCAAGCGTTTCCTCAACAAAATAAATAGAAAAATGAAGTTCTGATTCTTTCTTGATTCAAATGAATTAAATGAAACATTTATTGAACATTCATTTTATTGAGGGAAATGATACTGTGATAATTATTATTTTACTGCCCAGCTGTAGGAAAGGCAAAGTTTCACCTCCACAAAATGTAACGGGCGACGCAGACCAGAAAAACTGTGATTGGTCGCATCTCCAGCCGCTTCTTCTGCTTCAGCCGCTTCAAGGGTCGATGCATCGCGATCTGGCTTCAGTAATCAAACCTCCTTCAGATTAAAGGCGACTGCTGTCAGATTAATGAGCAGAATCTGTGTTCCAGCGAACCTCAGCTCGTTTCTCTCTGTGACGGCGTGAGCAGATCGCAGAGAAGGTCGCGTTCTGTTTCCGCGTCTGCTTTGTTTGGTCACACTGCGGCTCCACAGTTTCACAGCACGCCTCTGTTTGCAGCTTGTGCGTGAAATCCAAGTCCAGTGAAAAACTTTAAATGGTGCCAAAGTTAAAAAAGCGTTTCCGTCACCAAAACAGACATTTTCAGATCTAAAAGGAAAAAATTAAATGAAGGAGTTTGACTTTAGGATCAGCTGATGACCAGCTGCTCTGTGCTGCTTCTTTAATATCATATATAATAAAGTCCACATAAAACCCCTGAGGCGGATTAACAGGCTGCAGAAAGAACTAAAGAAGGTAAAAGTTCAGGTCAGAAAAACTAATTAAGTAAATTTAAGATATCTACAATTTCAGGGATCAATAATGAGTTAACATCTTAGAGTTATTGTGCAGCGGAAATGAAAACCCTTTGGAACAGCCTGTTAATCCGCCCTCAGAGCTTTATTATATATATTCTATATAATATTAATGAAGGCAGAAGCGAGCAGCTGGCCATCAGCTGATCCTTCAGTGAAATAATGGATAAAACTCCTTCATTTAATTGTTAATTTTAGATCTGGAAATGTTTTGGTGACGCTGTTTTAACTTCGGCAGTTTGCTGCTGACCTTCACTTAGGTTTTTCTCAAACTACTTGGATTTACAGAGGAACTACAAACATGGAGGCCGTTCTTAAACCCTCGACCTTGGCGTGTAAATGCAGGTCCCGCGGGGTCGTCTTCTTCACAGATGACTGTAGTTACACTAAAGGCCGGTTGGTTTCTGTTTGAAGGCTGGAAGCAGCGGCGCAGGAGAGGGCCGAGTCTGACCTTTAGTTTTCAGATCCTTTATGCTGTTTGTGTAACAAACTGAGTCCCAGATCACAAAGTGTCAGCTTTGAAATACTTCACGGTGCCTCCATGCTGTCATTCTGGTGCTGAACCTGTCACCTGTCCATCTTGTCCATCTTGTCCTCGCTGTCTCTCATGTGTGATCCGAAGGAGGGGGGCAAAGATTGTCAATGTCCATCGCTCCAACACGACGCTCGCTGATTTCAGACCCATCATTAGGTACGGCTCCATCTCCGCTCTGCTCGTTCAGGTTTTACTGATTCACGTCTAACGTTTTGTTTTGCTTCTCTCCGACAGTCCTCCCAGAGCGTCCTCACGCGACCCCGAGAAAGGTAAAGGCTCCTCATGCTGTTGGAGCTGCAGCTCTTTTACTTTAAAGAATAACTTTGTACTGATTTAAGTCCGACAGCGTGTTTCTAATGAAACCAAAGTATTTCAAAGACATTCTGAGTGATTTAGAACTTTAGAAGCATCTCAAACCTTTACAGGCTTCCTGTTTGCAACAGTTTGTGTCTTCTGAGACTAAAGTCTGCTCTTTGATTAAGTTCCAAAGGTTTATTAAAAGTATTTTAGGGCTGCAACTAACCATAATTTTTATTGTCGATTAATCAGTCGATTATTTTCTCGATTAATTAGCTGTTTGGTCTACAAATTGTCAAAAATGTCGTTCAGTGTTTCCCAAAGTTCAAAGATCCTTTATTGATCCCACAAAGGGGAAATTCAGTGTTAGAGCAGCAGCAGGGCAACAAGAGGAAGGAAGTCTCTCTAAAGAGGAACAAGACCAAGAAATATTCACATTCAAGAAGCTGGAATCAGAATTTAACGACTAAACCTGATTAATTGATTCTCAGAACAGTTCGATTATCTGATTAATCGTCTGTCAGACACCTTTTCTGTGTCTAAACCCAGAAAGGCCTACAGCTGATGATTAGACTGATGTGATGGTGAAGTGTTTCATATTCTGCTGTGGAAGAGATCCATGTAAATGTGCTGCTGAGCTGCTCGTTCAGTCTCTCACTGATGAATTCTTTTGTTTTTTTAGAGGCAGAGTTGATCAGCTGCATCAAGACTGAAGACCTGAACAGAGTGAGTCCGTAAAACAGATTGTTGAAGGATCGTTCTGGGATTTTTAAACCTGAACCCTGTTTGAAATGGCTCGCGGGTGCAGAAAGGTTTGAGTCTGTGCAGGAGCTTCAGCCGTCAGCCGAAGCGTCAGAGTCACACAAGCTTCAGTTTCTTTTTTCTGTTAGAATTTGTCGTCCTCGTCTTCATGCAGCGGCGTTTTAATATTAACGATGGGCGTCTCACTGCACATTTATCTGCAACTATGGCTGTTTACAGGGTTCGAACAAAGAGCTCGCTCACATGCGCGACATTTAAGTTGATGGCACAGGACACAGCAGTTCCTTCAAAGCCTTCAGACTTCCCGTGTTTTGTGCGATGCTGCGTTCTTTAGGAGTCTCGCCCGTTTTTATAAAGGAGACCGAGGTGCAACAGTCCGTGCCTGTCGCCGGCAACAAGAAGCGCTTTTGGCGCCATTTTGAAGCCCTGAGGGAGCGATGCTGCAGCGGTTCAGCTGAAGCTTCTGCTGCACAGATTCCAACCTTTCTGAACCTGGAGACATTTAAACAGCAGCACACGTTTAAAAACACAGGAAGTGTCTTTCCGCTTTACAGCAACAACAGTAAAGGTCGTTAGGAACTCATTATGCTAATAATAAAATACCAACATTACCCTTTAATGAGCACTTTAAGTCTCTGATTTGTTGAGAATCTAAACTTCATTCCTCCTCAGCCACATTTCACTTCACTGGATATTCAGAAGTTTTTAAGCAGTTTTTTTTAATGGATTGGAACTGAAGTCGGTGACACGGCGTCCTGCGCTGCTCTTGTTGTTGTTGTTGTTGTTGTTGTTGTGCAGCTGGCGGAGCTCCACCAGCAGAGGCGGACATCCTGCTGCAGGGCGCCGCCGACTGCACGCTGCTGCATCACGCTGTGGAGGCGGCAGCAAGGAGATCCTCAAGTACCTCATCGACCACGGTGAGACTCACGGACGAGTTAGCATCAGTTTGAAAGCGCACACTGAGGAAGAGTGATGAAGAGTGTGTGGTCCAACTGTGACCAGCTGAGAGCAGCGTCATTTATTAATCGTGTTCATTAAATAAAGATTTAAAAGCGGGCCGAGTCCCTGAAAGGTCAAAGTTTCTCTTTGCATTTTGACTTTTATCACCTAAATCCGCCCGTTATTCTTCAGTTTTACAGAAACATGTTAGTTTCTTAAAGAAGTAAGAAACTGTGGTGACATTATTTCACCTGTTTAAAGACAAACAAATTAGTTTTGAGACTTTTTTAAAATCTTACTACTTTTTCAAGATACAGAGCGTTTTTATAAAGTCCCTGAATGAAAGGAAGCACTTTCTCAGCTGATCTTATTTTCTGAAATGTGATTCTCATGGTTGAAGTTTGGTTTGTAGAAAAAAAGTCTCTTTCGTTCTGATGCGTCCGGGTCAGATCGCCCAGCCTGCGCCGCTGTGTGTCTGTGTTCCCGCGGCTGAGGCGCACGCAGCAGGACATAGCGACTCTTCAGAGAAACACAAAGGCTTGAAAAATGAAGCGACTACATTTAAAAACTTTACAGTAAAACAAAAGAATAAAAGTTACGAAAACCCAAAATATCAAACAAGATTAAATCTTTGAAGCGACGAATAACATCAGTTAAGAAAAAATCCAGAAGAGAAAAGTGAGTTTAAAGAAAAGATTTGAATAGGATGCTGAGGGGCCCGAAAGCAGAGGCCCCGTCACCCTCAGTGATTTAGGAGCCGTTAGCATCTGAATGAATGTACATTTCAAAATAAAGTAAAACATTAAAAAACTAGCGGCTGCATTAAAACAGTTAGAGAATAAAGCTGATTTAAACTCTGACAGTTCGTTTTAAAGGGACAGTGCACATTAATCAGCTCTGAGGACGCTCTGACCTCACTTTGGTCTCTTTCTGCAGTCAGCAGCTTCTCTTTAAATTTTAGAAAATGACATTGAAATGCTAACAGCTAACTGCTGCAGCAGCAACACGGCGTCACTTCATCAGAAGGGCTTTTTGGTGATTTTCCCAATAAGTTCCGGCTGCGGACTGTAGCGCCGCTCAGGCCACGCCCCCTCGCGATACAGTCTGTAATGATTGGCTGTAGCCGCGGCACCTTTCTGTACGGTCTGTTGTGCACGTGCGCATCCCTACTCCCACCAGGCACGTGTGGACATTGTAGTTCTGAGTTAATAAAGGAAAACTTTATTTACAACACAATATTACACAAACACACAGGGAAGGCGACAACAGGAGAAAAGTGTAGTGCAATAGGAATTATTTTTTTCTAGCACTATTAACATGAAAATATATTAATATTAACTTCCATTTAACATTTTAAAGTTAAACTCTGCTGGGTTATCAACAGTTAACAGTCCTGCTGCATGTTGTCATAGTAACCAGGCACAACCAGCATGATTGGTGCATCTGTTTATGGAGGATGTCCAGACACGTTAGATGAATAAAATAAGATTAAAAAGAGAACACTGAACAATAAAAAATGAAAAAAAGATTAAACGATTATTTAGATTAAAAACGTTAAAAAGATGAAATGAATAACTTTTATTTTTTTAAAATAATTGTACTTATTTGTCCTTTAACATCATCAGTTCATGTTCACCCCACCCCACGCCCCCCCCACGCCACGCCCCCCCAGCTACAGTCCGCGGCGGACCCTTCTCTGATTGCTTCTGAATGCAGCTCCGTGTGTGTTTACCTTCCCAGCAGCAGGTGGCGTCCTGTTCTGCCCCAACAAGTAACACAAGTGTTCTGCTGAAACTTTAATCAAGCTGTGCAAACACACTGACAGAGTATTAATCTCTCTGCACATTTACTTAATCTGAGTAATAATGAAGCGTCTGATGGCGATCGTTAAATCCTTTATTATTTCCTGTGTTCCGTACTCTTCTGACTCTTCAGTCTGAGCTCGTGTCCCTACAGCTTATTTTAAATCCATGTACAGGTGCATCTAAAAACACCTGAATATCCTGGAAAAGTTTATTTTCTTCATTAATTTAAATTCACAAAGTGAATCATTCATATATTTTAGGTTCATTACACATAAAGTGAATCTAAACAAAACTCCAGTATCTCAAAGGGATTTCAGAATAAAGGATTTATTGTGCAGAAGCGTCGACCTGAGCAGAGCTCAGATCAGCTGATCAACACCTGCAGCGTTACCTGAACCTTTAATCTCTGCTTCTGGTTTGGCTGCTTTCGCTGTTGCTTTTTTTAGATGCACCTGTGTATGAAGGAGAGTGTGTTTGTACAGATGTGTACATATATCTTTATTTATATATATATATTTTTTTAAAAATATTATAACAAACAAATCTTGACACAAATATCTTCTGTACATTTTCAGGAAATAATCTGTTTTTGGCTTCAAACAAATCAAATCTGAGGCCTTTGACTTTATGAACAGTGTTTTGGTTTGTCACCTTATTTATAATCAATATGACTTTAAAAATGATGTAATGGTCCACACACTCAAATATTCAACACAGCACATAGCATTATGGGGAAAATAAGTGAGAGCAACATCTCTGTCTATAAACTGCCTCTTTAAATCCTGATAAGCCTTTGTTCAGTTTGTTCTTTTTCCAAACAGTCAAAAGTTTGAGCTTTTAATTTTCAATATGCAAAACTATTTTTCTCGAGAATAAAAACTGCGACGTGTTTGATGCCCCACAAACATCGTTAATCTCTAACACTGTCTCTGCACAGTGCTCTGTTTTGATGAATGGTGTTGTTTCTGTGTTGTCTTTCATGCAGTGCCCACGTCTCACCTGGACATCACCGAGAGGAGGCGTGAGTCATCTTGTTAATCCTGATGTATTCAAAGCTGCGCTTCGGTGTGGACGCTGATGTTTCTGTGTGTGTGTGTTCAGAGGGAGGCGAGCTGCACAAAGCCGCCTCGTCCTGCCGGAGGAGCATCTGTCACTACCTGGTGGAGGCGAGTGCAGCTCATGAAGAGCGGACCTGCAGGTAAACCGTCACTTTCGCCTGTAACACTCTGACAGGAAACCTCATCAGTTGTCAGCCAATCAGATTCTTCCCTCCTGCAAACTGAGAGACTGAGGCTGCAGTTTGAACGCAGCCTCAGTCTCTCAGTGACTCAGATCTGATTTCTTTGCTCGCATGTGACTCGGGTCTGATCGTCTTTATAGCTGTGTGAACACGTGGACTCTGTGGTCGAATCAGAATCCTCATGTCCTGCCTACAGTCGAGCTGATAGTCGAATAGCGTGTGTTTTTTGAGTCTGCGACGATTAGCGGCGGGGTTTACACACTGTAGCTCCGCTTTAATCTGGAGAAGCTGCAGAGCTGCAGTCTCTTTTTAAATTTTGTCTTTATTTAGAATCACATATCACTTTACAGTCTTCATTGCTTATAGAATTATACAGTGATTACACCTTTTTTTATATACATATACATGTACTAATACATTTACTCAGGGACAAAAGGAAGAAATAAATTAATATTTTTAAAATGAGAAAAAGATGACAAAGAATTAAACAAAGAAGGGCGGTTAAGAGCAAATATACCTTTTCCACTTTTCCCAAATTTCCTCAAATTTTATCTTAGTCTTTGGGGAAAGGTTTGGAAACCTGTCCCTGAGAAACAGAAACTCTCACAATCCAGTTGTTAAACGATCCAGTGGGCTGATTGGTGAGTTCGGTCTTCACTGTGTAGGTTTTAGTGGCATCTAGTGGTGAGGGTTGTGAATTGCAACCATCGTCTCACTCGCCGCTCCCTTTGCAACCGAGCAGGAGAAGCTGGATTAAGTCAGCAAATGACGAAAATAAACTTATGTGTTAACTGACACGCGTAGTTATTTGAACCCAAACCAGGATCTTTTCGAACCTTAACCGAGTAGTTTTGCTGCCTTTACTTCTCATTTTACTTTTAATAAACCAGGCAATTACTTCTACTTCGTACCTCACATCGTAGTGATGAAACGTGCAGTTTGTCCATTGGGGCTACTGTACAAACATGGCGGTGTGACATCCACTGTCAGTAGATCCTCCTAAATATTACACACCTGGACCTTCGAGTCATGAAATAAAAAATCCGTCGACGCTTCATCATGAAAACTTTTATAAGTTCTCCCAAAGTTAAGACTTTTCTGGGTGATGTTGTACCAGTGAAACAGAAGAAGCTCTCTGACAGGATGAAGTGATGATTGTTGTTGATGTTGAAACATTCCTCTGGCGGCTCAGCGCGGCGGCGGCTTCCTGCTGTACAGGCGTCTTTGTGGCGTTCCCAGAGCGCAGTGACGGCCACCAGCCTGAGCTGTCCCACCGCACTCTAAATGGATCTCCAGCAGCATCTGACCCACTTCTATAAAGTGATTAATGTTGTGTGTCATTGAGAAACGAAGCGCCGCGGGAGCCCCGGCCTCGCTGCTCCGCACACAAAGGCCGCGGTTCACCGTCGCCATGGTGAAGCCAGTGGTAACAGGAAGCAGCCCATAATCTGAGGGTTTTTTTCTCCTTCAGCGAATTAAAAGAGTTCATGTGTTAGTCAGTGTGTCCAGAGCTGCAGTGAAGCCGAGCTGCAGCGTCACAGCTGAGAGGCTTCACTTCATTATCCTGCTCTATAAAACTACCTGTCTGTCTGCACGTCTACCTGTCTGTCTGCCGCGTCTACCTGTCTGTCTGCTCGTCTACCTGTCTGTCTGCTGGCGTCTACCTGTCTGTCTGCGCGTCTACCTGTCTGTCTGCAGCGTCTACCTGTCTGTCTGCCGCGTCTGCCTGTCTGTCTGCACGTCTACCTGTCTGTCTGCACGTCTACCTGTCTGTCTGCGCGTCTACCTGTCTGTCTGCGCGTCTACCTGTCTGTCTCTGGCGTCTACCTGTCTGCTGGCGTCTACCTGTCTGTCTGCACGTCTACCTGTCTGTCTGCGGCGTCTACCTGTCTGTCTGCTGGCGTCTACCTACCTGTCTGTCTGCCGTCTACCTGTCTGTCTGTGTGTCTACCTGTCTGTCTGCTGGCGTCTACCTGTCTGTCTGCGCGTCTACCTGTCTGCTAGCGTCTACCTGTCTGTCTGCGCGTCTACCTACCTGTCTGTCTGCGCGTCTGCCTGTCTGTCTGCGGCGTCTACCTACCTGTCTGTCTGCTGCGTCTGCCTGTCTGTCTGCGGCGTCTGCCTGTCTGTCTGCACGTCTGCCTGTCTGTCTGCTCGTCTACCTGTCTGTCTGCACGTCTACCTGTCTGTCTGCTGGCGTCTACCTGTCTGTCTGCGGCGTCTACCTACCTGTCTGTCTGCGCGTCTGCCTGTCTGTCTGCACGTCTACCTGTCTGTCTGCGGCGTCTACCTGTCTGTCTGCGCGTCTACCTACCTGTCTGTCTGCTGGCGTCTGCCTGTCTGTCTGTCTGGCGTCTACCTACCTGTCTGTCTGCGGCGTCTGCCTGTCTGTCTGCGGCGTCTGCCTGTCTGTCTGCTTGGCGTCTGCCTGTCTGTCTGCTTCGTCTACCTGTCTGTCTGCCGTCTGCCTGTCTGTCTGCTGGCGTCTACCTACCTGTCTGTCTCTGGCGTCTGCCTGTCTGTCTGCTTCGTCTACCTGTCTGTCTGCGCGTCTACCTGTCTGTCTGCTCGTCTACCTGTCTGTCTGCCGCGTCTACCTGTCTGTCTGCGCGTCTACCTGTCTGTCTGCCCGTCTACCTGTCTAAGGTTTTCTGATTTAATAACAGGCGGTTGCCTTAACAAACATCTGAGTTAATTTATTACAAACTTATGCAGAGCAGCCAAACACAGTTACAACTTTGTTGCTGAGTTTCTTTACCGAGCTGTGACGAGTTTCTTAGTTGTAAGAACTTCAGTAGGCAGCTTCTCATGTCACTGCTGGCGTCTCTTTCACTGGTTAGAAGACAAGCGTCTCTGGTGGACGCTCAGATCAGCTGTTACTAATTCCTGTTCATTCAGTAAGAAATGTGGCGACAGAACAAAAGTAAACTTGTCTGTTTGTGTCTGAAGTCGGTCCAAAGATCCTCTGTGAGAGAAGAGGCTCCACTCTGTAACACACTGTAAAACCAGAGTGGTCCTGTAGTCTGTCTTCTGTAATGAAACCATCTCCACGTCAGATCGGACGTCCCGAGCTGAACCCTTCCTGGACTTAATCTTTCCGTCTCCGTTTCAGGGTGAGACTCCCAAACAGCTCTGAGAGGCCAGCGACCAGGAACTGGCAGAATATCTGGAGAATCGCCAACATTACCAGATGATCCAGAGGGAAGACCACGAGGCGGCGGTCTGAAGGCCACCCTGTCTGTCCAAAACATGTCTGTCCTTAGCTCTGTCATTTATTTACTCCTTTGTCCCCACGAACCACGATAGCCAGGGTCAAAGGAGAACAGTTAGTGTTCCTGTACAGGCGGCAACACGCCAGCCAGTGCTTCTCAGCTGTAGCGCAGCAGGAGGCGGTGGACAGAAAAATCTGATTATTATCATTTTCTAACTCAAACTGCTTCGACTGGCGAGATGATGCTTTGATAGGGATAAAGTCGGGTTTGTAGAAGCCTGAAGCGCCCTGTCCTCGGTCGAGTCCAAACTAAAGAACAGAGAAGCCTCTGGACACTAAAGTGAATCAAACTTGTCTCTTCGGACCACAAAGACTTCCAGATCTCCCACAAACTGCGTTTCTGAGCGTGGCTTTATCGTCTAAACTCTGTGTTAAATGGCCGGAGATCGCGGCGTAGAGGAAGAGCTGTTGGAAGAAACAACAGCTGCTCTGACTGAACAGTGACTGTATTCATGTGTCTGCAGCTGAGCAGCGATGAAACTAGAAGCTTTAGCCATTTCACATAGAGCGGCTGCAAAAAAACAAAAGCGTGTCTTCTCGAGCTTATAGTGACCTTTTGGATGTATTTGTTTACTCAACAGAAATAAGTGTTTTAACTAAGATACCGATTAATTTAGCTATTTATGATTTACTTGTAGAGATAAAACACATTTTGCTTGATATCAAACCGCGGTGAAGCGAAGTCGAATTTTAGACTTTTCAGTCAACATACTTTTGTTTTTGTAACCGTTTGTCTGTTACATAAGTGTAAAGCAAGTGTTTGCCAGCAGGAAGCTTTGGTTGTGATGTATCTGCTGTGTAAATAGACGCCCGGTAGGCTCGTCAGTGTTGGAGGTTTTAAGCGGCAACAGAAGCTGAAGCCAGATTCTGCCAAAGCAGTCAAGTCTGTATGAATTATAATTAATGACATTATACTGTATGATATTGGAGTAATAAGTGTTTGGTTTTATCATTGAGTGACCTGCAATAAAGCATGTCGGTTACAGTTTCTTTGTGAGGACAATGAAGTTATTCCAAAGGAGGCTCCGTTCTGATTTGCTCATCCATAAATCATTTGGTCTTATTTTAAGCAGGAATACCAAATATTCCAGCTTTGGAAATGTTTGGATTCACTGTCTGAGTTGATTGGACAAAACGACACATCAACAGATTTAAGAAACTGAAATGTACATTTTTCACAAATTGTGTGACTTTTTTTACAACAAATTAATCGATTTAATGGGAAAATAATTAAAGCGTGACGATTAATTTAGCTGGCGAGACGATATTAAACCTTTTTTAAGAAAAATTTAATGAGGAAATATGACTGAAACAAGTGAAAGTCACTAAAAACAAAACGAAGTAGGTGCATTTTGAAGCGTTGCTTATATGTTGTTCGTGTCTCGTCTGTCGCCTGAAATGCCGCCACGCAAACCTTTTAAAAGTTGACTTCCAAAGCACCTTTATGCTAATTTCACCCTCACGATCCTTCACGCTGATAACGCGAGATCGCTTTTCAGCTCGATTAGAAATATCATCTTGTTTGAAATATCGCAAGATCTCAACACACCCCTAAAAATGAGTAATAGCAACGTCCTTCTAGTCAACTCCGCCACTTGGCGCCATCTTGGCAACGCTCCAGGCAGCTATTTCAGACTAACAGACCAGGCTCCTGCCTGAATGAATGGGCGAGAACCAGAACTGCACTTAAACCAGGACATAAAACTACGTTGAATAGAATCGGCAGTAAAATCTAATAAAAATCGCTGGAAAAGTTTGACGACTTTGCCCCAAAATAAGGTTAAAAAGCGTTTTTCCGACCGGTTATACTTCTACTACGCATGCATCACGTCGACCAAGCTTAGCGCGGTCAAGTAAAACCCTCAGTCAAACCACACGATTGGGTGAAATGTTTCCCGCTCTGGCTGATAAAGCAGACGATTGGCTTTCTAGCGGGAGGGGCGGGATGACCGCCGTCTTTGCCGTTACAGGCTTTTCATATAGAGTTTCCTCTATAAACCGTCTCTGGTAGGCGCTGTGATGTCACCCAACTTGGTTTGTAGCTTGCTTTGTAACATACTTCATTTACGTTACCGGCGAAAAATGAGCAGCCGACTCCTGATGAGCTTTTTCAGCGGCGCTGGTTAAATGTACACAGAGCCGCGAGTACGAGTCGCCTCCATCAAGGTAGCCCCGCCCTAAAGCCTCTCCTGCTTCCTGGTCTCTGTTCCTCTAAATGGGACCATAATTTACTAAATGAACATCATGCTGTGTTGAAGAAGACTTGAAACTAGCGACTGAGACCATAAACTCATCAGGAAAGTACGGTGGCTCCGAGGGCTCAGTGAGGAATATTTTTTTTAAGGACTACGAATTTTTTTTTTTAGGACTACTTTGCGTCCCCTCGCAATACTTTTGCATTCGCTCGCAATACTTTTGCATTCGCTCGCAAAATGTTTTGCATTCGCTCGCAAAATGTTTTGCATTCGCTCGCAATACTTTTGCATTCGCTCGCAAAATGTTTTGCATTCGATCGCAAAATGTTTTGCATTCGCTCGCAAAATGTTTTGCATTCGCTCGCTAATTCCTTTCTTCTTCCGTTAGCCTACTTCGAGCCATAGCTGTGTATGCTCAGCTGCTCTCAGCGTTAAACTCCAGCTTATTGAATTTTACTTTGAATGGAGCATTTCCTATGTTGATAAAGTAGCCTGTTACTGCTCAAATACACGTATTTATGTAGACTTCAATCAAAAGGACCAGGCACCACGGCGGGTGATCGCTCCAGAGGAGAGAGACAGCGGGATAGAGCCATGCTGGGCCAGCTTGGACGGATGGCTGCTCCCGGTAAATGTCGGTCTGGAGGAAATGGGAGTCATGCTGCCAAACACCGGAAATCGAAGACTGTTAAGCCGACATCTTTACACAGACCGGCCCCATCAGTGTCCTGGAGCATGCAGCGGGCGCACGCGCAAGAGCTCCGCCGAGATGAGAGGAGAGGGACTCTGTGTTTACATCGGTGATGCTTGGTGCTTAAACAGTCAAAGTGAATGGACACTGTTAGGCTAGACTTACTTCAGATAGGGGTTGCAGTATTAGTATCACGGACTTTATAATGATCCAGTCCCGCCATTCTCGCTCCCCTGACAGTCAGCTGTCTCATTTATTAAATTGCGTCTTTTTTTGCGGGCCTGTTAACTTTCCAGCTTTCCTTTAAAAATCACATTAAACAATAAATGTCATTCCTTCTTTTGGCTGGCCAGCCTGTCTAATTTTTGTTTTGTGTATTGTTTTGTAAGTTGAATTAGGCTATTGTGACTTTGGTTTTAGCACACTGGACTGTGAGAAACGGCATTTCGTTCATTACTCGTTCTGTGGATGAATGACAATAAACGATCTTGAACTAATCAATGTCAGTCCATTGGTTTCTATTTTGCATTGGTCCACATAATCTTGACAAGAGACTATATTATCATTGTCTTTTTTTAATTGATACTGAAAGTGTGTTTACTGGTTCCCACAGAGGTTGCTGCTTGAAAGCTGATTTTCATTTGGTGCATGCGCATAGCCTATAAACACGTTTATAACAACAGCTGTATTTCACTCTCACAGCGCCATAAGTGTCTGGCAAGCGAGACAGTCAGACGAAGAGAGCCACTGCCCAGCTATGTCAGCAAGACAGAGTATGAGGGTTTTGTGAGAAGTCCCAGTGCGCACGAAAAAGGCACGGCACATTAAAGAGGAAAATGTAGCCTAACCTATAGGCCTAACGTTACTGGTCGGTGCCGTTTAGTAGCCTACCAGCCCACTGCCATAACTTATTGAATTTACTTTAACTAACTGCATAAAAATGCCTACTGAACAGTAGCCTATACTATCAGAATAGGCGATGCCATAATGCCATTGGATCATGCGTAAAATCACGCGTTTTGGGCCTGGCGCGCAGCGAGACAGTCGGTGATCATTCCCTCTGGCTGGATGACCCTATCTGAAGTAAGTCTAGCCTAACAGTGTCCATTCACTTTGACTGTTTAAGCACCAAGCATCACCGATGTAAACACAGAGTCCCTCTCCTCTCATCTCGGCGGAGCCTTGCGCGGTGCGCCCGCTGCATGCTCCAGGACACTGATGGGGCCGGTCTGTGTAAAGATGTCGGCTTAACAGTCTTCGATTTCCCGGTGTTTGGCAGCATGACTCCCATTTCCTCCAGACCGGACATTTACCGGGAGCAGCCTTACGTCCAAGCTGGCCCAGCATGGCTCTATCCCGGCTGTCTTCTCTCTCCTCTGGAGCGATCACCCGCCGTGGTGCCTGGTCCTTTTTGATTGAAGTCTACATAAATACGTGTATTTGAGCAGTAACAGGCTACTTTATCAACATAGGAAATGCTCCATTCAAAGTAAAATTCAATAAGCTGGAGTTTAACGCTGAGAGCAGCTGAGCATACACAGCTATGGCTCGGAAGTAGGCTAACGGAAGAAGAAAGGAATTGCGAGGGAATGCAAAACATTTTGCGAGCGAATGCAAAACATTTTGCGAGGGAATGCAAAAGTATTGCGAGGGAATGCAAAAGTATTGCGAGGGAATGCAAAAGTATTGCGAGGGGACGCAAAGTAGTCCTCAAAAAAAAATTCGTAGTCCTTAAAAAAATATTCCTCACTGAGCCCTCGGAGCCACCGTAGGAAAGTGTTTACTGGGGTAATTATTCAGCTGAGAAGGAGAAACATTTTCTTTCTGCAGCCGGTTGGAGTCAGCCCCTGCTGGCTGCTGGAGAGGACGCAGGTTTAAGTC
>JALXJV020000008.1:1848701-2130079 GCA_024633595.2 Lepomis macrochirus
CTGCAGGAGTCCAGGCACATAAGAGAGCACACGTGTTTCCTGTTTACACTTGTAATAATAATGTGACACCACAAACAGATGATGCTTGTGTGTTTTCACTCTTATTATTATCTGCATGCTTCTCAGTGATCTCAATAACTTTGTGACTTTAATCTTAGTGAGTGTCTCCACAAGCACAGATGAAAGCCAGCCTCGTTGTTAACTCTGGTTCATTTACAAGTTTTATTCATGAGCACCGTCCCTGCTGCTAAATAATAAATAAAACTAAAGTTTCCCCAGAGCACATGCGGTTAGCGTGATCCCTGCTGTATTTCAGGGATCATTGGGTCTTATCTGCAGGACGTGACGTGAGCAGCGGTTCTATTTATAGGACGTCCTCCTCACTTTCACTCTGCAACCTCACCTGTAACCTGTCCAGCAGCAGCCAGTCACAGTTATCAGGTTACCTGCTGACGTCCCACATTCATCACCTGGTAACCCGACGCTTAGCAGGCCAACTGTGCTGCAACAAGTCCTCAAGTACTCCCTACTCAGGTACAAGTTACAGTACCGCAAGAGCACACACACAGTACCACAATATACCACAGTAAATAAGAAGAATAGCGTTTGTACTTTGCATCTCTTGCATTTTGTATATTCTGCATTTTGTATATTCTGAAATTATAAAAGAAGGTAATAAAAACAAGACTTAAGTAAAGAACTTCCTCATGAGAATAAAAATAGTTTGTGTATAATCCTGAATCACAGCAGCCTTATCTGCCTCCGTCTCTGTTCACTTTATGAAACAAACAACGCTATCAAACAGTAAATAGGAGCCGGGGCTGCTCGCTAATTATGATGCCGCTGTGGGTTTGACAAACAGCAGCAGACGTGAGTGAGCTGTAATAAACAGCAGGTGATAAACTGCTGCAACATGTGGACAAACAGAGATAACCGACCAGCAGCAGCGCTGACAAAGTTTATCTTCCAGAGATCTGAGGACCAGCTGGCCGACACAAAGCTGTAGACGAGAGCGTGAGCCAAACTACAGAGAGAGAGAAGAATTCTTCTTCTTCAAAACATGAGCAGTAGAGGAAATGCAAAACCGGACTAAGGCTGCGTTCAGGCTGCAGCCAAAGTGACCCAGATCTGATTTTTTGCTCATATGTGACTCAGAGCTGTTTCTAACAGTGTGAACAGGTCACATGGACTTTGGGCCAGTTTCATATGTGGGCCAAATAAATCAGATCCAGGTCTGATCGTTGTAAATGCGACTTCAGTTTGGACGTCAGATCTGAGTTCAAGCGACTCTGACGTCACTCTAGAGCTGCAGGACGTCTGCGCTTTGAAGGAGCCGCAATCAACAAAAAAGCTCCACAAAAGCCAGAATTAAGCATGTGGCTCTCTTTCTCCTCGCCATCGTCTGCTCACAGGTTCTCTTTCCTGAAACCCACCGGGTCGCCAGCTCTCCTCTGAGTCACCTGTGTGTTACTGAGCAGAAACGGCAGAGAGGGAGCTGCTTACACGCTGTTGTACAGGGCCGGACAAAGTAATGAAGACATAGGTGTCACTGACACCGGGGACGCTGGGGACACCCCGACCCCGTCACTTTCTAAAAGCATCATTTCTCACAAATGTTCAGGACAAAAATAGCTGCAAGAAGTGTTAAGTGTTTAAATGCATTACAAATTAAAATGCATTACATTTATTAATTTATCTGACGCTTTTACCCAAAGCGACTTACATTTGCTATATATGTCAGAGGTCGAGTGTTTTGGTCAGGGACACATTGGCGGGTGTCACAGTGGGGAATTGAACCTGATCTCTCACACCAAAGGCATGCGTCTTATCCGCTGCTCCACTGGGGCTGGGTGACATGGCCGAAAATGTTATCACGATAAAAACATTTAATATCATTCGATAATTATCACGATAAATGTAAAATATTATTTCTTTCAAGTTAAAAAGCTGCTTTTTGCTCCTGAGTGAAAATTAAGGAAACCAGATGGTTAGTTATGTGGTTAAACTTTTCTTTATGATCAGAATGAGACAAACACTTGATGCCAAACAGACGATCACTGAACATCCAACATTCAAAACTATTATGATAAAATCAAATATTAGTAAATCTTTTTTCTTTCCTCCACAAAATTATTATTCTAATAGAAAAATTAAGTGCTAATTTGTTTGTGATTCAAATAAATTTAACCAAATATTTATTGATTTATTGGTATATTGAATATTTATTATATAGTCCTATGCTCCACCACCAAAATGCTTTCAGAAAGGTTTTTTTTTGCAGAACGAGAAAACCTTTAACATTAACACTTTAATTATTGAAGAAACAAATCGTCTGCTTCGTCTAAAAAAAGTAACTTAAGCAAAAAAAAAAAAACAGGCTGCTGATTACTTGCATTAAATTATTTAATTGTGAGACGCAGCGCTGCTTTGAGCTAAATGCTAACATGCTGATGTTTAGCATGCTGACCAGCTTAGGTTAGCGTGTTAGCATGATAACATTAGCTAATTAGCAGTAAACACAGCTGAGGCTGAAGAGAATGTCATCAGTCACATTCCGCCTGTCGGCTACGTTAAGTTTAGCACGCTGTCAGTGTTTTGGTCAGTTGAGTTCCTGCTATCCTTGTCTGTGTTGTTTGTTTCGTTGGTTTACACCTTGCGTTAGACTTCCTGTTGCTGTCCCGTTTAGTTTAGACGTTCGTACTTCAGCAGTTAGTCCATGTTTTCTCTTTTTGGGTTTGTTCCTTGTCTTGTGTTTTCTGTTAGCCTTGTTCGTTCCATGGTTCATTTGCATGTTCTGTTTTGCTCTGTTAGCATCTTTCCTGTCCTGTATCTTAGGTTTCGTTCTGCATTTTTGTTCTATGTCTTAGTTTATGTCTGTGTTTGTTCCCGCCTGCTGTCTCTCTGCCTGCCTCGTTAGCCTTGATCGCCCTCACCTGTGTTGCTCCCGCCCATTTGGTTTTTTCTGTTCAGTCCCCGTCCGGTCGTTGTCATATGATGAGTGTGCTGCCTGTTGCTGTACTACCAGTTCTGTACTTCGGATTTCGTCAGTTTCCGCTACCCGTGAGTTTTGTTCATGCCTGTTGTTTTAGATTAAAATCCCCTGCAGTTGGTCTCTCTCCTGCTCTGCATTCACCAAACCCTGACAGCTACGCAGGTATTTGGTCACATTAACATGTTGGCCTGATGATGGCGCTAAAGGACAGTCAGAGGACCACCAGAGTTACAACATAGGTCGTCATAACCATGCCTCCCAATACGGCCCAAATTTCCTAAATTAGCACCCGTTCCGGTGGCGTTTGTCTCTGCCTCCCAAAATGGCAATTTCAAACTCTGTTTCCCGACCGGACCTGCATAACATAAATCACGTTACCTAAATCACATGACCTACGTCCCATGACAAACACGTGGAGACCGCTGCAACGCATGTGATGAAAACCTACGCCAGTCTTGTTTGACACGTGAACCGAACGCCGGTCTCCTGGGTGAAAGGACGCTAGAGGTCTCTGCCACAGTAAATGTAAATCGTAATTTTGCGCTGCAAAAACGATACGGCCGTTTTTCTGGAGAGAACATTCTGCAAAGTTACTACAGTTCATCTGCAAACACTAGCCAGCACTTCCACCATGCACTGCCACAAACGAGCACTCGTTCTTATTGCTCAAAGGAACAAACGGTCCAAATGACCTTCATGATGCTAAATGCAATGAAACTGCGAACCTGATCCTGAACGAGCTGAACTTATCACTGTGAAAGGAAGAGGACTTTCAAGGGCTGTTTCAATCAGCAAGAAAGACACAATAACAGAATAATAGATTTTACCGACTTTCTGGGGAAGAGCAGGAATTAAACGGGTCGTGGCTGCAAATTTGTGAATCCTACCTTCCTTCTTTCTGTGAAATGTAATTTGAAATCTTTCAGACGTCTTTATTAAAACAGCATTTGTCAAGTGTCAGGTCAGAGATGTCGACCACGCTCCACATTAACATTAAAATGCTTCAGTTTAAATGTTGCGGCTCGGTGGGATCTGATGGGGGAGACGGTGACAGTCCTCTAATATCTGGTTTTAAATCTGTCTTTGGTTTCATTCCGTCTTAAAAACAGTCCTGTAAGGTTTGAGGAGGAGTCTCTCATGAGACGATGAAGGGGATTCTTTTAAATATCTTGGCTTTTGACCCTGAACTCACTTTCAAATTGCATATTGACTTCATTATTAAAAAAAATCAATGGCTTTTTAAGTTCTCTTTCAATACATTGTTTTACATTTCAAGAAAAGAATTCTCACTCAGTCGATACTGCCGATTATAGATTATGCAGACATCATCTATATGAACACCACTGACACCAGTCTTTGGCCTCATGGCCCCTGGCACCTATTTTTAGGAAAAACGCCTAAAATAACAAACCCAAAATAAATCAGTAATATTTCCTCAACCATTAGGCCTTAGATGCAAAATTCTGGTCTCCTTTAAATGTCAGAAGCAAAGGAATATAAATCCATTGTATATTAACATATTTATTTTACCATTACAGACTACATGGAGATTAAATATAGAAAAATTTTCATTCTCGTCCGGTGAAAAAAGCTATATTTTAATGCAATAAACCATCATAAGGTCGATTATAATGCTCCTGAATATCTTCTGATACACCTGGAAAACAACTGTGACTGTATATTTGATGAAAAGAAACTGATGTACAACAGTTATTACACATATACCAGGCAAATGTCCATGTTTTGGGCATATTTACTATTTTTATGTTCACTTTTATTGGGAGTTACCTTTAAAACACTATTTCTCTCAAACAACCACGTCATTATAACTGACCAAAAGCACTCCCATGCTTTAAAGGCCCACAGCTTGAGGACAGAACATCCTACAGGCCTGGTTCTTGGCTTTCCAGAACCGTCTGAGTCTCCTGAAAAAAAATATGCATGAGGTTGTACCTCGGTCGGCAGACCGACAAGGTCGCCTCTGCCATGAGAGATTTGAGGTGAGACTTCTTTTCAATATTTATTTATTTAAACAAGTACAATGACCTAACGATCGAAATCTATGTTTCAAGTCCAGGGTGTAATTCACCTGCCAAGTAATCAACATTGGCCTTATCAAAAACAACATCTCAGAAGAGACAGTGGCAAAACTAAGTTATAAACAAAAGTATATAGTATAGTATAGTATATAATATACTAACAAAAGTTAGTACAAAAGTTTTTTACAAAAGTAAAAAGACAACAAAAAAATACATAAAAGTGAACCAATTAACTCAATTAGATTGTTAAATTTCCACGAATTAAAAGGATTGGAAATTAAATTAAAGAAATTAAATTTGGAAAATAAATAAATCATACTGTGACATAAGTGAACAGAATTTTCTGGCAGGGGAGCTTTGAACGTTTCTTACAGACTTAAACAATATGAAGGACTCAGGTAGAGGCCAAACTAAAATGAACCCAACGGCTTCCGTAGGATGCCGGCGAGATGTCGGCCCGCCAGACGGTCTGTGCGGACGCGAATCGCCGCTGTTTCTGGACGGAAACCAGCTATAACAGCGCAAATAGATTACAGACACGATACCGGGTCACCTGAGGACGAATTAATGTCGTTTTTAATTGTCTTTGTTTTATTTGTCCTGACATTTGCGTATGTGCATGTGTGTCTGTGTCGTAGATGCAGCAGCCTCCTGCACGAAACATAAGAGCTAACTGTGATTTTATAATATGTTGTTGAAACTTGTGGCGTCTCTTAAATTGTGTTGTATTGTTTCCAATTTCAATGTTTAGCTGTGTTACTATGACTACAGATGTAAATTAGCCTTTGGGCTAATTCTGGCATATTTACATTGCTGAAAAGCTAAGATGTCCATTAATATGCACTGTCCCTTTTAAATAAATAAACTAAATTAAAATTAAATTAAAAGATTTAACACTTAACTGGTTACAACCTAAAGCAAGAAGGGAATTTCACTGGTTAAAGTTTATTTTCAAATGTGTTTAACTGTCCTCCACACCTGAAACCTGTTTTAGTTAGTTTAGTTTAGTTCCCTTTTTATTGTACCAAGAACTTTAACTGCAGCCGGACAGAAATCATTTCAGTACAAATCACCGTGTGGTTGGAATAATCTTCATCCTACTTCAAGATTTCTTCAGCTGTCTCTCCTGAAACTAGATGTTTATGTTATTAATGCTATCAGGTGTAACTATGTCGGTTTGTTCCACACACACGGAGTAATTAATAATTTGATCTGTTTCTGGGTTGAATGTTAGTTATAGGATTGTTTTAACTTATTTTTCCTTGTATTAACTGAAGGTGTTGGGTGTGCGAGTTATCTGCATATGTATATGTGTAATTAGAGCTGAGCAATAAAACAGTAATGATAATTATTAATTATCACAATATAATTTTTTTTAAATTTAATTTATTTGAATCACACAAATGAGCACTTAATATTTCTATTAAAATATTTATTTTATTGAGGAAAAGGGAGTGAATAAAGATTTACTAATCATATTTGTTGAAAAGGATTTTGTCATAATAGTTTTGATTGTTCTCCCTCAGATTGGTGAAGTGTTCCACTGTTTGGCATCAAGTGTTTGTCATCGTTCTGACCATAAAGAAAAGTTTAACCACATAATTAACCATCTGGTTTCTTCAATTTTCACTCAGGAACAAAAATCAGCCTTTAAACTTGAAAGAAATAATAATTTGACATTTATCGTTGATAATTATCGACACGAATGCAGTGAAATGTTTTTATCGTTGATAACACTTTTGGCCAGTATCGCCCAGCCCTGTGTGTATCTGTAGTTTGTTCATTATCTATTTGTGTTATAGGACCCCCTTGAAAATGAGATGCCATCCTTCAATAAATTAAAATTCATCCGACACATAGCTCACTTTTCCTCACGTTCATTAAATCAAACAGACAAACGTCAAACGTGAACACAGACCAACTATAACAGCACCTACACAAAGCTCTGCGTCAAACTGAAGCATGACAGGATACCATGAAATACTTCTTCTTGTTCTGTCGCTCGTGTTTAAACATTCACTAATTACACTAGTGGTGAAAACGTCCAACACACAGCAGCTGAGTAGATTACTGCCAGGCTAAATTCTACAGATTAAAAGACTTAAAAGAGGAACATCAACACCTGCAGCAGCAAATCTGAACTAACCTGCAACACGTGGCTGTTAAATAAGTGGAATCTCTGCCATTCAATGCATCATCATCATTATTATTATTATTATTATTATTATTATTATTCAGTCAGTGGTTTAACGGCGAGGTCACAGAGAGAGAGAGCATCTGAGGTGGTCCAGAACATAAACACCCTGAAACACTAAGAAAGAACTACAAATCACAGCATTTACAGAAAGCAGTCAGAGAGAGGAGGAGAAGATTTGTGAAGTTTAGTTTCATACAACCTGAGAGGAAGAGCTCAGTCAGCGATGAAGAGGAAGAGCACACTGAGAGGCAGAGCGAGAGGCGAGGAAGGAACACAGAGAGAGAGAGAGACTAAGCTGCTGTGTTAAAATAACTCTTTAACTCAGGAGCTTCCTGGCAGCTGAAGCTGATCTCAGTGCAGCCGCTACGTCAGAGTCTCTGCTTCATGTCGCCGGCGGCTGACCAGGACCAGCTTCCCTTACACAGAGCCGGATTCAGGAGCGGCTCGTCCCCTTTGTAAATCGCTTCGCTTCAATGCAGCTTGTCCGGAGATGAATGGAGCCGCCGGCCCACTCCAACATCCCAGAATACTCCTCATTAACACTTCAAGGCTGCGGCGCTGCTGCATTATGGATCCAATTAAACAACAGTAAAATAACAGGAAGGGGGCTGCATGTTAATGTGTCCCTCACATGTTCTGAGCTGCAGGAGCTCCGCCCCTGTTCCACTGTGACACTTTAACAAACAGCTGTGTTGATAACGGGACTAATTAGCGAGCTCTGCCGGGAGAAGCAGATTCTGCTGGTTGCCTTTGCCGTTACTATGGAGAGAGGGGCTTCAGGGCCACGTTTCCTTAAAGAGGACAGATAGAAATCTGTTGGTTGGTGATGGAGCAGTGGATAAGACGCTGTGAGAGACCAGGGTTCAATCCCCGCTGTGACCCGTCCACCAGTGTGTCCCTGAGCAAGACACTTAACCCCTCGCTGCCCCAGAGGCGTGCGACGGCGGTCAGATAAAAGTAAATCCTTTTAAAAGATTTCTGTCAAACATTTTAAGGCCTGGATAAAGAAAACATGTTCAGTGTTAGTTTAGCGTGTTAGCATGCTTACATTAGCTAATTAGCAGCACGGCTGCATCCCAGGAACAACCTCACTGAAATAAATTAGATCAATAAATGAAGTTCCGCGAAGCAGCAGAATTATAATAAGCTCTTTTGACTCTGAGCTGAAAACAGGAAATGTCCTTTAAAAATCAAAGAATCATTAATGTCGTTATTATTCTCCAGTTTCAGACTGAGTCAACATTTGTTGTTTTTTCCGCTCAACACAAATCAGTTTAACATTCAGCAGTTTAGTGTTAAAGTAGAACAGGATGGTTTAATGCAGCGTTTCGACGACAAATAGGCAAATTAATTCAAAACATCCTGTAAATGTCTTTGCACGTGTAAATCCAATGTAAATATTTGCATATCACTGCACAAACTGCCTTATTTGACATTTTACATTTCTATATTTAAAAATTTTGGCAATTTATATAGTTAAATAAATACAAATCCTGTCCCGCTGTAACATGTCTGCATGAAGCCATTGTAACAAACATGCAAATATCTGCCTCATTGTTCTGTCTCGACACATTATTCTTTGATAACAACAGCAGCTTTTATGCATCTGTTGATTCCATATTTATATATATTTATTTAACTGTATGTTTGTCTGCATGTTGCTTCTCATCACCAAAGCAAATCCCTCGTACCTGTAAAATACTACTTGGAAAGATGCGAGTGACGTAAAGACGCTGACTCGAGACTGAAATTTGCGTGGACGGGAGCGGACGGCGTCTGCTCGATCCACAAACGGCTGCTGAGCAACAGGAAGCTCTGGAGGACGAGCGGGCCGAGGAGCCGGCGCCGAGCTTTGGACAGATGAACACCTGCAGTCGGATTCTGAGGAGCTCAGAGTTAACTGCTTTTATTAAATTGACTTTTTACTTTCAGTTTTTAAGATTAAAACTTTGATTGTTCTTCAGTGGAGCTTCTCAGCAGCGAGATGACTTCACATTTATACAGAGCGACACAACAGGAGGCTGCTGGGAGAAAAGCAGGAGGAGGCTGAACTCCCTGTGAGTTCAGAAACGATGTATCTGTTACAGCTATTTTACTTTACTCCAAACTCCATTCAGAAAACAAGCGTTTTAAAAGTCGTGTGCTTGTCATCTTGCTGACAGACCTGACAAAGCAAGACTTAATATTTCTAACAAATCAGCGTCATGATGTCGTTATTTCGGCGCCATTTTGACCCTTTTTTTGCAACTAAATCACAGCAGCATGTTTATTTTGGGTTGTAATAAACCGGGTTGTGTTTACTCGCGTAAACTAGCGTTAAAAGGGAAACACTCATTCGAGTAGCCCAGCCATCCATGTCAAGCAACTCACGCAACTGGAAAATTAAATATACTCGTATGGGAACGCGCCATTAATCTGAGCAGCAGAGGTGAAGATATCTGGACTACGTTTCCCACAATGCAGCTGGATTGCGTTCCTCATTAGAGCCTCCCTGCCTGGTAAACAGCCACGTCTTTCACGCTCATCAGTCTGTAATACAAACTGTGAGACATATGACGTCTCCAAGCCCAGTCTGACCCTGATGACATCACTATGACATCACCAGGGTCATTATTTTCTCCTCCAGAGCCACAGAAGACATCGCACAGCTGTTTGACCTGCTGAGGAGGGACGAATGGCAGGAAACTCTGCAGAGAGACAGGGGACGTGTCCAACACGAGGAGGCGGCGGCGGCGACTTCCTCGTTGGTACTTTTAAACGAGGAGGCAGATTACCTGGAAGAGGCTTAAAAGATCAGCCGCAGGTCCTGGTTGGATCACAGCCGAACCGCCATCACTGACCTGCTCGGGCTATTTAAAACCAGCTTCCCGGCCCCCCGTGTCACTAGATTACTGCAACAGGCGGAGCTGCAAACTTACATTTACTCAAGTTCTGTCATAAAGTACTTTTACTTTACCTAAATACTTCAGTTTATAGTTTAGTTCTGCTTCACTTGGATGTAGAAACTAGTTACTTTACAGATTCACATGTGAAATACGAACATTTGACAACTCAAGATTTTAGGATTTTGACCTTGTACCAAAATATAAATAAATTAAATAAATGAAAAGGGGTTAGAGTTATTTTATATCTAAGTTATTCTAAAGGTATATAAGTTACTGGAGCAGATTTCTCTCTGACATGAAGTGAAGCAGAAAATGCAAATATTAAAGTACATTGCGCTAAATCTATTTACCTATTTAATTACCTCCTACCACTGATCTCGCTCTGTGATTGGTCCTCGGGTGCTTGCATCATTCATGAGGGACGGCGTGTTGTTGAAGACATCAGAGCTCGGTGACAGGTGAAACAGGATAAACTGGATTATTAAAAGGATTATTTCCATTTATCGCTGGATTAAGATCTTTAGATTAAATTATGATGAGTTGTGGAAAGTAACTAAGTACATTTACTCAGGAACTTTTCTCCAGTGTTTCCTCTTCTGCTCTGCCACATCTCAGAGGAAGTGCTGTACTTTTACCTGATAATTTACTTTTCAGGTTCAGATTATCACAAATTACAGATGAATCTACTCAGCAGACTATAAAGTGATTAAAATGAGCTGCAGAGTTACAGTGAACGCATCATAATTAGAATCCTATAATTTAACATGTCTTATTCTGCATAATGAGTGTTTTCACTTTTGTAGACTGTTTCTGCTTCCTGTGTAAAATCCACATGTGAACAAACGGATGAGAGAAACCTGCTGCGTTCTGTCGCCAGTCTGCCACCCGATCGTTAAATACTTAATTCCTCCGGATTGGATTCCCTTTAAATAATACCAGCATCAGATTACCACAGGGCAAAAGTGGGCGACGGCCCCGGGGCCCCAAAGTTCCCCATGCAGCAGGAAGTTTGTGGTAATTTGATGAACTGCCGGTGTTTGTTATCCTGTAGTAACCGACAACAGAAACACTGATGACGGGGCCGTGAAGGGGGCACACTGAGGCCTGCTGAGGCCTGCTGAGGCCCTCGGGGTCCCCTTATTTACAGGCTGGACCGGCACAGAGCCCAGCTCTCTAATCTGTCCAGGGGCTTTAGGCACATTCAAAACTCATCAATATCTTTAGTACCCGGACCACGAGAACACCTGGACCTGCATCAGCACCTGGACCACAATGTCTGCAGAGAGACGTCGAGCTGTGATGCTGCTTTGTTGTCATGGCCGGTAAACTGATCCTGGACCAGGCGAGAGTGAGAGATCAGCTTTCTGAGAAGACGAAGGTTCAGTCAGTCTGATTCCTGTTCGTAATACTACTAATACCACAACGGATACTGCAGACAGAACCACAGACAGACAGACAGAGAACTACAGACAGACAGACAGAACTGCTTCAGGAGCTCAGTGCTGTTCTTTCACCAGGTGTGATCTGGCTGCTGCTGCTGCCCCTGGTGGTCGGACGCTGTACTGCTCTCATGATGACTGAGAACAGGAGTGTTGGATTTTTGACTCAAAGATTAAAATGAAATCTTTTCAGGTTGATTTCTCGCAACAGATTTGACCTTTGACCTCTGTCCTTTCCTTCCTTCTGGTCTCTCCTCTTTCTTTTGTCACCCCTCCTCCTCCTCCTCCTCCGTACTTTGTCCAGTACTCCTTGACCCTCCTCCTCTTCCTCTTCTAGCCCCTGATTCTCCTCTCGGTGCCCCTACTCCTCTTCTTCAACTCCTCAGGAGCTCATTTTCCTCCTCCTCCTCTTCTTCTTCACTGTCCACCTGGTCTTCCTACTCTTTGTATTCTGCTTCTTCCTCCTCCTCCTCCTCCTCCTCCTCCTCCTCTCAGAGAGCCAGAGTCCCTCTTGGACCAGACTATTTATAGAAACAGGGCAAGCGAGCGACAAAGATAGCTCAGGAAATGGGTCTGTGCGATCCCTGGGTCCGCTCACACTCGCTCACACTCAGGTTTCACGAGTCCGTCAGCTCAGCGGCTCACGGAGGTTTGATCCTTCAGCAGCTGATCTGAGATCTGGTCTCTATGTTGGCTTCCTCCGGTCCCCACACCGAGGTGATGGGCTAACCCGGATCCTGATACAGCTGTGAGGACCCTAGAACCTCATCACACCTAACCCGACTCCTAAAACCAGGTCTGAACCGCCAATCAGCGTCTCCTGCGCATGCAGGTTAAAGTCACCGTCAGGACAGAATAACGCTTACATTCACTCCTCTGACTTTCATCCAAAGCAACTAACATTTAAGGAACAACATTCAAGCATCAATACAGAAAGAGCAGCGATAAATACTGAAGAGCTGTTGGCAGCAGTGGGTCGATGCAGAGAGGAAGAGCACAGGAAGTGATGTCAGAGGAAGTGTTCTCTGCAGAGGTTTCAGGAGCTTCTTGAAGTCAGAGAGGGACGCCCCTGCTCTGATGGCGTGCGGTAGCTCCTCCCACCATCGTGGTGTCACAGATGAGAACAGGGACTGAGGTCGCTTTGTGTGAAGGGCTGGCAGAGCCAGGCGGCGTTCGCTGGCCCAGAAGGACCTTATGGAGTTTAGGTAGGTGGTGCAGACCCAGGAGCAGTTCTGTGTGCAGCATCAGGGACTTGGATCTGATTCTGGAGGCCCCGGGGGGCCAGTGGAGGGACACGAGTAACGGAGGGACGTGTACAATGTTTACCGTCTTATTTTAGTGTGTTAGCATGCTAACTAGCAGTAAACACGACATACAGCTGAGGCTGAAGGTTTGGTCATAAATCAAACAGGAACCTCCAGGTCTGAACTTAAACCTGCGTCCTCTCCAGCAGCCAGCAGGGGCTGACTCCACCAGCTGCAGAAAGAAAATGTTTCTCCTCCTCAGCTGATTTATTCCCCAGTAAACACTTTCCTGATGAGTTTATGGTCTCAGTCGCTAGTTTCAAGTCTTCTTCAACACAGCATGATGTTCATTTAGTAAATTATGGTCCCATTTAGAGGAACAGAGACCAGGAAGCAGGGAGGCTTTAGGCAGGCTACAAGGCAATGACTGCGCTGTGTCCAGCGCCGCTGAAAAAGCTCATCAGCAGTCGGCTGTTTATTTTTCAGTGAGTACGCTTAGTTTTCTAGTTTTCTGTCTGATTTTATTATTTTGTGTTATTGTGATTTTGTATGAGAAAGCACATTGTGAGCAACGTACTGATTCTGATTTTAAAACTGTTTAACCAAAAATGAGCATCCCTGCTAATCCTGTGTCACAGCTAACGTGAATTACAGATGCACCTCGCTAACCATGCTAGCTAGCTCCACCCTCTCGTCCACATATGGTCACGCTTTGGTTCCTGGTTGCCAAAACAAGACGGCGGCCCCAAAACTGCCACAAACCAGCGGGTGACGCCACTGTGACCACGCCCCTTCTTATAAACCGTCAGAAACATTAACATGTTGACGTGATTATCACCAAAAACAAATTTCATTGGGACTTTTTCTTCCTTTCTGTTGAAGTAATTTATCCGTGAGCTCGTGTGACTGAGCCGCTCTTCCTCCTGAGCCACAGCGCTTCATCTCCAAACCATCTGCATGGATAAAAAACAAACTGCTGGCTGAAAATGTGTTTGATTTATTTGGTGAACGAATGAGAAAGTAAAAAGGTCAGAAGAGTTTTCTGCTGGTTAAAGAAAAAAGACTAATTTAGGTTTAACCTGCTGTCGGGCCCCTGAAGCCACTGAAGGAACCAAATCCTTTAGATCAATATTAGAAAATAATAGTTTGAACTCCACTTCCTGGCTTTTCCTGCAGAGCTCAACAGTCTCAGTGTTTTCACCTGGTTATGAACTGAAATCCGGTGACACTATAACAGCTTGCACCTGTTTGTCAAACTAAAATAATTTAAAAGGTCTTGAAACTTTATTTTGATTAATGAGCGATGAAGCTGGAAACTTTGCATTTTGTAAACAGTGATATAAAATAAACTCATGTCACGTTCGTCTCGCCTGCTTTATGTGTTCGAACCTCTTGGCTGACTCAGTCCGCCACCTGAACCGGGTCGACAGATCACAAAGAACCTCCGTCTGATGCTTCGTGAGCAGGAACTCCCGTCGCCGACCTCAGATTTACATCACGAGGAGCCGAATTACCTCAAACTTACAACACAACTTCTCCATATGTCGACATTTACTGAACACGCCGCCTCACCGCCTTCCTGTAACACGCCGCCGACACCACCAGGTCACTATATTTAACAGCTTCCTCTGCAACCCAACAAGCTTCAGTTTATAAAGACAACAGGCACGTATAAATATACCTGACATGGATATATCTGGTTCCAGTGGAGATAATCACTGTGTTCACCAGCTGCTGACTTTTCACAGCTTCTTCTCTGTAAACACCGTCAATATTTGATTTGATTTGATTTCTTTATTTTGAACATGTAAATAAATAAAAAAACTGCAGCATCTTTCCAGACGACGAGCCGTAATCTAAAAGTTAAACACGGCGTGACAGTGAAAAAAAAAAGTGTATAAAATATATAAAACAAAGGGAGAAGTGGCTGTTAGTGCCGCGACGCCTGAACCCAACAACAACATAAGATTATGTGAGATTACAGATGAGTGAATCCGCTCGCTGCTGCCCAGTTTGGATGTTTTTAAATTCGGTTACACCCTCCGAACATGACGGGCCAGAAAGAGGTGAAAAATACAAACGGACTCAAACTTGACCTGACATGTTTCACAGATTCAAGGACGCCGTGTTGAAATTAAATGAAATATTTACCAACACGTAATATGCCCTTTAAAATAAGAAGTACTGTAAATGAAACTCAGGAGCAAGCCTGTCTCATTATTGATTATTGTATTGATTATATTGAATTATATCGCTGACCTTTCCATCAGCCTGGTTTCCTGTCTGCAGAGATCCTGACGCATGAAGCTGCAGCGTTGCAGCGGTTCTGTCCAGTAGTGGACAGTGATGAAGTAAATCTACTCAGTACTGCACATAAGTGCAAATTAGCGGTACTTGTACTTGACGTGAGAGTTTTCTTTTCACGCCACTTTCTACTTCTATATTGTACGTTTTTACTTCACTACATTTACAGAGGCAAACTCCTTCGTTTGTGTTCACTGAAGACATTTGGGTTTAAGGTCAAAAGATGAGACAAGAGTTGAAAATTTCAGCTTTTATTTCCTGGTGTTCACATGTAGATGTGTTGAACAACATACGACCATTTGTTTGCACTTTGTCAAGTGAGCAAAACTATTGGAACATGTGACCGACAGATGTTTCTTCAGCTTGGTGAAGTCGATGGCTCGCAGGCTTCAGGCTCTTATTGCAAGCAAGAATTACGCCACCAAATATTAAATGTTATTTACTTTAAGATTATTTGTTCTTTTACTTTGGCGACCTAAGAATGCTGTGGTCTGATACAAACGCTGGTTTGTCCTGAGTTGTTTAACACATGTAGATGTGAATCTGCCTCACCGCTCCAGAACTTTGGGACGAGACTGTATCAGACAGCTTCAGTTACTTTACAAAGTCAGATTATACAAAGTCGGGATTATTAGACTGACAGGTTTAGGACATTTAACACACAGACACCACAGAAACTACGGCACAATCTGACTCAGCAGGGTCACAGTCTTGAGACTGTTTGTTAGACGAAACTAAGTTCTGTGAAGGCGTCGCTTTAAACTGTGACGGCTGAACTTTGTGACGGATGTTTGAAAATCAGTTAGTGGATAAAACACTCAGCAGGTTGATCCAGAATGAAAATAATCTTTAGTCGTAGTTAAAATCTCAGCAGCAGTAAAATCCTGATTTTACATTAATGCATGAGGAATAATAATCTAATAATTAATAATACAACAGTTACAGGACATTAAGTGCTTTTTCCCTGATTATACTTCAATACTTCAGTAACATTTTCAATGCAGTACTGCAGAGTTTTTTGTTTTGTAACTTTTGTAACTTTAGTCTTTTGTGAAAGATTAAAACTGAAGACTTCTAACATACATTAGGAAATCTAAACAACATTTATTCGATAAGTTTGGGGACCTTTCATAGACTTTATTAATCACTTAGATTTGATAGATGATTCTTTGGATTTTTATTTATTACTTAAATTTAAATTTAAATTTCACTTTAAATAAAGTGGACGAATGTCGACTTTGAGGTAGAATTATATGTTATTTTTATGCTTAGCGACCTCTGTTGAAGTGAGAAGCCCTGTTCACTGTTTTAGTTTTTACCTGTTTAATTATTGCTTATTTATGGGTTTAATTTCATGTAATGCAGTCATTATGCTCGCATGGACAAATTTATATTAACAAGACTGTGATTGTATTTACATGAAGAAAATCTTAATAAAAATATTTTGGCAAAAAAAAATTGAAGACTTCTGCTTTCAGTGGACTAATAGCCATCAAGCGTATCTGTACGTCTACTCAAAAGCAGGATTTGTGTCCTTCGTCCACCACCAGTTCTGTCAGAGCACAAACTCCTAACTGATTCTGAGCACAAACGTTTGGACGTGTCCACGTAGCTGAAAGGTTCCTGAACGCAGCTTCTGTTCCTGGGACTTGTAGTTCCTGGTTTTGAGTGTGCAGGTCTGCGGCGGGCCGATCGTTCTTCCAAAGGTCGCCCTCCTTGTTATATTATTACGCCGTCTAAGAGATATCTGAATCCTCCATCTGCCCACATTAGTGAGGCCAGTCACGTGTGACCTGTAATCACAAGGTCAGAGCGGACGGCCTCAGCTCCTCACGACACAGTTAGCTTTAAATATACAGCACGTTTCCTTAAGAAATAATTATAGAGCTCATGACCTCGGAGATATCACGGCTGGCCGCGACCAAAACTGATAAACAAGAGGCACCAACGCACTGCGAGCTGCCGAGTCTCAGTGGTCGACACACTGAGGCGTCTGACACCTTCCTGACAGTCGAAACTGTTCATTTACCAGCTGCAGCCACTCTGGACCCGATCAGGTGTGAAGGCGTGAACTTGCTCCCCGGCTGCGTTTGCATACTTAGTACTCGCAGTATGTGCTGCGTTCCAGCTGCAGAGGATGTGGATGGTGTGTACGAGAAATGCCCAGATGTAAACTAGATGAGCTTGCTGCTCACACTCATCGGCAACAAAACCGCATCTGTTCAGGCTTCCCACCGGCGATATGTCCTCTGCTGGAGTGTGAGGTACGCAGAACACACTGAGGATGCAGTATGAGGTACGCAGAACATACTGAGGATGCAGTGTGAGGTACGCAGAACACACTGAGGATGCAGTGTGAGGTACGCAGAACACACTGAGGATGCAGTATGAGGTACGCAGAACACACTGAGGATGCAGTGTGAGGTACGCAGAACACACTGAGGATGCAGTATGAGGTACGCAGAACACACTGAGGATGCAGTGTGAGGTACGCAGAACACACTGAGGATGCAGTATGAGGTACGCAGAACACACTGAGGATGCAGTATGAGGTACGCAGAACACACTGAGGATGCAGTATGAGGTACGCAGAACACACTGAGGATGCAGTATGAGGTACGCAGAACACACTGAGGATGCAGTGTGAGGCATGCAGTAGAACACACTGAGGATGCAGTGTGAGGTACGTAGAACACACTGAGGATGCAGTGTGAGGTGCACGAGAACACACTGAGGATGCAGTATGAGGTACGCAGAACACACTGAGGATGCAGTATGAGGTACGCAGAACACACTGAGGATGCAGTGTGAGGTACGCAGAACATACTGAGGATGCAGTGTGAGGTACGCAGAACACACTGAGGATGCAGTAGGCCATACGCTTTATTGTGAGCAGGCACAGAAGTTTATTCAGTGTGTTTAACAAGGGAGAAAAAATATCCGCAGTAAAAATCGATTTTACAACCTTCCTAACGGGAGTCCTGCACAGCGCCGACTGAGCTAAACGTGCACATGAATTCAAATAACTTGACTTTGTTCTGGCCCGCCATAAAACTGCTTGAAAAAAAATTTGTCGACCCTGCAGCGGGCAGTACGCAGAACGTATCTGAGGAGGCAGGATACAGTATTTAGTATGTGAACACAGACAGTGTGCAGGTCCAGGAGGAGATCTGGAGCCATGTGCAACCTGAGAGACTCGACCCAGGGCAGAAAGCATTCAGTGATGTCATCTGATCACCTGTCAAAGGTGAAAGACCCGCTGTGACATCACTGAAGGGGCGTGGCCTGTGTCAGACAGACGGAGCCTCAGTGAAACAGAAGAAGACCAGGAGTCAATTACAGACGGCGACACCTGATCCAGACCCTGTGTGTGCGTGTGTGTGTGTGTGTTGGTGTGTGTGTGTGTGTCCATCACACTGAGACAAAACACGTAAAGAACTTCAAATAAACTGCAGAGTCTAATCCGCTGTTTTTTTCACACCAGATGTTGTCAGCTGGTAAATAATAATAAAGTGACAGGACGTTTAATATAAATACAAACATCCTGTGTATGATCAAATATTATCTGCAGAGTAACCTCAGCTCTCAGAACAATGTGGAGTACAAAAAAAAAGCTGCAGTACTACAAAGTTTTACTAAAGTAGAGACGTACTTTCTCCCTCCGTCCCTTTCAAATCACTGAAATCAAACACGCAACTAATTCTCCTTTATTACAGTTTTAAATAATCCCTGTTTTTGTAGTTTTCTTGTTACTTGTAGTTCCTGTAAAATAGTTTTTACAGGAACTACTCACTTCATTAAATGAAGCCGACTGACTTCGTCTCCTCCTGATGATGAATTTAACGCAAAGATGACGTAAACAAACGCGATGTAAAGATTATTTTCAACTCTTGACATGAACAGGTCCGACCCGCTCGCTGCGGCGACTTCGCGTGTGTTGGTCTGAGATTTTAAACGTGACCTTTTATTAAGCGTTGCAGGCTCAAACATGACCTCAAACAACAAACACATTTACAGCTGAAGCTCTAATTGTTGGATAGTCGGTGGAAATATGAGCATTTTGTTGCACCTCATTTTTTTATAATTTCTCTTATTGTTGTTGAGAAGATATGTATGTTTTATAATTTTGGAAGCAAAAGAAAAACGAAAAGAAAGTTTTCAAACTGACAAAAGGTACAAAAATCCTAAAAGATGCTTTTTCCAAATTAGGTTTTATTAATTAGATCCTGCAGCTGCAAATCTAATCTATAATCCCCAATAATCTGCTCATGTGAGAGATCATGACAGATATGTGGCTTCTTTGTAAGTCCCTGTAGAACTGGTCCGCCTGTATGTGGACTATCCCGTCAGTAGGGACATGACCCAGCACGCAGGACAACAGACTGGTTCTCTGCAGCCGTCTCCAACACGTTCGCTCTGATTTCAGGCGACAGCGGCGAGCTGACACGTCAATCAGGAGCAACAGTGGTCGTAAAAATCTGCTTCATCTTTATGAGAAGACTCCAGACTACAACGTCCAGACGTCCCGGTTTAGAGCTGGGACTTAAGAATCCAGACAAGTATCTGCAGAACACCAAAATGTCCCTGAGGTGAGAACAGACAACAACACACGAGTATTGCGGCACATGAACAGGCATATTTGCGGTAATCTTCTTTGACTGACAGGACCACTTTTGTGCATGTGCAGAAAGGATCTGGCAGTACGGATTGGGCACAGGCAGCATTACAGACCTGGACTCTGGACCCAAAGATGGCACCTGTTCCAAGTCTAGTGAAGACTTGGAGAGCTTCTCAAGTCTCTAAACTGCATCCACATTTCCCTCACTTGCAGTGAAACACTTGAGTTTAATTTTCAGTCTGATAAATATAACGGTTACCCAGTAAGGGGGCATGTCGGTCAGTGAAAGACTTCCCCGAAGGATGCACTGACACATCCTCGCTCAGAGCTCCTCGACCAATAAGAGCTTCGGGACGGTCTGCAAGATGGCGGAGCGGAACAACTTCAAGTTCGAGCGAGGAGGACAAACAAACAGCTGCTGAGCCGTTCATCATAAACTTTGGCTTTAAAACTTCATACAACAAGACCCAAAGAAGCGCTGAACGCAAAATAGGTTAGTAACCTGAGGTTAGTTACTTGACTTGGACTCCAGCTCAGAGACTTGAGACTTGACTTGGACTCTAGTTCAGAGACTTGAGGTCATTCAGCTGCTCGTCGGGAAGTCGGGGGACAGTTTTTTTTCTCAGAGTTCACGAGCAGGACCTCTGAATTCATGTGGCGTTCGTGGTCCTTTTTCTAGTCGGAGGTCAGAAATTTTACGTCGCACGTCTGTGCTCAGACGCAGCAGTGCTTTGAGCTAAATGCTAACATGCTAACGGTGTAGGTATAGAGGGAAGCGTCGCTCCTCGTCCTGACTGACCAATCATTAGTAATCTGCCCGATTAATCAGTCATCTCACAGCAGCAGCCCTGTCCCTCTGTGGTTTTTGTTTTATATTTTAATGAAAGCAGAAAAATGAAATGTGTTGTCCTTTAAATCCCATGACTCTCTCTAAAGGAGGAGGAGGAGCAGCTGAGTCCTTCGACATCTGCAGATTGAATCCTTTTCCTCTGGAGTGAAATATTCCCCCCAGACTCCAAAAACAACCGCTTTTAATTAATTGCTCCGCCAATCCATTAACAGCTGCTATAATTAGAGGACCACGGAGATCACTGGGAGATTAAACTGAGCACCTGACTGAACTTGAATCTGCACTTGTTACCTCTTTATTCACGGCGGAGCGTATTTAGGATCTGACACAGACCTGCACAGTCCAAGTCTTTATCCTGCAGAACTGAGCCTCTACTGAAGCAACAACGATGTAGAAATTCATCAGTACAGAAGCATTGTTGCTCCATCAGTGTTATATGATATGACATGACATTATATTATTGTTATTGTCTGCATGCAAGCAGCATTTAATGTTCGTTGGTTGCCTAATCCTCTGCTGGGCGGCTTCATCTGTAATATAATATAAAGTATAACGTAGCATTAAAGTGAAAAGCCCCATTAAGTACCGACAGTTGTGCTGAGTGAGTAGCACAGTGTGTCCGGCGCTACATGTGGAGCTCATTAACAGATGGCGAGTGACTAACACACACACTGATGCGTTACTCAGAGAGCAAACAGGAAGTCAGACCTCCTGCTGGAAACGGTCACAATGACACAGTGATGATGTCAATCCAGAGTTCAAACTCTAACTGGTCCATCTGCAGCTTTGTAAACGGTGAATCTGTCTCAGTCAGGACCCTGAAAACAGGTTCTGCTTGCAGGAACCGTTCCTGACGTTCATACTGGACCAAACCAGCAGCCCCGTTTCTGTGAAAAGATCTAAAATGAAGCTCACGTGAACCGTGAGTCGTTTTCAGTAAGGAGAACCTGCGGCTGCTGACTAGAGCTGCACTATTAGCCGGCTATTTTTTATTATTCATTAATCACTTTGGGGCCTTTTTTAAGTAAAAAACATCCAAATTCTCTGATTCCAGATTTAAATGTGATTATTTTCTGCTTTTTTTCCTCCTCTGTGACAATAAACTTCATATATTTGAGTTGTGGACAAAACAAGACATCTGAGGACAGCATCTTGGGCTTTGGGAAAAACTAATCAATCGTGAAAACAATCGTTCATTGCGGCCTTCTGCTGACTGTTTCTTTAGAAAACTACTTAAACAAGTCGTTGATTATCACAAAGAGCTGCAGAGTTTCACATATTTATTTTTATGTCCGTCTTAAAACACATAATCTGCAGTCGCTCCGCCTGTTCGGTCTTTTTGGAATAAGCAGACCTCCACTAGACCTCTGAAGTTGTGCTGTGGTATCTGGCACCAAGACGTTAGCGGCAGATGCTTTACGTCCTGTCAGGTGGGGCCTTCATGGATCCGACTTGTTTGTCCAGCACATCACTCAGACGCTTTACGTGTGAAGCCAAGTTTGGAGGCAGAGTCCACACCTTGGACCCGTTGTGTTCCTCAAACTGTTCCTGTTTTGTGGCTCATTATGCTGCTGCCAGAGGTCCTGGGGGAGTACTGTGTCCATGACAGGGTGTACGTGATCTGTTAGGTAGGCGCTACGTCTCAGAGGGAGATCCACATGAAAACAGGACCCAAGGTTTCCCAGCAGAACACGGCCTGAAGCATCACACCGCCGGCTCGCCTTCCTCCCATAATGCATCCCGGTGCCATGTGCTCCCGGGTAAGCGACGCACCCGGACTTTTTTTCCAGTTAAAAAAAGAAAACCCAGCGCAGCAGCGGGCTTCAGTAAAGTAAAATCCTGCAAACCTTACAATATCCTTACTTATTTAACTGATGTGTGCAGACTGAAGGGGATGGTGAATCAAATTCATTACACCGGTTCATGGGGGCCCCGCACCACATGACAGCCTTTGTAGTTCGGGGTCACCAAGTAAACTAGCAGTAAAGTTAGACCCACAACAGCAGACCATCATGACGGCTCAGACCCACACAGTGCTGAACCAGAACCAAAGACACGATCATAAAATACAGTCTGCATTATCATCTCTTATTCCTTATTCTTATCATTTAAAGTTTTAAGTGTCAACCTTTTTAAAGCAAATATCTCCTCTCGTGCGTTCCATAAAGCAGTACTCAGACAAAAGAATTCAAATGAAATAATAAACTCTATATTTGTGTCAAAATGTGCGTCTAAAATAACTAAATTTCACATACAATTTGAAATTACACAGCGGTAATGAGACGACAGGGCGGCTTCTCCGCTGGCTAACATCACATAGCTCATTTTAACTAAAATAAATGATAACTGTGACGCTCTGAAGGTAACCTGCAGCGTCTCCACCAGCGTGAGACGCACCGGACTGGAGCAGCTGCGAGTGATGTGAGCAGACAAGATATTCAATTAATGTCGAAGTTAGGAAATGGTACGGTCCAGAAATCCTATTTTAAGATTATAGAATATGAGGCCTGAGTACAGGAAATATACTGTAATATTTACAATTACAGGTAGGAAGGACCCCCTTGAACGGTTGGTTTTGCCTCTTTTGCGGGGGTCTAAGCCTTAACTAGGGGGGTCAGATCCCTCCAATCTCCCCGGTAATTCAAACCGTGCCTGCGGCCATTATGCACTGTGTTCTTCTTTTGGCTGATGGGTGTAAAACCCGCTGAACGTGCCCTCTTAGCAAAAAAGTTTCACTTTTTCCAGCTCCTTCAGACCATTTACTGTTTTTTTCTTCTATGACGTCAAACTAAATACATTCAGGACAAAAGATGTCAACTTGGTCTTTGATTAATCTGCTCAATCAACCAATCAGCATTTATTTTTATAGCACTTTACAGCAACCAACAGGTGTCCAAAGAGCTTTACATGAACCTTTACATGAAGAATAAACAACCCAGCATTCAATAAAAGACAAGAAAAAAACACATGAAGCACAGAGAACAGTAAAACAGATAAGGTTGCTTAAAATCGTCAGAAGAAGAGGGAAGTTGTTGCACCGCTACTGCGTATTAAAAGCGATTCTAAATAATAAGTTTAAAGTTTTGATTTGAAATGAACAACATGCGAATGTCGGGGGGGGGGGGGGGGGGCTTGTTTCAGAGTTTTGGGCCAGTAACAGCGAAGGCCCGATCACACCACGGTTTGTACCTCGACCACCTCGGGACTTCTAAAGTCCGTAGATCTGAAGACAGTAACAGCCGATTTTGCCAAACCAAAGTTAAACGCTCGAACAAATACTCCGGGGCCATGTAAGGCTTTTATTTTACGATCAATTCTTGAAGGTGAAGTCAAAGTGAAGAATGTCCACGGTGGCGTCTTCATATTGCTCATTTTGTCCGACAGAAAAGTCCAGAACTCATGTTGATGAATCAAGAACAAGAAATAGTTCATTTCGGTGTTTAATGTCATTAACAAGAGGGTGAAAGGGGGAAACACAACTATTTACACAGGAAACTTTCAAACTGCAGCAGATAAAGAAAGTTTGAGTGGAAACTGGGATTTAAGCTTTTATTTATTTTAAGTGAGACGTTTGTTTATTTGTGCTGCATGTTTTTTTGTTCTTTATAGAGAATTGAGGCCTGAATTACACAAAAGATGTTTTTCAATTTTAAAAGATAATTTTGTCAGTCAAGAAAGTTGCAGTTTGTGGTAAAACAATTAGTTACATGTCGTTTTGTTTGACACTAGTTCAATTAACTACGTCTCTCGTCTCGCACAATATACGTCACCAACATGTTAGCACGGTAATGCTAGCTTACGTTTACTGTTTTCTTGCTACAAGCTAGATAACTTAGCGATGTTCCACGCAGAAATATATCTCACCTGATAAATCTAATCCAACGACTCCAGGTCCTTTCATCATCCTCTCATGTAAGTTCTTTGACGTTAGCTTCAGTAACGTTACCTTCAGTAACGATAGCTTCAGTAACGTTAGCTTCAGTGACGTTAGCTTCAGTAACGTTAGCTTCAGTAACGTTACCTTCAGTGACATTAGCTTTAGTAACGTTAGCTTCAGTAACGTTAGCTTCAGTAACGTTAGCTTCAGTGACGTTAGCTTTAGTAACGTTAGCTTCAGTAACGTTAGCTTCAGTGACGTTAGCTTCAGTGACATTAGCTTTAGTAACATTAGCTTCAGTAACGTTAGCTTCAGTAACGTTAGCATCAGTGACGTTAGCTTCAGTGACGTTAGCTTTAGTAACGTTAGCTTCAGTCATTTACAGAAAAAGTTACGTCACATACGGGACTTTTGGGTTTCTGGTCTTTGTAATTATGTATTTTCACAGTCTGATACCTCAACAGTTTGTCATCAAACTGCGATTTTCTTGACTTTTAAATTGACAAACATCATGTGGAATTCATTTCAAACAGGATCAAGATATTTGCTCTCTCGCCGTTGACTACCGTTCATATTTTTTCCAAAATAAGGTCCCATGGGGGTCCATTCTAAGGGACTTATACTCCCTTCACTAACAGACTTTTACCTTCATATGTTTTATACGTGTTGAGTGTTTGTTTCTTTTTCACAGCTGTACTGTTGAAGGCAAAAGCCAAACTTTCCACTTTGCAGAACAATAAAGTGAGTCTTGAATTTAAGTTTGGTGGATATTTGTGGAAACAGTCCAAACGTTTGGTACTTTTCTCCTCTTTACAAAGTGTAATCATTTCTTTGTCCTTCCTTGTTTGTATCGGCCGTTAGAAGACTTTCTGACAGTAAACAGCTGCAGCGAGCGGCAGCCGAGGCTTTAATCAGATCAGTGACGTGCAGCGCTGCAGCAGGACGCAGATGTTCCAGAGACTCAACAGACCGAAGCAACAACAGTCCCCGTGTCAGAAGCTGGATTCAGTAAAAAGCCACTTAATCGACGATCAAAACGATTAATCGACTAATCGCTCCGTCTGTTCCTGTGAACATTCAGATTCGAGCTCCAGGTTCTCTAATGTGAGAACTTGCTGCTTTTCTCGGTCTGACAGTAAGCAGGATTTACTTTTTTAAGAACACGTCTGGTGACAGTCCAACACACCCAACGTGTCAGGAGAGCGTTTCGTGTTGTTCGTCCAGCAGTCCCAAAATATTCTATTCAATAAAACCTCAGACCAAGAAGACCAGCAGAAGAGCCGCCATTTAATTTTCTTTGGGAATTAAAATCAGAGGTTTCTCTGTGAAACACTGCACGATGGGCACCGACAGAGAGAAACTCTGAAACTGAGGCTGAAGGTTTCAGTATCGTTTCTGAGCGTCGGTCGACACAGAGCCTTTTTTAGTCTTTGCTGAACACCAGATCGACGACTGACTAGTTATTAAAAATCTCACCATTTGAGATTCACATGAGAGTCAAACTGCTGCTGACAGCATCTGGATCAGCACCACTTGGAAAAGCAGGGCTGTAATGATTCTTTTTGTTGTCGACTTTTCTGGATAAATCTTTTGCGTCGGTTTACGACAACAAGGATTCATTTTTAAACCCGGATTAAATTATGCTTTAGCTTTAAATTGTGTCTCACCAAACTTTAAAACTAACTTAAAATAATAAAAGAAGATTCAATCCAGACCTCTTTTTAAACCTCAGTTTAGTTTTATTGGAAAAATAGTATTAAATTTAATCGCACCAAAATCTTTAAACTTTAAATTAAAATGTGAAATCAGCCTTAAACTTACACTTTGAGAAGCTTTAAAGCTTTGACTTAATTTGAAATGACCTTTTCAGATGAATTAATGTTGAAGTCTGATTGAAACTTGCTGCCTTAGTTTGAGCCTTTATTTTCCTGTTTTTCCAACAAGCTCTCGTTGAGCAACGTCTCTTCACTTTACAAAATGCCCACAAATCTCTTGATTTTTTTGTAGTTTCAGCTCTAATTGAATCTTTTTGATGCCGACTTTTCCGGATAAATCTTTGATTCATTGATGAACCCGGATTAAATCATAGTTTAAATTACGTAGCACCAAACTTTAAAACTATCTTAAAATAAAGGAAGCTCTTCAAACCTCTTTTAAAACCTCAATTTAGTTTTACTGGAAAAAAATATTAAATTCAATCCTGCCTTTAAATCTTTAAAGTTTTAAGCTTTAAAGCTTTAATTTAAAATTGCTTTTTCAGATGAATTAATGTTTGTTGAAGTCTGATTGAAAGTTTGAGCCACGTCTCTTCTTTCTCTCACTCTTTTTTCACTTTGCTGTTTGTTTTTTCTTCCATTATTTTCCCATATTGCTTCATTAATTCAGCCAGTTTATCCTCAAAAGGAGGAAAAGTTCTCTGCCGATCGATCCTGAGTCGCCTAACTTTTTAGATAGTTAGCAAACAATGTGGTGTTTTGTTGAGGAGAGCAGTGAACCGACCCCCCTCCTCTTTTATACTCTCTAAAACTTCAACCTGACAAGATTCACATTGACTTTAGACAAATCAACTAACATTGCACTGCATATCACTGTTAGTGTCACTGCTTCAAAGGGTTAAACTGCAAAAATAGCAAAAATATGAATGGAGTTTGGTTCGCTTTACAAAATGCCCATAAATGTCTTGATTTTTTTGTAGTTTCAGCTCTAATTTTATTCTTCTTTTCTCCAGCTGGAGTAAAAAAAGAATGAATTAATTTCTCATGTTTTATTTTCTGTGGGCCAAACCAGTAAAACGGTGGATCCCACATGGAATTACAGGACACACACAGTCAGTACATAAATACCAACTTTTCGCAAGTGACATTCTTGTTCCAAAGAACAACAAACCACAAACTGGATGTAGTTCCTGAACAAAATGACAAACAAATACACGTTTTACACAGAAAAGCAAAATAAAAGCTCCAAAACACTTTGTGTTCCGAGAGAACGAGGCTTTTTAAGAGTTTTAGTGAAGAACCTCTCTCTGAAGTTATGAAACCAACAAGCACACTTCCTTTCCCGTTTCATTTCACGCTGACTGTGCCGATCCTGTTCCGCAACGTCCTGTTTCCAAGCGTGATGTTCAAAGATAAACACGAGAGATGTGAAAACGTGCCGCAGAGCGCATCACTTCCTGTGCACCAGGAGAGGTGCCCGCTGAGGAGGCAGCAGGTATCAGAGCTTTTACCTGGATGACCTGCTGAGTTGGAAAGTGACTGTGTGCGAGAGAAGAAGAGGACTCACCTCCTGCTGAAGATCCTCAGGCCGGTGAAGGTCCTGCCGGTGTGGTGGCAGCGGGGGGCGGGGGCCGCAGAGGGCAGCTCGGAGGCCGGGGAGGACGAGGCGGAGGAGGCGGCAGAGGTGGAGGTGAAGGGCCCCTCTCCTCCATCCTGCAGCGAGGCGTGCCGGGCGGGCTGCTCCTCCTCCGGCTGCTGATCCATGGCCCGGCGGAGCTCCCTCTCTGCTGCTTCTTCTCTCACAAACTCAGCTGGTCCGAGGTCAGCGCGGAGCTCACGCGGCCTGAGCAGCAGTCAGCCATTCTGACAGCTTCCCTCCTCTGCAGCAGCTGCTCAAACTTTTAGTTTCTCTAAGCGGCCGACACAGGAAGTACAGCTTCAGGTCTACCGTGCGCCTCAGCTAAGCTTCAGTCTGCAGCAGGAAGCAGCGGCAGCGGCGTTCAAAACAAAAGCAACTCTTCTACAGCCTCAAGGTAGGAAGGAGGAGGAGGAGGTGGAGAAGAGGGGGGTTGCTTTTCTATAAGCTGGCTTCCTTACTTCCTTCCTTCTCCTAACCCTCCCAGCCTGAGGAAGCCTCTCTCCTCCTCATGCTCTCAGAACAGAGCTCCTCTTTCTCTCCACAGCACACGCTCAGCAGCAAATCCAGGAAGTTTGAAACCCTGACAGAAAACACACAAAGAAGAGTCTGCAGAAGGAGCTGCTGCTTCTTCTTCTCTTCCTCTCTGCCGACCTGTTGCTTCTCCACCTCACAGTTTTACTTTCTCTGCTCGGAGTCTCTGCTCACTCTGTCCTCTTTACTTTTATCTCAGCTCTTTGGCTCTCCCTCTCTTTTTTTCCTACGCCCCGCCCACCCCTCTGGCTCTCCCTGCTCTGATTGGCTGAGAGGGAGAGGTGAGTGCTTTGCCACCTGCTGGTGCTTCAGAGGCTGTGCAGCTGCTAAAAAAAGAGGAGGAAATGAACTAATTTTCTCCTCTCCAGAGACTCAGCAGCAGCTGAGGACTAACCACACTCACAAGAAGCAGGCGAGGCCTCTGCCTGGTCTTCCTCTTCTTCTTCTTTTGTAATTAAAACAATTATTTCAGAAGAACGAGGCAGGTTTGAGGTTTTAAATAGAACTAAATTAACATATTGTTGACATAAGCGTGATTTCTCACCGTGGAAACTGGCGCCTGCCTCTCACTTGGATCACATTTCTGAAGCCCTGCTCTGCAATGTGCTCCCCTCCCACATAGGTTTTACATAAAGATGGTGAACCAGCCCACACCAGGAGAGAGAGAGAGAGAGAGAGAGAGAGTACTGCAGTAAAGCAGAGGTCGCACGGCCGCTGCGAGACCCACGCAGAGCACTTCACCACGTGCACGTGGCGGCTTCATCCCCTGGGTTCCTGCTCCGAGGTGGAACTGAAGGATGAGCCCGGGTTATTTTTGACAGCCAATTAAAACGGAGGTGCAGCGGCCAAAAGGACGGGTGCTGAGATCGCGTCCTCTCCCTTAAAAAGATCCGTCAGACATGTTTTAAATAAAACACCCTGGTAGTGATTTGTTTCTGATTCTAAAATGTCCAGCTGCCTTTAAAAGATTTTTTAAAATGACATCTCACGGTTTGTCCACCTTCTCTAAACAGTGGTTCTCAAACTTTTTTGCATCAAGGAGCCTTAAACTGACAAAAATTAGACCCCATTTGACCCCAGTGTTTGTCCCAGGACCCCCGTCTGATAAAATGTTGTTTTAGAATCAGAAGCAGCTTTATTGCTGAGCAGGTTTACACATACGAGAACTTTTCTTTGGTGCAAAACAATAAACAAAATACTTAAATATGAAGTAGAAAATATTACAATCTGTCAGTTTGTGCAGTTATATGCAAACTAATTACTTCAAATTTACATGTGCAAACATTTAAAGCATGAACTGCAAGGGGGGTTTATAGGTCCTGGAGGGATGGTAGATTGATTGGCTTCTTCGACTGGTTTACAGAAAGTGTATAAAAACCCACAAACAAAATGGTCATTGTGTTACTTATGGATGGAATTATAGTGAAAATAAACAGTTCTGCTTTTTGCTGCAACCACTGAGACGCCCGACCCTTTAAGAACCACGGCTCTAGAACAAGGCCTGCAAGTGGTTTCTGATCCGATGGGGTCCAACAGCAGGACCACAGAGTCTGTCTGCACCTTCTAAACAGTTTAATGACGTGACGCCGGTGTTGAGGTTTGGTTCGGTTTAGAGGAACATCATGGTTTGGGTTAATATGAGTACTTTTCATTACCACCACCATCACCATAATCACCACTACCGTCACATCATCACTATCATTACCAGCATAATCACCATCATCATCCCCACCATGGTCATCACCACCATGATGATGGTGGTGGTGACCATAATTACCACCATAGTCACCGTAATCGTCACAATCATCGTCCCCATCATCATCATCGTCAACACTATCATCACCCCCACAATCACCACCACCATCGTCACCATAATCATCACAATCATCAAAAATTGTCACCACAACCACTATCATCACCTCCATCATCATCATCATCATCAGGCTGAATGAAGGCTTACATGCTGTCATCTGGCGTCCTGTCAGCGGCTGCTGGTTGACCTCAGGTAACCTCACCTGGACAAACCACTCGGGCACAAACTGCTGTTGCTGTTGAGGCTTCGTCTCAACATCAAACCTCTTTAAACAACAACACAATAAATGTAGACAGTTTTGTTATAGTGAAGAAATATTTCCTGAAACAGAGCGTGCTGTGTGAGTTACAATAACAAAGAAGAAAAATTTTAAAAGCTTTGAACATGTCAGCGTCTAACGGACTGAAGCCTCACAGAGCTGCTGGCATGACCGGGGACTTCCATTCACGTTACTGTGGCGGAGGCAGGAATCTCAGAACCTGAACAAACTAAATCAGATCAGCACGCATGAGTGAGCAATAAGAAATAAAATATAATTATATATATATATAATACAACCCTTTCTTTTCTCGAGCAGCAAACAGACAGGATGCAGCGGGACCTGAGATCCTCTAACTCACCTGCAGCTGGTACTGAGATCAGCGCTCGTGTTATCTAACACTGCGGAGGCCAAACTCTCAGCTCAGGGATGAAGTGATGGTTACTGATGCGTCGGCTCAGCCTGAAATGCTTTTAACCTTTATTTCTCCAGAGAAAACGTGTTCAGAGCAGAGCTCCTCTCCAGCAACCCTCCAGCATCCAGCTCAACACGAAGGGCACTGCTGATATCAATATAGTTTATTAGGGATGGATCCGAGTATAATACTTAACCTTTTGTCTCTAAGCCAGCAGCTCCCATTCAGTTTCACCTTGTGAACCCTCAGGATGAAGCCGACTGTGACCTGTTATACAGGAGTTTAACCAAAGAGTGACTTTTCTTTCCTGTATCACATCAGAGTAAAACTTTGTCACAAGACAAACGCAGACATCAGAGACAGCTGCTTTTCTTTAATGTGACTCCTTCCTTCATTTACAGGTGTTTTTTTATTGTTACTGTCAGAATAACGTGTGGGAGACATTTATGTTAATGTGCTGTTGGCATGTCATTATTTTGTTCAGCTACATTTTGCATTATTATTTTGGACCCTGGGTGTCATTAGATCAGGGTCAGGGTTGTATATAAGGGTCACAGGTATGGTGAGAGTCATCCTCCACCTCTCCAGCAGGGGGCGACTCCACCGGCTGCAGAAAGAAAATGTTTCTCCTTCTCAGCTGATTTATTCCCCCAGTAAACACTTTCCTGATGAGTTTATGGTCTCAGTCGCTAGTTTCAAGTCTTCTTCAACACAGCATGATGTTCATTTAGTAAATTATGGTCCCATTTAGAGGAACAGAGACCAGGAAGCAGGGGAGGCTTTAGGGCGGGGCTACAAGCTGATTGACAAGTCGCTACCATGGCGTTAACTGTCATATTAGCATCCCTGCTAATATGACAGTTAACCTGAATTACAGTTGCACCTTGCTAACCAAGCTAGCTAGCTCCGCCCTCTCGTCCAAATAAGGTCACGTCTGGATCCAAAAAAACAAGATGGAGGTGACCAAGATGCCAAAATCGAGGTTTCAGAACAGCAGTCCAACAGGTGACGTCACGCCCACTCCTTTATACTTCAGATCGCACACAATGTTATTTTAAGCTTGAGCTCATTTTAACTGTTTAATATCCTGTTGTGTGGTTTAAACTGCAGCAATGCATCATGGTTTATAAGACCATCATATGAGGAGATGCGTGTTTTTTACAGGACCGGAGGGGTAAACTGCAAATGTAGTGCAGTAAAAAACACAATATTTCCCTCTGAGATGTGGTGGAGTAGAAGTATAAAGGTGGACAAAGTGGAACTACTGCAGTAATAAAAAGTAAGCTTGCAGGCTGCTTGAACAGAAATGGAGCAAACGAACTTTCCTCCACAGCTTTTAGTTTCTCTTTACTGGTAAAGAAGAAGAAAAGACTCACAGCTTCACCATCGCAGTTTCTCTCTTCGCCCACACACACGATGCGCGAGAGCGACCAGTTCAAAGCTCTCTGAAAGCTGATGAAAGGCATGCTGGGAAATGGAGTATAGCCTGCAGCAGGTGGAAGGAAAGTGTCTGCGAAGGTTCTTGGTCATCCAGCTCACAGTTATCCAAGGTGGGTTCAAATGAAGGCCAGCTGGACCTGGTTGAAGGTCCTTGAAGGTGTTTGGCCTCTGATCCGAGTCTTCGGTTCTGACTGACTGAGTCGTGGGTCTGGATGGAAATCGGACTCATTATAGCCCTTTCTGACAAAATAAGTCATTACACAAACTCTGTTTTCACATGGAATGAGCAGGCTGAAATCCTGCTGAGGGCTTTGAGCTCCATCTAGTGAAAACTTTACTGAAACATCCTCTACGACAACATGTTGCTGTAAACTTTATATATTTAGACAAACTAAGAGCATCAGCAGTTTCTGCTTTTATTAAAGAGAGCAGCTGTTTTTGTGTGTTTACACAGCATGAGGGGTTTAGAGCACGACCCAGTAACTTAATAAAAAGAACTAATGAAACACTGAAAATATACAGTAAGTACAGTAAAGGTTCTGCAGGTATAAACAGTAAAATGTTGTACTATTATATCTCCTCTCCTCAGATTCTTCTTCCATCTGTAAAGCAGGACGTTGCTGCTGTAGATGTCGAGCTGGAGCTCCGTCTGATTTTCATTCTGGATCAAACTGCTGATTATTTCCTCCGTGAATACGCTGATTGTTTGGTTTGTAAAGATTCTGCCGTCACTGTTACCCAGAGCCCAAAGTGACGCCTTCACATCGCGTGTTGCTCCATCATTCAGAGGAGAAGCAGCAGATCTTCAGACATCAGATGATTTACAGGAGAAATTAATTAAATGATCAAAATCAGACATCCAGATGTACAAGTTTGTATAAACTGTTGGAGTTTAAAAAACCTGTGAAGCCCTGACCTGTAAAGGGAGGGGAGATCGATTTTCACACAAAACTGCAAATGAGAAATCCGTCTGAACCCCTTTTTTGTCACCTGATGCTACAAGCCTCCGTGAAGACAGGAGGCTCAGCTAGAATCTCAAACCGACCATTTTTATCTGCACCAACACATATCACACGTCGAACGCAACGCGTCTAAATGAGCTTATATCACAACATAAGTCGCTCTGTGATCACTGGACATGGCTGCAGCTCTCTCTCTCTAAAAGAAAGCTCAGCTCCAGCTCTGATCAGCTGTGTAACTGAAATCACTGAACTCACTTATTACAACTACAAACGCAGCAATATACATTTACAGTTACCTACTTTGGCTGTTTTCACTGTCTTCAGTCCAAAAATAGCTCACTTGTTGACAAAAATAATTCCGGCCTCCATGGTGGATCTTGGGAAATCCCTCTAAGCTCTCTCTGAGTTTCGGTTCTCCTAAAACTGCAGGAGAGCAGAAGTGTTGCTTTGGAACAGACGGTCTTTTTATTTTTATTTCAAACCTGTCCTGCCCAGCAGCCTGGTAGAGAGTGTGATGAGCTGGATACCATGTTCTTGGGGTAGAGAAAAAAAACAACAAAACCAACCAGCTGAACAGCAGCAACAAACAGCTGACATAAGAAGACAACTAAGAGAGAAATGAAAACAAGAAACAGTCAAGCACAATAAATAAAGGCCTGTTTCTCTCAAATATTGTTCACAAATCTGTCAGAATCTGTGTCAGTGAGCTCTTCTCCTTTGCCGAGATAATCCATCCACCTCACAGGTGGCGTATCAAGATGCTGATCAGACAGCATGGGGATTGCACAGGTGGGCCTTAGGCTGGCCACAATAAAAGGCTTCAGGCTGGCCACAATAAAAGGCCTTAAGCTGCGTTCACACCAAAAGCGAATTTAATATTCGCCTCGCTTTCCTCGCGCAAGTTTGACCGCAGGACATTTTGAGTTGAGCTATATGAACACAAAGTAAACCCTTGGCTGTGATTTAATTGCAATAAACGGGTTAAACTGATGCCGAAATAACTACAATATGATGCCGCTCTGTTAGAAATATGAAGTCATACTTTGCCAGCAAGTCGGAGTTCGGATCGATCAGGGCTATGCTAGGCTAACCTATTCACAGTTAAGTACAACGACAGCTGGAATAAAGTTCCAGACACACATTTTCTAAACTCACCATGTAGTTCAACTTCCTCAGTTTCCTTTCTCCAAGTAACGTCCAGCTTTGTCCGGTTTTTATATAAAAATGAAATAGTAGTCCAGCAGAACTCTGGTGCCATCTGACGCTAACAACAGTGGAACCGGATGTGCACAGAAGCTGCCGACAAGCGTGAGTGAAGATCAATCAAGTTGTAATTCCAAAAACTAAAGTAAAAAGCTAATTTAATAAAACCAGTTAACTCTGAGCTCCTCCTGCTGGTAAACGGTGTAGTTTTCAGAGCAGAATTCAGACTGCTACGGGTTTATTTCTCCAAAAGCTGCAGCGCTGCTCCCCGTCCACTTCCCCGTTCTTTCGCAGCTTCCTGTCGGCCAGTGGATTGTCATTACACCGCTCGCATGGTCCTCTCCAAAAAACGCTCCGAAGCCGCCGGTGACGTTTGGACTATCTCACCGCTGATAGGCTTTCGCAACATCACGTGAAGTTAAAAAATTGGAACTCGCGCAAAGCAGCAAATTGCGTGAAAAAGGCTGGAGCAAAAACGCAGGAATTTATGTCTCTGCATTGACTTTGGATGTAATCAAGCTGCCTAAAACGCTGGATTCACTTTCGGTGGGAACGCACCTTTAGGCTGGCCACAATAAAAGGCCTCAGGCTGGCCACAATAAAAGGCTTCTCCAAAACGTACTTAGTTGCTGCATCCGAAGAATATAAGCTTTAAAAAGGTCAACGTGTTGCAGAGTAATTACCCCGTTCACACCTCCAGCAGCTACATGATGATGAACCAGCCCGTCCTCAGCAGAGAAACGGCCGTACAGGTCGATGATGCAGCAACTTATTGCTGCTAATATTTAGGTTTTTTGTTAAGCCGCGACCTCTAGTGGCAGAAGAAGTCAGACGATGTAGTAAACAGAGCAACAGAGTCTGTGTGAGGATGAGTTAAGTAAACTGAGGACACCGTGTGGAAGAAAGTTTAACGTGTCGTGTTTTAAGTTAAATAACATTTCATAGGTGAATTACGCAGTTATTTTAACATGCCAACACTCGCACGTCATTTTTGGGGAACCGTCTTAAATGTAGTTGCACTTTCACTTGACATTCGACCAATTTAATCGTTGAGGTTTGAGGACGTGTTAAAAAGAAAGTTCACTGTGAGCAGCAGAACCAGACTGAAAGATTAAAGGTTCAGGAAACCTGCAGGTGTTTGGGGTTAATCAGCTGATCAGAGATCTTCTCAGGCCGACATTTCTGTATCTTAAAGAAAGATTCAGTTTTGAGATACCAGAGTTTTCATTTCCACGAGGTGTGAGTGGTAATCATCAAGGTTAAAACAGAAAAACGGCTTGAAATATTTTACTTTTTGTGTAATGAATCTAGAATATATGAAAGTTTCACTTTTTGACTTAAACGATGGAACAAAATGAACTTTTCCGTTTGTTTTTGCAGCAGTGTTCTCTCTCTGTTAGCTCTGTGTTCGGTCTCCAGCAGCTCTGGAGAAAAATAAATGGCTCTTTAGCTGCTAAACGCTCCACCATGATCTCCTGCTGCTCTCTGGGGCAGCGGTTTGTTTTTATTGTCTGCTGTTGTGACGTTTAACCTTCTAACCTTCTGATGACCTTAAGTAGTTTTTGAAAGGTACCCGCTTGCTAACCGTCTTTGGTCCACAGGTTAGTCCAAAGCGAGGGCTTAACTGGAAATGAATAAATAATGAATATGACATGAAGCATGTCCTCCAGGACACAGCTGGCCTCGTGTTATAATCACATCAGCCTGGTTTCAGGCCGGCGGTCTCTCCGCTCGCTGCTGCTGTAATAACCGGCCTGCAGCAGTTCTCTCAGCACTGGAGGTTACTGTAATCTCATTACTTCCCCAGTGAAACAGGCACATAATGCACTGCTGTTAGATCTTCAATGAGTTTATTAGAGCTGCTGACCTGATGGAAACACACAGAGCAGCAGCGGAAGTACGACTGAACGAAGCACTGATGGTACAGAGGTTAGCTGATCACGGATGAGAAAGACTCTGAGGATGTTTATTTCACTCTCTGCAGGAAGACACTGTGACACATGTATCCTCTCCATGTCAGGCGCCGCACATCTGGATCCTCATCAAGGCAAACTCAGAATAAGCTCGATTTCTTAAGGCGGCCAAATTCCAGCGCCAAGTTCTTGTCATCTTTCACAGACTGAAAACATCACTATCATGGGGTCCTGGGCCGGTGAGGTGCCCCTGCAGAGCCCAAAGGATCCTGAAGGACAGTCCCCAGCCACAGCCTGTTCACCCTGCTTTTGTATACATCGTTGGCTTTGTAGCAGAAGGGAGCAACAGACTGCATCTCATTTTAAAACCCTGTTGACGATTAAATTTACCTTGTACAGAAGCCTCCCTCCATCACTGCCCCCCCCCCTTACATAAAGAGCCTTATGAAACACCAACCTGCTTTGATGCATGCGTTCATGAGTCACCTCCACCCAGGCTTGAAAAAGTAACAGGAGCGGTGATTACGTCATCAGAGGCCAATACTAGCTCTGCAGCGGTAAGAGTACTCGGAGTACTGTAGGCGGGTCTCTAGTACACTTCAGTGTTGTTACTTTAACACTTTATAGGAACATTTGTATTTTATACTACTTTATAAGTTGTAATAATAAGTCTTTTATCCAATTTTCACTAATCTTTATCAGGATACTTTGAGCTCATGAGTCAAAACACGTTACAGCGTGCTGATGGTGCTGCTTGCTGTCACAGTATGCAGGACACTCCATACGCCTTTTTGCACCAACCACAGTGTATTTATATGTCAGAGGTCGCACGCCTGTGGTGCAACAAGGGGTGAAGTGTCTTGCTCAGGGACACACTGGTGAGTTGTGTTGTAGTGGGAATCGAACCCCGGTCTCTCACACCAAAGGCATGCGTCTTTTCCACTGTGCCGTCGCCACGCCCTCACAGCGCACTGGGGGAAGCCCTGCACACTGTTGAACGTTAAAGGTAGGTGGAGGATATTTACAGAGGTGGAAAGAGTACAGAAATATTCTACTTAAGTAAAAGTACCATTACTTTGATGAACTTTTACTTAAGGACAAGTAAAGTTACTGGTAGAAAAATCTACTCAAGTAAAAAATAGCTCATTTAAAATTTAAAGTAAGTTACTTTTTTATCCTCCTAAATAACTTTATATTGATTTAATCTTATTTAAACATAGGCTTATTATACTTATTAATGAAATTGCAGTCTTTTGTGATTTGATAAGGGAACAAAGCCATATTGTGTTTTCAATTTTAGTTAGTTTGACAGATACTTTACCAAATCAACGGCGAAAACAATGAGATTTTATGTTATGAGAAGTTTGAGAATGTTTTTGCTTCATTAGGAAACTGCACAGGACTGGAAAACAGCAAACACTGGACTGTATATGAAGTCATATCCCTTTTACATTTAACAGGTGGTCATTTTAACGGGATATCATGATAAGTAGTTACCAGCAAGTAGCTAATGCCAACCAACATCGTCAAGCACCAATGTCTTTTGGCTTTTGGATCAAAGCATCTTATCAAACTATGAAAAGCTTTTTAAACACTAATGGAAGCAGGCTATTATTTAACTGAACTCTACATCAGGCGTCCTCAACTACATCTGTTCAAGGGCACTAATTTTTCTAAGCAGACACTGAGCCGACTTTCAAAGATAAATGTCATACTGCTGTTTAATAATTTCAACTTTCACATAATTAACTTTTTTATTACCTATAATTTTTTTTGAAATCTTCATACATGCAACAGTAATATATTTAAATAAAATTAAATACCCAAAAATACGTATTTTAGAATAAATTAATAGGCTGCCCCTGTTTATATTGTGTGCTGCTAACTTTATCCATTGCCAGTATCATAATTTATTTGTTAATTTGTTAACCATTAATGTCCATATATCTTCTAATTTAGTGGGGGAAATCCACTAACATGCTTTAATGCACATGTTAACTTGATTCAGGTGTGCTAATAATAAATAATCTCGTTTTTTACCCGTCTTACCTTTTAAACATGCATCCCAAATAGCTAATTTTCTATTGCAGCTCCGCTGCGCTGCTAGCATTTGATGCTAACTTCCAGGAACAGTTCAGATGCTCCATGTTCCTCCATTGCTGTGGAAAAATGGTTCATTGGAGTCACCAGGCTAATCGCTAACTGTCACTCCGCTCAGCATATCGCCAGGCTAACCGCTAACTGTCACTCAGCATATCACCAGGCTAACCGCTAACTGTCACTCAGCATTTCACCAGGCTAATCGCTAACTATCACTCAGCATTTCACCAGGCTAATCGCTAACTGTCACTCAGCATATCACCAGGCTAACCGCTAACTATCACTCAGCATTTCACCAGGCTAACCGCTAACTGTCACTCAGCATTTCACCAGGCTAATCGCTAACTGTTGCTAAGCGTTTCATCAGGCTAACCGCTAACTGCCCCTAACAGTAGCTATATCAGTACCCCCTGGGGCCCAGACCGGGACTGGACAGAGCCTCTGAGACCCATGGAGGCCAGTTTGACTTCAGGGAACACAGTGGGAGGTGATTTGTGGCTCCAGGACCAGGTCTCTGACTCTGGGTGGGTTCAGGCGCAGAGGAGAGGCGTTGACCGAGAGGGACATCGGCTGTCAGAGTCACCAGAGTGCTAACAGTTCATCCTGAGGGGGAACATGAAGACGACATTTCAACAGCTGAGGTGTTTCGGTTCAGACTGCTAACCTGCAGCTGCTCGTGTGATGCCAGTTCTTCGCTTGGGTCTGTTTTCTTTTCACTCTGAAGTCGGCAGCAGTTTCAGAGTCAGCTGGCAGCCAGACGTTTCGCTCGCAGCAGCGAAGCCTCTCCGATTGGTTTAATGTGTTTAAATTCAGATCTGATCTTTCATCTGAGAAGAAGCTCCCGAGAGCAGAAGGCCAGATCTCCTTTTCAAAGGAGAGCAGACGCAACTGGAAAACTAATCAACGCTCAGATCTGAGGAGAGCGCGGGGACGCTAACGTCGTTACGGGTCTCTAATGAGGCCAGGAAGTTATTACCCTGCAGATGATTGACTCACTGCTCTCTGATTGGGTTAAAGCCCCGGGATCACATGGCTCGCCACACACAGCTGTCAGTCACAGGACAGAGGGAGCCGATTGGTCCAGAGTCAGCTTCCCTTTAATTCAGTCCCTGTGAAGTGAAATGTGACCGTTTGTTCGGGCAGAAAGCCTCCGATGATCCCAAACACAAACAGATCAAACTGACAGACTCCAGGCTGACATGATGCTACATGATGTTACAGTACGAGCGCTTAGAGGCGGCTCTTTTCACAGGTGTAGGTACAGAAGGTCCCATTTTACCTCAAACTGCAACTTCAGGAGTGATCGAGTGCATATGTGCATTTCCCCCTTTGCTGTGGTGACACCAGACCTTTGTGCAGTCGGTAAGTTTTACCCACAAAGGTCTGTAGCAGGCAGTGGGCTATAAGGCCGATGGTGAAATATAATATAAATAGATTCCACAGATTCAACTGAATGAATTTAGTCTAATTTTCTTTCGTATTCGTGTCACATAGCCCAAGTGTGCAGTGACGATTTCTGGGTAATATGTAAATGATGCCCAATCTTAAGTTGATCATGTGACAAGACTCCAGAAATCGGGTGCAACGCGAACTCTGACAGTAGACTAGCAGAGCACACGTCTACAAACAAACATAAAAGTAGTTTCAAGGAGAGAAAAGAACAGATAAGCTCCCAGATAAGATTGGACACGGTCAAAGATTTCACTCAGTGCAGGCTCTCTTTGACTTTGCAAATGACACCGTCCGGCTCTAAAATCCATCACGATTCTTTACTCAACTCAACTTTATTTACAGAGCTCGTTCAACACCACAAGTGGAACCAGAGCGCTGTACAGAAGGTATAAACGAGAAAATAAAAACATAGCAAACATTTAACATACAGAAGTTACAAAGCGTTATCAAATGCTGAAGAGAACAAATACGTTTTAAGCGCACTCAATGAAGGACAAGGAAGGTCGTTCCAGAGCCCAGGAGCAGCCACAGAGAAAGCACCTGTACATTTTAAACCGGATCACGGAACCACGAGAAGCAACTGATCATTTGAGCGCAGAGATCTACTGGATTGACAGCAGCTGATTAAATCAGAAACATACTCCATACATACTTAAAAACACACAACAGCGCTTTGTATTGAATTCTGTATCGTGTGGGTAACCAATGTAATTGAATTGACATTGGAGTAACGTGCTCTCTCTTCTTAGAACCCGTCCAAAGTCTGGCAGCTGAGTTCTGAACGAGCTGCAAACGGGAGAGAGAAGCCTGACCCAGATACAACACATTACAATAATCCAAACGGGGAGACACTAAGGCACGAACAACCTTCTCCATGTCGTCAAAAGCATAGATTTCAATTTAGATACTGAGCTAAGATGGAAGAAACTATTCTTAACGACAGCATTGATTTGCAGGTCAAATTTAAGCTCAGAGTCAAAAATGACACCAAGGTTCCTCAAGCTGGACAGTTTTTTCACAAGCCAACACTTTACGTTAGACTGCTGCGTCCGAGCTGCTCGATTTAATATGTTAAAATGGAAAGAAATCAATTTAAGGAGCTTTAAATGAGGTGTTTTGTTGGCAAAACGAGGAAACAAGACGCATAAATTAGCCAGTAAAGGGTTCATTTCTCAACACAAACGCAGTGTTTGTGCTTCATAAGTCTCCAACTAGAAACAGTGCGACTGGACGCCGCTCAGAGTCGGAGCTCCTGCTTGTGAACTCGGGGCAAATCCATCTACTCCGTGAAGAGGCAGCTGTTTGACATGGAAGCACATTTTCCCAGAGTTCCTATAGAGTCTAGAATGGGAGCCAGAGCGTTCAGCTATCAGGCTCCTCTCCTGTGGAACCAGGTTCCAGTTCGGGTTCGGGAGGCAGACACCGTCTCTACATTCAAACTAAAAGGCAACATAAAGTATTTTTGTCTGTATTAGTGTTGTAGTGTTGTCCTTAGTTGTGGATGTGACTGGTTGTTCGTCTCTGTGTGGCCCAGCGACGGACTGGCGACCTGTCCAGGTGGACCCCGCCTTTCGTCCGATGACAGCTGGGATTGGCTCCAGCCCCCCTGCGACCCTGTACGCAGGATAAGCGGTTGATGATGGATGGTCTCATTTGAAGCAATGTGTTTTACATCCAATCAAAGTTTGGATGTTAAATAAATAAATCAGACGATGCAACAGCAAATAACTGGTTTTCCCAAAGTTCTGGTCTTGAAATTAAATATCCGAAACAAAACCAAGTACAGATGCAGTTGAATCCGAGACAGAGACCATCAAAAAGTGGTCACCGGTCTGGAGTACTACAAGGTTAGTCTGTATTTCATTAAGACAGTTCATCCTATCAGAACGTCTTCTGACAAACAATGGAAACACGTGTGAAACTGAGTATTTCCAACTAATCAAACAAAATGGTTGCATCTAACAAACGAAGCTGGCAAACAGACGCCACAAACGACCAGAGTAACACGAGGTGGTGCCAGGCGAGAGGACGAAGACGGCCAGGAAGGACAACCTTCCTCCGGATTTGGCATCACATTTCAGGTCATGCTTGTTCCCCGATATTTATTCTGTTCTACTAAATCAAAGCCAGGTCCTTGACTGAAGGTCTCAGACGGTGGTTCGGGTGTTTATCAATGATCATGTCCTTCTTTGGTGTCTTTAGCATTTGATTGGAGGAAGGTCTTCTTGCACCATCCAGCAGCGGCCCGTGCTCAGATTCCGTGCCTGTCCTCATGCTTCTACAGTTAATGATGAGGAATGATAATCTGAAGACAGAACATATAATAGTGCAACAGGCACAGGGACATTTTACTGCCCCCCCCCCTTTAAGGCAGGCGGCCTTATGGGTAGTGACGTAGACCAGCAGGTGTGTTGTAGGAAGCGAGTCCCTCCAGGTGTGAGAGGAGAAGCAGAAAGAGGTGAGCAGCAGAAACACAGAGCAGGTGACGGTGGGCAGCGAGGGCCAATCACAGAGCAGATGCAGTCACTGATGGTCAAGCATTACAGGTGCGTCAGTTTCAGCAGCCACGGCTCTAACGGCGACCCCGTGGAGCCTGTCAGGGAAACAGGAAGGATCGCAGGATGAATAATAAAGTGACTGTGGATGAGCATCTTCATCACCTCTGTGACCGGCCTGCACGTGTTCAGCTGGACTGTGTCGCCCTCTAGTGGCTCCTCCCAGTCATTGCATCCAACATGAGGTCAGACTGATGAGCAGTCCGTCAGTCAGGCTGCTCACCTCCACGCGGTCCGGAGAAAAGGTCTGAGCAGGTGACTCAGGTGAAAACAGCTGAGTCGTTTCTAAATGTGTGTCTTTAGACTCGCAGGCTCGTCTGAAACCCGGATCTGGTTCCGACCGGACTCTGTAACCCGGTGTGTCGAGGACATCAGTACTTTTTATTTCCTCTGTTCCAGATGAATTCACGCCCACAGCACACCTCAAAACAAAAATCATCTTCTCAAAAAATCAAACGCCGTCCGTCAGTGTGGGGACGCTTTATACTTCCACTACATTTCAGAAGCGTTTTACTGCACTACATGTCTGTTCAGATTATTAATACGAAATTAAATCAACTAATAAATGGTGATTTTTACAGATTATTCTTCTCTGCAGAATCTAACGTCACAGACATGAGCTCCACCTTCACCAGCTGCAACACTAAAGTGATGAACACATGAATGCATCGCTCACTATACACCAGTTTAACTTTTACTTCTGGTACTTTAAGTATTTTGATGCAAATACTTTCCTACTTTTTCCTTAAGTACAATTTTAAATGCAGGAGTTTGACTCGGAGATTTTCTACACTGTAGTATTACTGAAGTAAAACTTCATTCACATGTCAGGGTTCAGATATTCAGACAAATATGAGCAGAAGAAGAAGGAAACACTGAGAAGTTCATTTTGACTGATTTGTGTAAAAGTAGGCGCTGACTGGTTTCATACTGACAGTGGAAGAAACAGAGAGCCGGATTAAGAATTAAAGACGGAGCTTTAAAACCTTTGAAGCTGAATTTGATAACATGTTTGTGTTTTCTGAATATATTTACTTTTATTTGATTTATTTCATCTGGTTTTAATCAGACGGTCTGATTTCCAAGAGAGATCCTGAGCACAAGAACACAATCAGCAAACAGCACGAGCACAACAACACAACAAACAAGGAATTAAAACATCAGATACCGAAGCTTTAAAATCTCCCAGGGGATTTAAGACTCTCGCCGGAGGGCAGTTCATTAAAATGTGCTCAGTAACTTGAAGCAGTTCTGCAAACATCAGTCAGGGATATCAAAGGTTGGGTAGCAAGTGTGAAAGGAAAATGTACATATACACATATAAACAGAATAATTGTGATTTTAGACATCAAGTCACATTTGTTTTGTATGTGTATATTCTGTGTAATATTATAAATATGTAAGTTTTATACACCAGATTTAAAGAGAGAAGAGAAACAGATGATCAACATGAGGCTATTTCATCTTGATTGTAAGGACGTCCGTCCAACGCTGTGACACAGAACAGTGATGAGTAGGACGTTTGTCGTCTGTGAGGCGGCGTGATGCTCCGTGATCCACAGGAAGTGTTGAAGAGGCAGCATGACAGTATCTCAGAGTCAAGGACAGACACTAATCGTTTTATGGTTGGACAAAGACGAACATCCTTTAACTTCAGTCAACAAACCAAGTTTGATTTTTGAGTCTGTTCCTAAATGTTTGAGGGAGTAACGCCATGTAAAGCTGTGACGGCAGGAGAGTCAGTCACAGGTGGAGGTGGCATGGACCTTTGTGTCTAAGGCCCCGCCCACACTGCTGCGGAGACTTTTGCTACGTTTGCTCCTCCCATCCAGACTAAACGCTGCTGGACGGATTCGTTTTAATTCTCCGTTTGTAAACTCAAACGGAGCGGTGTGGGCGGGGCCTTAGTCTGTGATTAAAGAGTGATACTTGGAGACCAGAGAGTCACTCTGTGTTGGAGAGGAGGGGACACAGGCGCTCAGATTAGAGGTGTGAAGAGACACTTAGCTCGCGAGAGACATCACGATACGCAACATCAGGTTCACCAGAACGAGACAAAAAGATCCTCAAACAGTGTTTTAAAGATTTCCTCAATGCTGAGATTTACGAGCGGGGGGTCTGAGGGGGGTCTGAGGGGCCTCTGGGGCCCCCCCAGGAAACACTTCACTTCCTGCATTCTGGTGAAAGTTTCTGCACCAATTTATGGTGAAAATGTTTTTATTTACGTAAAAGGAAACAGTTCAGGCGGCAGGTGACGTTTGAAAACCTAACAGAGTGTCAGTGAGAGCAGCTCTCAGTGGTTCTGTGCTGCTCTCAGATCTGTTTCTCCTGCTGTAACGTCGTCCCGACTGTGTTTGGCTCATTTTAGAATCTGCAGCTTGTTTTCTTGTGTTTCTCCTATATTTTAAAAGCAGTGCACGTTTTCTTAATGTGCAAAGAAACCTTTCTAAAGGCTTGTTTGTAGAGCCTCAAATGCAGACTGAAGACGAGTCAGGGCCTGGCCCGGCCGGAGTGGCGCCTGGGGCCCATCATTATGCTGCGTTCCAGGCAACTTGGAACTGGGAAATTTCCGACCTCCAACTAGAAAAAGTGCCATGGAACGCCACTTGAAGTCGGATCTCCTACTAGTGATCTCTGAGAAAACATTTGTACCCTGACTTCACGAGTAGCAGCTGAATGACGTCACAAACAATGTCAGCGCCCATGAAACTCACAGTGTAAACGGTAAAGCTTAAAGAGCAACAAAACGTATATTTGGATGTATTTAAATTTAAATAATACATACGCTCATATAGTAAAACCTGTTCTGCATGTAGGTAAAGTAGAGATCTCAAAAAGTCATCTTCTCTGCATGAAAGTTATTGTTTAAAATGCCAAAACATCAGGAAGTGTAAAAACATTATTGACTGAGTTGAGGGCTGCCAACTTACAGCCAGAGCAGAACGCAGAGTAACGTCTGGGCATGTTCACAAAACTTTCCAAAGTGAGCTTTGCCAAAAAATGTCCACAAGGTCGGTGATCGTAGGGAATGGTGATGGAACAGTGGATAAGACAACGTGCCTTTGGTGTAAAAGATCCAGGTTCAATCCCCGACTGTGACCCATCCACCATTGTGTCCCTGAGCTTAACCCCTCGCTGCTCCAGAGGCGTGTGACCTCTGACATGTACAGCAGCTGTAAGTCGCTTTGGATAAAAGCGTCAGCTAAATGAAGAAATATAAATAAAATACAGCTGTTATTGTCAAACCTATATGTCCTTCTTTTAAAAAATAGTAATGTAACTACAGTTACGTGTCAGTGTGCTGTACACGTGATGTAAATCAATCAATTTGTCGTTTCTCTCGCTCATTTTGAATCGCCCGCCTCGGACAATCTGCGGTCTCCATGAACCACGTGACGACGTAGCATTTTGGACCCCAGCTGACGCGACTCTCCCGTTAAAGGGCTCTGGGGTCAACCTACGGAGCGGCTCCGTCACTGAGTGCGCGCGCACACGCGCACACAGCTCCCGGTGTCAGGTGTTACGCCGAGTTTTGCCTGCCTGCAGAGAATCTCACGCACCTCCTGCTTTTAAACGCTGTAATGTTCTCTGCGGGCTTCATCAATGCTGATAAATGATTCCGCGTATATTCTATTATGAGGGTTTAGAGTCTTTAATATTTTAATAGCTACAAATACTATTCATCCACATTCAGTAAATATATGTGGCGATAAAGCTGTTAGATCAGTGAGCAGAGCAAAGAGTCTGAGAAGGACCTGAGGAGCTGGAGGCATAATTTGCAGGCTACCTGCCGAGATTTGCCTCCACCTCTTGTCTCAGAATTATCAATTCAATTCAAATTAGCTTTGTTGGCATGAATGTAACAACAATATCGCCAAAGCATCACACAAACTTCATCAGAACAATCAACCCCAAACATTTCATTAAACAAGTGATCAAAGTGTTAAAGTGTGTTAAAGAAAATAAAAATCACCCGTGAGGTGCAGAAACTCCTCGGCAGGCGGGCAGAAAAAGCTGCTGCTTCTACTCTCCTTCAAACACATTCAAACAAACACTCACTGTGTCCTGATGCAGCAGCTTGTCTCTGGTTCCCAGTTTGGCGAAACAGAAGCGCAACGTTTCCGTCTTTTAAATAGCGAGTTCTCGCGCGCTTTCATGGTCACGTGAGCTGCACAATTATGGTTTTTGGTTGTCATAATAATTTGTGATGTAAATAACTGTTTCAGGGGAAGGAAGATGTTTGTGCAGAGGGATATAATTATTGTTGAAAATATATATATATAAGTGTAATAAAAGAGAGTTTGATTATACTGTGGAAATAATGGTTAAGCCCGGTGGGCGGGGCTACTGGCTTTAAAAGTGGCTGCTTTGGGCCTGTGACGTCAGTCTGGGCCTGGTTACAGAGGAGGGAGCTAGTGAGTTTTTTTGGTGTAACTTTATGATTGAATAAGTAGTGATGGCGAGATGAAGCTTCATAAAGCATTGAAGCGTTCCATCCAGTTGGTTCGCTCATGTGCCGAAGCTTCATGGTGCTTCATTTGCTCTATTGCGCCATCATGTGGACAATAAATGTAAAACGTGCAGTGTGATTATAATGACACTAGGCTTTGGTGTCTGAAGCATTGAATGAATTAATCAATGATGTTTGTGATGCTTAAACATAAATTATAAACTTTTATATGGTGTCTGTCTTTATGATACAATGACAGGCTCAAAATGAAAAGTGGAAACAAGGGAGAGCGTTGTCATGTGAATGTGCTTGTGTTACTTATTTTTTGACTGTGCTGACACAGTCAGCATTTTATTCATTTTAATTTAAAAATAATAACTTCTCCACAGTGCTCGGCTTCAGGCGGTTTCTTTTTTTTGAGATTATTTCACCTGCTTTAGAAAATACCCTTTCACAGGGCACAGATGAAGCAGGGCTACAGAGAAAAGCAATAGCAAGTTGGTACAAGTTGGGATATACTTTTTTCTGTCTTTCCCAATACTCCAGGGGTTCTCCACTCTGGCGATGTTTGGTTCACCCAAGTACTTCTGGACCTCCACTGTTGCATCTGCAGTGACATTTTGAGCCCTAGTCTGCAGGACTGTGGGGTCCAAACGATGCCACAGTTTGTTACCTAAGACAGACAGACAGGCTGTAAGTGACTGAATACAATAAGACAATTAGAATGTATCCAGTATCTGTTACCTTGAGTCAAAGGCTGAGAAGCTTCTGATGTGTGTGTGGTTGTGAGGAGGACGAGGAGGAGGACGGGCTGTTTCGAATAACAGCAGCACATTCAGCAGTGAGCCTCTTCTCGGCCTCTGCTGCTTTATTGGGGCTAAAGAAGCCTTTCTTTTCAAACCTGGGATCAAGCTGTGTCGCCAGTGACATGATGCTCATTGATTGCAATGTGAATAGCTTCTCCCGTAACTGTCTCTTCAGACTCTCAGCCATTGCTTTGCTCTCTGGAGTTTGGAGACTTCCCATTTCCTCCTCCAGTGTGTGGTGTAGCATTGACAAAAGAGGAATGACTTTTGATCCGGATACTCTCTTCTCCTCTGACAGCTCGACCGTGGCATCATTAAATGGGGACAGTACTTTTAGACATTCTGCAATAATATTGTACTGTTCTGATGACAGTGGGGCAACGTCAGGGCGAAGGCCTGCCAAAGCTGCTCCTACAGGTTCCCTGAGGTCATAAACACGTTGGAGCATATGGTATGTGCTGTTCCAACGTGTATCCACTTCTTGAACTAGCTTCAGTGCTGGCTGGTCCATTCGCTCCTGCACCTGTGTCAGCCTCTCCTGTAAAATTAGCAATCAAAAAGTGATTAATGCAAGTGTCACTACAGCAGCACAAAACAGTGGCATTTAGAATATTGCAATGAAATAAAGAACTTCACCTTTGCAGTGGTGCTGCGCCTGAAATAGCCCACTATCTTCCTTGAGTTTGCCCGGATGACAGACAACACAGTGTTTTGGTCAAGAGCCTTTTTTACAAGCAAATTCAAAGTATGCGCCAATTTGTGTGACGCAAACGAAGCTCCTTGGCACAAGCACCCATATTTGCAGCACCATCAGTCACAAGGCAAGTAACTTTGTTTGTAATACCCCACTGCGACATAAGTGCTGCTTTTACTTGTGCCAAATTCTCAGCAGTATGTGCCTCAGGGAAATACAGCACCCCTAAAACAACAGACTGCAAAGAGGTGCTTGCATCTATAAAATGGCATGTCACAGCTAGATATGCATCGGTGTTTATAGAGGTCCACATATCTGATGTTAAACTAACAGCTGAGGCCTTCAGCACCAAGGCTTTGGCTTTCTCCTTGGATTCCTTATATTTGTCCTCCACCATAGCTTTCAAAGCCTAAAGGACAGAAGAGAACACTCTTGGAATGGCAAATATGGGGAAAAAGGGCAAAATACATGTGCTCACATACGCACCTGGCTTGTGGGGAGAACATTGGGTTCAAAGCTTTAACAGGCTTTCTGAACCCTTTGTCCTCCACAATAGTGAAAGGCTGGGAATCCTCAATCACCATATTGACCAAGGCCTCATCCACATCCTTCTTCTCTCCTGATGACAAAAAATCCATTAATTAGATTAATTAATTATTTACAGTATCAGTTAATGTTGTCTAATACAAATATACCATGTCATTTTATGTTGGTATGCTGTCTTATCATTGCATCCTAAAATGGCTTACTGAGCCTGGTCCACCTTGGTTGGTCTCCTTGTTTTCCTGCAGGGCTCTATAATGCCTCAGCATAGATGAGGTGTTGTTGTTGTATCCAAGTTCTTTGGAACACAACAGACACTTCACCTTTTAAAATACCAGCAATAAGAAGAAAGACATTAGAACAAGGGATACCTTGTGTTTCCGCATTTATTTATATTACACTAGTTATTATTACAATGTAAATACCTTATTTGGTGAGATCAGCTCAAAGTGTTCCCAGACAGGGGAAAATCTCCTTTTTCTTGCTGGTTCCATCGCAAAAAAAAGAAGCTTGAATAGATCGCTAACAAACTCGCAAAGTCCAAAGTCCACAAAACGTGAGGGGGAATCCATTGCATTTTGCTGGCCCTTATATTTCAAATAGACCGCCAAACCGCAAACCACTTCCTGAAGCAGTCACGTGGTACGGCCGTCTCGCGAGGCTTCAAACGTCACCACATACGTCACCGACACAAGCCTCGATACGCGCTTCACAGAAATCCTCCCGGATTACTCGACACACGCTTCGAAGCCTCGATACGGGAGGACACATCACTATGAATAAGTTATTTATTTTTTCAAATAGTGTTTTCTTTTCTTTTCAAAACCTCCTTTGGATGAGGGACGAAATGTCTTCTAGTATCTCCAACCAAGTCCAGTTGCCCTTGGATTTAACCTTCTTTGGGTAACTATGACTGGGAATCTTCACAGACTTCTGTTTGAAAATCCAGTGTGACAACTTACCCGCCGATGGTGCAAATTGTCACAAGTGCACACTTTCTATTCAGCAGTCTTCAGCTCCATAATGAGATAAGATAGGAAGACGTAATGAAGACAAAACCTCTGCCCCAGATTTCACTCTTTCATTTGGTAGGACATTTGTACCTTTGTGATGTACGGTGCTCAGTAAATATTAGACTGTGCAAAGTGTGACAACATGCCCCGCTCTCCCCTGCTGTTAGCTGATAATACCTGCAGGAGTTTCATCGTCTAATGGAGGATTTTCACAGTGTGGTATTTCCTCAAGTAAAGGATCGGAATAAAGTTTTTTGTGGGAGTTTTTCCTCCATTTCAATCACAGGTCCGAGGTCAGAGGATGTCCTTTCATGCATGTCCAAGTCTAAAAACTCCCCGTTAGAAAGACAAAGAGGCAGATGAGAGATCTTCACGTCCGGCAGAGGCAGGACAGGAACGAGCAGACGAACTTACTGAAACCGTCGTTTGTGGGCTGGTAGCCTCCTCATGTCCCTCTGGGTAAGAAGCAGCTACAGGTTCTTCTCACATAATCTCCCTTAATTCAACACCAAGAGGGCAACTCTACTCTGTCTCAGCACGTTACACCGCTCCGTCCCTGTCCCCTGGAAACAACAACAGATAGGAACCAAAACGAGTCTGCTCTGAGCCGGAGGGGGGAATAAAACATCAAGCTCCATGTTACACTAAGAAATGAATTAATAACATAGCAGTTGGTACAAATGATAATGAAATAATAATTAGATGTAATGAAAAAAAACAACTAATATTGTGGAATTACTCCAAGTTTTATAAGCAACATTCACTCAGTCAGCCGACGCTTTCGTCTAAAGCAACTTTAGATCAGAGGTCGCACACCTTCGAAACAACGAGGGGTTAAGGGTCTTGCAGTGGAAATTGAACCTGGGTCTCCGACACCAAAGGCACGTGTCTTATCCACTGCGCCATCACCACCTCAGGACCCTAAAATAAATGTGGACAGTTACATTATTTAATCCAGTATAACTTTGGACAGGTACGGAGTCTGCAGGTCGCCTGAAGCAGCATCTTTTCAGAAAGAATTAAAGCTGGCTGCAGAAAGCAGCTGGATTTAGAAAGAAAATGCCTTCAGGCTTCGTCCAACGCCCCCAAACGCACGTCCATGCAGGAAGACAGGTTGTTGGCCAGTCAGTCATAAGATAAGAGATAACTTTATTAAACCCCTGTAGGAATGTAAAAGAACAGATGCAGTATTGTAGAAATATCAACACACTATACAACCAATAATTATTTACCACCAGATAAATGAAATCAGGAACAGTCTCAGTTCGGTGGCGTCGTGGAGCCTGATGAGTCTGTGGCTGAAGGAGCTCCTGAGCAGCTTCAGCTCAGAGAGGATGGGAGGGGTTCTCTGTGATGCTTTCCCCTCTCATCCTCCTCTGTCACCGCCTCCGCACCGTCCACTTCCATCCCCACCGCCGGCCTTCCTCACCAGCTCGCCCAGTTCGGTGGCGCCACGAGTCCCGGCGGCCCCTCCCCAGCACGCCACAGCGAAGAAGACGACACTGAGCGACTGCAGACTGGTAGAACACCTGCAGCAGCCTGGTGCTCACAGTGAAGGACCTGAGCCTCCTCGGGAGGAACAGCCTGCTCCGTCCTGTCCTGCAGAGGGTCTCGGTGCTGTCTGTCCAGTTTGTTGTTGAGGTGCATCCTCAGGACCTTGTTGGTGTCCTCCATCTCTACCCCCTCACTCCTGGCTTCCATCCCTCCAGGACTCTGAGGCGTGCACTCTGTGGCCGACCCCTCCCACCCTGGAACTGTTTCAGACACTCCCCTCTGGCACGAGACCAAAACCTCATGAACACTTTCTTCCTGTCTGTAGCGGCCCCACTTTAACAAAGCCCCCCCCCCCCATACCTCGACCCCCAGGAATACAGTTAACACTGTCACCACATGTTACATCGACGCACAAATTTATCCATTAAAATTGTGAATTTTTGCAATATTTTGTCAAACACCCTTTAAATTTGTTGCATCAGTTTGGATACGTGAAGGTTTGTTACCTCTTTAATTTGTCTACATTTACATGTAGACAACCGGTCCCCAACCGGTCGAGGCAGATGCCCCCCCACCCTGAGCCATGGTTCTGCTCGAGGTTTCTGCCTCTTAAAGGAAGTTTTTCCTTGCCTGTGTCGCCTAGTGCTGCTCTTGGTGGGAATTGTTGAGCTTCTGTAAATAACTTCAGAGTTCGGTCTAGACCTGCTCTTTATGAAAAGCTGTGAGATAACTGTTGTTGTGATTTGGCGCTATATAAATAAAATTGAATTGAAAAATTGAAGTAAACCTTCTGAAATAAATAAGCTGCCTCCCCAGCTTCTCTGTAGTTGTAGTTGTGTCAGACTTCATGTTTCAGAGGCCTCACTCCGTCTGTGTGCAGAGACAACAGTTCCTCCTGCAGAGCGCAGGGAGAAATATACTAGAGGTTAAAATAACTGTAGCAGGAAACCATTGACCTCAGTAATACAGAGTTCTGCGCTTTCCCAAACAAAACTCATGAGCTGATTTATGAATAGAAATGTTAACATTGTGGCTCAGGACAGGAGCGGCCACCAGGGGGCGCTACAAGCTGCTTTGTGGTGTTTTCATTCTGAGTCCAGACTTGTTAAAGGTTCCAAAAGCTAAACAGGGACGATTTAAGTTTGGACTGATGCTAACAAAGCTAGCTCTGTAGCCTTAGTGCTCAAAGCTGCAGTAATACAGAGAAGCATCAGCTGACTCAGCAGCTCTGCGTTTATTTATTTAGTGGAAGAAATCTCCTTAATGGAAAAACTGTCACATGTTTAGAGACCTGAGAACAAGTGGCATCAGAATGAATGTACAGATTAAGTCACGGACAGGACGGCGTGCAGCAGGTTGTTCCCCTGTTTGTTTTTACCTGTTGCTTCAGAAGCTCTGCAGCACTGAACACTTTGCTGAGGACGGACATGATGTCAATAAAATACTGCAGCCTTTACAGTCACCAGAGCTCATCCTGTGCTTTTATATAGAAATGAACTTAAAGCTAAACACTAATAATTCCAGCAGTCCAACATTTTCCTCTGACGTGTAGCTGCAGTGCACAGTGGAAACACTCAGGGAAAGTAGCACTAAAATGTTTTTCTCAGTCGCTTAGGTTCATTTCTCAAGACATCCTCCATTTTTGATTTGACATCTTTATTTCAAACATGCAAGAGAAATTATATAAAATAAAACAACAGGTGAGCAGCAAAGTACCCGTCTTTCCTGTGTTAACGTATGTTCTCCTCCCCCTTTAATTCTTACATTCCTTCAGTTTACAATATTTATACACACACACACACACATATATATATACATATACAGTATATATATATAATTGATAAACATAATCTTTGTCCTAAATCTATTAGTCTTAAAATCGTACCCTCCCTCCCTCTCAGAGAACAGCGGGCTGTTTGAACATGAATCCTGCAGTTTATATTCTCTTAGCTCAGGGTATTTGGTATTTTTCAAAACAGATTGATTCCAAAAGGCTGGAACCTGCTAAGAAACCTCAGTCTGTCTCTCAAAAGCAAATCTTTATTTCAGTGAACAAGTCAGGGCATCACAATGACAAGTCAAACGAGATCGCCAACAGGTTCAGCCACGTCGTCATATAAGACTCTGTAAGTACCTTCAGATGCAAACTGCAGCTCAGGTTTGGACGGCGGTGACTGTACATTGCAAGAGATCGGACAGGAGTCACAGTTTCACTTTCACTCTGTGTGTTGTGTTGACAGAGGGCGTCACTGTGACTCAGAAAAGAAGAAGACTGTTTTAGGTAGAGAACTGAACCTGAAACACCGTTAGGCTCAGATTCTCATCCACATGCAGCGGACATCTTTTCAGGACAAAAGAAAAGTCCAACAGACGGGTAAAAAATCTGCTCCACAGATTAGGACAACGTGTTCAACCATTTTTCATGAAGTGACTTCTGCAGTGAACCTGATGTTTTTGGAGGTCAGACTATTAAACAGAGACGCAGTTTAATACACTGTGATCAACGTGCAGCGGAGGACAAAGTACTCAGATCCTTATTTCAGTAAACATAAGTATATTCAGGAAAAGGTTCTTAAAGTATTGAAAGTAAAAGTACTGAGTGCAGAATTAAATATAATTTTTTATAGGAGTGGAAACTAAACCAATACTGGAGGTTTACGTTTTGGTTTATTATTTGAAATATCTAGGCCTGTCCTCTTATATAATGCAGAAAATAATATCATTTCATATTAGTTTTTACCTTTCTTTTGGGGCCCCTGTCAGTCAAGGGCCCTTGGAATTGTCCTAACTTTCCCCTATAGGTTCAAAAGGTACATTTACTCATCATTACTGGGGGCATCAGTCAGAATGAACAGAAGTAAGTCAGGAAACTTGGAACAACGTTTTATTTCTTCCCATTTAAAGGACGCATTCGTCAACATAATCAGGGGAAAAAAGACAAACATAAGTTGTTCAATCTGAAAGAAAGCAAACATAAGATTAGAACATAAACTCACGTGTCCGTCTCAAGGAAGGGAGCAAAGATGAACGTCTAAGCTACGTTTTTCACAAACACAGGACAAAACCAAAGAGTCAGTTAAACTTCTCTTAGCAGAGCTGCTGCCCCCTTAAATAAGGTGTGAACAGGTGAACTCAATCAGGTCAGTGAGGAGGAATGAAAGGTGAAAACAAAGGAAAGGAAGTGAGGTAGGTGAAAAGAAGTGAATAAAAATCTTTAATTATTATTATTATTCCTGGTGTGTTAATGTAAACGCAGGATTTTACTGTTGTTGGTTTAGTTTAAACTATTTTGTATCAGACTGCAGTTAGTCATTATTTTCATTCTGGATTAATCTGCTGATTATTTTCTCCATTAATTAATGTCAAACATTCAGAAAATATTAGAAAAGCCGTCACAGCTCCCAGAGTCCAAAGCGACGCCTTCACAGTGTTTGCTCTGTCAGTCCAAACCAGCAAACGTTAAAAATAATCAAAAGGAGAAGCAGCAAATGTTCACATGACACGGTTTTACATGAACAATGATTTAATGAACTGATTTAAACGATTATTACATTCATGTCAATTAACAAAGAACAAAACAGACTTTATTAATCCTGCAAGAGGAAATTCAATTCTTTCTTTAAACTCTGTTGTTTGTTATTATTGTTATTTTACAAACACGGGTCTGAAATACACAAACAGGGCTCACGCAACAACACATCAGAGATATCAGAGATAAACTGCTGGGAATAATAATAATTTAATAATAATAATAATAATAATAATAATAATAATAATAATAACTTGTAACAAAACATATTCTATAAACTCTTCATGTGTAAAAATCTGACTCTGTAAAGTAACTGAAGCTGTCTGATAAATGTACTAAAAGAACAACATCTGCCTCTGAGGTGGAGCCGAAGGAGAAGAGAAAATACACAAGTACAAAAACCTCTAATTATCACTTCAGTACAGAACTTGAGTAAATGGACTGAGACTGAATGTGTCAGTTCGTTTAAAAGAAAGAGAAAAAGCTTTAATGGTGCGCACAAGTGACTAAATGATGACGTGAAGTAGTTTTGAGACTTTATATTCTGATCTGAGCCCATAACTGTAACACTACATGTAATGCTGCGGTACTTGTGACTTGCTCGGTGACATTCCGCCACTGCTGTATTTGTTTGTAAAGGTATAGAAACTGTGAAGCCTCTGAGGCAGCGAGGAAAAGGCCGCCCGTCCTCCTCTTCCTCCTCCTCCTCCTCCTCCTCCTCCTCCACAAAGTGCAACAGTGCGGCAGCTCCTGCAGCGAGCAGCCGAACATGAGGCCTGAGCAGCGGCAGGCGGAGGGCAGACGGCCCGGCTCTGGATCCATGAAGGAGAACCGGAGAACAAACAGTCGGTAACACAACAAACTGCTCCGCTGCTGAGTTGCCTGGTGTGTGTGTGCGTGTGTGTGTGTGTGTGTGTGTGTGCGTGTGTGTGCGCAGACTTTCTCTCCATAGAGTTTCACTGAGTTTACATCCGGGTTTTTTCCCTAGGCAATGGGAGTCGCAGCACCTCCGTTCCTTAGGCAAAGTGAAATAAATTCGCCGCACCGACACAAAAAGCAGTCCGCTCCCCGAACACATTTTCTCCGCCCCTCGCGCCGCTGATCGGGTCGATTTAACGAACTTTAACAACAACACGCGCAAACATCGATCGCTCGGTCGCCGGTAAACGAGCATCGGTTGGACGTGTAAGTAGTTTTTGTCCCCCTTCCTCCAGCTCCGAGGCGCAGGGATCTGTGCTGTGCTGAGGCTGAGCTGAATGAGATTGAAGAAGAGTTCTTCTTGTTTTGTAGCTTCAGTTTCTCTGTTTTTACACAAATTTTGCTAAAACTAAATCTAAAATACCGCAACAAAATAAAGCTCGGCGGGGAGGAGAGAGCCGGACTGTTTGTGTGCTGTTGTTCCATCGCGGATCGGCTTCTTGGAGATATATATTTAATTAATCTAGAGGAGGACTGCTGCTGAGTAAGTGCACATTGGGCTTTTTTAATTTCATAACTTTAATTTTCTCTGTTGTCAAACTTCACCTGTGTGCGGCTGTCGGCGTGTATCCGTGTGTTTGCGGGGGTTCTGCGGGCAGGTGTGCGGGCTGGCCGGCGGTGTTTAGCGGCGTGTTGCTCTTGTGTTTCTGTGTGTTTAGCTGCTGTGTTTCTTATTCTAGGAGTTGATATTCTGGAGGACAAGGGGCCGAGATAACTTAGACCCACCAACGCCTGCTCGGTGTCAGGATTTTCTAAAAGATGGCGTCTTTTTTTGCGGAGGGGCTACTCCTGTGTGGATTTCTTTATTCCCACTCCTGCTTTTGTTGCACCCCGCCGGCCCGACGACCTTATTATTTATCTTTGATGGAAGTTATCAGCGTGGCTTCGCGTTAGCCAGCGCGGCTAACAGGATGGTTAGCATTAGCGGCTACGAGCTAACGTTATCCACTTGTTCTCGGTAACGTTTCACAGCCTCACACGGAGCAATGTCGGATGTGTGAGGGTCTGTGTGGACGGGGTTTTTATTTATTTATTTAGCAACACTGAAAAACACTTGATACTCCCCCGGAAACCTGCTAGTTTACCGTGTTTGAGAGGACGAAGCGAAGCAGCTGCGATGAATTTATAAGAGGAGACTGAACATCCAGGCGGCCATAGCGGGTTAATAGGGAGGTTATAAAACATTTATTTCAACGCCGAAACAAAAAAAAACACACTTTTCAGCGTTTTAACTCCCGCAGCTGGAGCAGTTAGCGGCTTTCATCTTGAAAACCCTCCATTTTAGCTTCATTTCTTCCTTTTTATTCGGGGCCTCTGCAGCGGCATGTGATGCTGATGGAAGTTTATCCAGACAACTTCGTGTCCCACCCAGGGAGCAATTACTCCAATTAACCGGGAGCCTTTGCATACCGTGGGGCCGCCGGTGTGCAGGAACGCTGCGAGGGGCTCCGGTCGGTTTCTGAAGGAGGAGATTTGTTTTAAGATTCAACACATCAGCTGTGAAACATCAGTAGCAGCTGGAGTTAGTCACAGAGGTCAGGCTCAGGATATTTAACCTGCGCTAGGTTGTTTACTCGTGAATGCGGGGATGTTTGGTTTGTTTTGTGCTGCAAAGTACTTTTTATACAAGTCCTGTACTTTAAGTAAAAGCCTACTCGAGTATTTATGTTTTCTGCTACTTCATATTTCTACTCCACTACATTTAACTGACTATTATTATATTTAATTTTAGATTAAAACACATAAAACAGGACAACTTATTTAAGATTAAACAAGTGGTTTCCAACCATTTTGTCTTCAGATTATATATTTATTCATTAAAGACTTTACATGGTTTCATTTCACTAACTGAATCCAATATTTTGCTAAAATTACTACATTTGAGAAAATTCCAAAACCTAAAATCAAATTTGTGTATCAGAACTTATCAGTTTCTTCTTCTTAAGCTAATTTATTGGATAAGAAGTAGTTTAAACTAGTTATCTGTAGTTTCTACTGCTGCCCTTACTGACTATTGTCAGATCTCCTGCTGTATTGATGCTTTGTTGGTGTTATGATGTTCCTCAAATGTAGGTCGCTGCACTAAACAAGCTAACAGTGTAGTAAGTAGTTAAATCTAGTTAAATAAATAAATTAGTTTAAAATAGCTAACTGTACATAAAGTAGTTAAATATATGAAGTAGTTATAACTGGCTAACTGTATTTAAGGTAGTTAAATCTAGTTAAATAAATAAATTAGTTTAAAATAGCTAAGTGTATATAAAGTAGTTTAATCTAGTTAAATAAATAAAGTAGTTTAAACTAGCTAAATAAATTTAGTTTAAACTAGCTAAGTGTATATAAAGTAGTTTAATCTAGTTAAATATATAAAGTAGTTTAAACTAGCTAAATAAATTAGTTTAAACTAGCTAACTGCACATAAAGTAGTTAAATATATGAAGTAGTTATAACCTGCTAACTGTATATAAAACATAAAAAGTATGTTAAAGCTAGTTATCCAGGAAGAAGTTCAAATTAGCTAACTGTATAAAGAAGCTAAACCTAATTAACTTTGTATGACTACACTAAACTAGTTAACTGGATATAAAAAAAGATTAAAATGTTCTGTACCGTGCAAACAACACCTAGGCCTATCTGCCCACGCCCGTAGGCTAATGAGCATGTCGCCGTTTACTTTGTAACGCCTCCCACTTTGTTTTCCTCCGCCACACTCCCGCGTTACATCCAGTAACAGTCCCAGACCCAAATCTGCTCTGATTCTTCGTCTGCATTTATTTTTTCTTTCCCTAAATCTTCTGTAACCTCAGAACCGACCATCTGCTTCATGTTTCCACCAGCACGTGCACGCCCAGTGTGCATGAACAGGTGTGCGTTTTCAGTCGTTTTCAGTCGTTTTAATATAGACGGAGACGAACTCTGATACCGGCTAAAACGCTGCTGTGGCCGGAGATCCTATTCGTTTCGTAAATCGGAGCAGTGTGGACGGGGCCTGAGCCGGGATTTCTCCCAGTTCCTTGAAGTTCAAACGGACTTTGTTAATAGTTTGGGTTATTAGTAAAAGTTAAGTGATGAACAAACTGTGAAAGGTTAGTCTGAATAATGAGGCGGAAATGGATATTCAAACATGTTTAACCATTCCTGTAACCTTTGTGTTTTACTCTTTTACCAAAGAATGTCTGTCTGATGAGTTCAGATAAGAGTCTATTTGCTAAAAAATAAACTAGATTGATTTTTTTTTTTTTATAGGATTCAATTAATTTGATCGATCCCACACAGGGAAACTCAAGTGACAATAACATAATTGGTAGTGAAAGTAAATGACAACTGGGGACAGTAGAATTAGTCTTTACATAGTCTGTGGTATAATAAGACAACAGAAATGACACAATCACTTGACAACGAGAAACAAGATCAATTCTAATGTGAATTGATAGAAAAGTCGAGCTTTCGTCAGAGGAGAAGTTTTCATTATTGATTAATCTGCTGATTGATTTCATCAAATCATTGGTTTGTCCACAAAATGTAAAAAAAATGGCTGTTAATTGTTTGAAGCAGGCTGACTTGGTAACAGAGTGTGTTTGTTATGTGATACAGGGCAGCACAGAGGGGTGGAGTCCAGTCCCACAGCCAGGTGGTGAGTCCTGTTGCCTGATTTATTAAGATAATAACAAAGTGAATCAGTGAATTAAAGTTACGTGCAACTTCAATCATGATAATAATTGAGAGGATCCACTTTCATATGCACAGTTTTATTGTGATAATATAGCAAAGCTGCATTTAATGTTTTAGTTTGATGGTAAAAAAGTTATTGGTAACTTTGTTTAATTAAAAAGAAATCACATAAGGTAAGGTTTTTCACGTCAAAATTACATTTAAACATTTTAAGATAAAGTCTTTTTATTTTCCAGACTTGTTCACCTGTATATTTTGTGACTTGTTTCAAGTGATAATAATAGTTACTTATGACGTGTTAAATTTAAAGTAATAAAAGTCAGTGTTAGATTTAAACCGTATCAAGTCAGTAATAATGATGTAAAGTAACTGTAAACACTTTATTTTAAAGACTTGTTTACTTGTTAGTAAAGACATATTTAATACAAGTAAACTTTCTCTCTAAACTTTCTAATACAAGTACATTTTCTAAATGAAGTAAAGATGAATGGTAAAAAGTCGGAAATAAAGTCAAGGAATTGAACAATAATAAAGCAAAAGTTATATCTTATTACTTTTATTCTAATTATTATGAAATAAAGAAAGATCTTTATTTTGCTACAAGTAGTTTGTCCCATTTAAATCTGTTGGAAGTCCATTTCTGCCACTGGGATGCTTTTAATTCATTATAATGACAAACTGTCTCAAAACAATGAGTTACTATCTCTGAATAATGAGTTAGTATCTCTGAATAATGAGTTAGTATCTCAAAACAATGAGTTAGTATCTCAAAACAATGAGTTAGTATCTCTGAATAATGAGTTAGTATCTCTGAATAATGAGTTAGTATCTCTGAGTAATGAGTTAGTATCTTTAAATAATGAGTTAGTATCTTTAAATAATGAGTTAGTATCTTTAAATAATGAGTTAGTATCTTTAAATAATGAGTTAGTATCTCAAAACAATGAGTTAGTATCTCTGAATAATGAGTTAGTATCTTTAAATAATGAGTTAATATCTCTGAATAATGAGTTAATATCTCTGAATAATGAGTTAGTATCTCTGAATAATGAGTTAGTATCTCAGAATAATGAGTTAGTATCTCGGAATAATGAGTTAGTATCTCGGAATAATGAGTTAGTATCTCGGAATAATGAGTTAGTATCTCTGAATAATGAGTTAGTATCTTTAAATAATGAGTTAGCATCTTTAAATAATGAGTTAGTCATTTAGAATAATAACTTAGTATCTCTAAAAAATTAGATAGTATCTCAAATAATGAGTTAGTATCTTAAAAATAATGACTTGGTATTTTAAAATAATGATTTGGTATTTTAAAATAATGACTTAGTATCTCAAAACAAGGACTCAAAATAATGACATATGTCAATATTTTTAGAAACCTATTACATTTTCTGAGGTTTCTTATTTTGAGATACTATGTCATTATTTTGAGATGCTAACTCGTTATAATGACTTACAGGATCTTTTTTTTTTCATCATAGTGGCGGAAATAGTCTTCCATAGTTTTTGTTTACAACATTCAGAAACATGAACTTTATTTAAACACAGTTCTTGTTTCATTAACAATAAGTTTCAGTGAATGTGTATTAATAATATAGTAAAGTTACCTGTAACGGGAGATAGTTTGATAGCTAATACTAATGTAGTTAAATACTTTATTTTAATCATACACCAACATTTAATGTGTTTATCGCTGTATTATAATAAAGAGGCTCTGTGTGCACAGTCTACTGATGACAAAGCTTCAGTTTAATGGTGAAGAACTGAAGTTAAATGTGATGTTTTGTTGTGGTTTGTTCTGTTTTAGCGGCACTTTAATGCTTCAGGTGGATGGTTTTCCTACTGGAGACGGTGTTAAGGTAAAAGCCCAGGCAGTGATAACACATGTTAACTCCCGTATGTTCTGTGTAATACTGAGCTTTACGCATGTGCTGGTCCAGCCTGACCGTGCGACACCATTAAGGTTTGAACACACTTCCTGTGACCTAGTTTGACCTTGACAGGAAGGTTTTATTGTCAGCATCACACAGGAAGTCCTTATAAGGCCGTTCTTCATGTTGCTATGACTTAATGCTGCTGATTTCTGTTGAACCTGCCGTTGAAGACCCGCTCTCCTCCCACGTATGTGCACGCAGGCTGATCGATCGGCTGGCAGACTGACTGGATCCATGATGGAACTACAGACGTTACAGGAGGCTCTGAAGGTGGAGATCCAGATCCATCAGGTACGCCGTGTTTCCAGGTTACTGGGTTAGGAGAGGTAGTCCGTTCAGAACAGGCGTGCTAGTCGATCAGCTCTGAAAGTTAACTAACGAGTCTCATTTCAAACCTATCGTCGCTCTTTATCGACACACATCAGAGGGAAACATCCAGGGTGCAGCTTTCAATCTGGAGCCGGCTCCGACTGTTGATGTTAGATCAGCTGTGCATATTTAGTGTTAATTCAGTAACAACTAAAGTGGAAAGTTTGTGCTCTGCAGAACCGATCCCCAGTGATGACCGACCAGTGATAACCGGCTGTGCAGCCGGTTAGATTGAAGAGACGATTTGCGCTGCACGATTTATCTAACAACCCACAGAAGATGAGACCGTTTGGTCTGTGTTTAGGCAGCAGCTTGTGTGGTCATGTGAGTGTCAGGACCCGTGTTTATCAAACCTCTCAGAATTACTCAAAAGAAGACTGCTGAGAATTGACTTAAAAGCAAAAACTTCTTGACTCAAAGCTGCGTTTAAGAGTTAGTTACCAAGCAGTTCATATTTAAGTGCAGGACTAAATCTGAAGACCTGATTCACGACACTTTGCTGCGCCGCAGACGGGATTTTGAATAACGACATAGCCTTAAGAATATTCTCTTTAAAACACACGTTTGACGATAAAGATTTTTCAGCAGAGTACGATGCCACCGCAGGGCACAGAGGGCCTTTCAGACAGCTGCTTCAGGCCACTTTCATTCATTATCCACGCCATTTGGTACCACATCCAAAATGTCTGCATCAAACACAACTTCCTGTTCACATGAACGCTCCTGTTTTCGCTGATCTTTACACCAGCGGTATAACGAGTGGCTATTTGCACGACTTGTGTTGGATTACGTGGGGTTTGTTGGGGAGTCGATGAACCGCGTGACAATGTGTGGAGCTGTAATTGATTCCACGACAAATGGCCTCATCGATGGTTGTGATGGCCCTAAATTATCATCAGCATTGCTGCATTTCTTCTGTGGCAAGGAAACAAAGCGTCATCAGCACCTTCCATTCAGCTGAAAAGGCATCGCTGCGTAAAATCAGCGGTGACAAAGATGAAGCTGCTCCGTCCAAACGTTTGATTAACTGTGCGTCATCAAACAATTCAAAAACATTCTTCCTCTCCTGAAAGATTCGCTATACATCTCGGCGCCATCGCAGGCCCGTCCCGGCAGCTCCTAACCACCGGAGAGACGTCTCCAGCTGTCTAGTTAGTTATCAGACATCTCAGTCCTAATTTAAGTGAAGTGTGGGACTAAATCTAGAGCTGATTCACGAAACTTTGCTGCGCCGCAAACAGGATTTTAGAATGACGATGTGGCCGAGGACCAATCACTGAGGAGGTTTCCTTATTTAAGAACTTTCTCGTATAAATTCACATTGAACGGTCAAAAAGACGAGTTACGTTCAACACACATTGACAAAGACACATGAAAGATAAAAAAGTTATGAGCTGCACCTGGGAGCCGGCTGTTTGCACGAACTGTGCATCGGTAATTATCACGATAAGAATCAAATTGTTATTTCCTTTGAATTTAAAGGCGTGAAAAGTGAAAGTTGACGAAACCTGATGGTTAATTCTTCTTAATGGTCAGAACATGACAAACACCTGAGTGGATCACTTCACAAATCTGATGTAGAACATTCAGAACAATTATGATAAATTCTTTGTCAACAAATATGCAGAGTAAAATTTAGTAAAAGCTTTTTTCAGTTCTTTTTCCTCAACAAAATAAACATCTTGATAAAAGAATGAAAACGGCTGAATAACGTCAAACATGTTTGGTTCCGTTGCCTCAGTTGCTTAATCTGCCTGCGAAGGTTTGAGGTTTGTGTTTGTGGCTCGGAACAAAGGCTTCACACGTGTTCTTGTTGAGAAAGCTGGATGAGAATAAAGAGGAAGCAGAGGTCAAAACAGTAAACTGAATAGATGTTTGCAGACCTGAGAATCGTCCCAGTTTTCATATCAATACGCCAAGATCGACGTGAAGTTTAGATGAAGCGTGGCGTAGTGAAAGTAACGTACGTACGTTTAGGCTGCGGACCACAGAGATGTTAGAGAGCTAAAGTTCAACAGAGAGCTGGAGTCTATAATCTGTCTGTTTGTGTTGAGACCATTCAGGTTTTCGTGGTCACGCAGCAGTGGTTAGAATATAATTCATAAGAAAGGAAGTCAAAGTTTCCAAAAGAACAAAACAAATACAACAACATTAAAACACGACAAGATTTAAACAGTAAAAAGGAAGCGACAGATGATTCACAGATAAGTTACAGCCTCAGACTGCTCGTCTTTAAAATTAGACTTCTGCAGAACATTTTAGTGTATGATGTGATCCCTGTCTGTCAAAGCAGCTGGAAAAGTCCTGGAAAGTGATCTTTGGAAAAGAGTGGGAGCCCTGATGAGGTGTTCTTATAAACCCACACAGTGTTCCCTTTCACTTTTGTTTTGAAACCCTTTAAACCTTCTTCAGATTCCTGTAAACAGTTGAGCTTCCCCTTTTTTAAATATGTGAGAAATAAAAACCTGTGAGGAGAAGAAGACGCAACAATAAAGCAGCACCGACAGAAATCGATCAAAACTTTAACAGATAACGTCGGATCCCTTCGACCACGCTGAGAGGCAGATTGAGAAAACACTAAAGCGAATGTTCCCAGCCTTTAACGCCGGAGGCGGAGCCTCAAATTCTTCATGGACTGTTGTTCTGCACCCTGATTAAACAAGTGCAGCCGTCTGGTTGTAGTTCCTATTTGTGACCAGCAGGTGGCACTGTGATGTATTTTATTCTGACTGTCTCTTGTCTTCTTCTGCAGAAACTGGTTGCCCAGATGAAGCAGGACCCTCAGGTAAACCATTTACTTTACAGAGGTACATCTAACTGAGCGCCTCAGTGCGTTTACACCAGTTTACGTGTGTTCGCTATCTCTGATACATGAAGAAGAAGAAGACGCCGCCGCCGTCGCCGCTCTTTTTAAGTTTACATGGGTTTGTTTTGACGCCGCCTCACTTGCTCTTGTTTTCAGAACGCAGATCTGAAGAAACAGCTCCACGAACTTCAAGCAAAGATCACAGCGCTCAGTGAGAAGCAGGTACGTTACTTCACCTGTAACGCACGCACGCACACGCACAAACACACACACACCAACACACGCACACACGAACACACGCACACACAGAGCTGGTTTCCAGTGTGTTCCTGGTGAGGAGGCAGGAAGTCTCAGCGGTGAAATGAGGATGCGGCTGCTTTAAAAAGGTGGGAAAATGCAGCGCGCCTGCGTTAACCTCGAGTTAAGATGGTTCACGTGAAGCCAGAATGAAATCAGCTTAATTCACGCTGAGTTTATTCAGCTGTTTATTAGGTTGTAGTTTTTTTTGCTTATTGCCCCCCCCACTCTGCAGAGAGCCTGCAGGACTTAAAAATCAGGCAAAAATATAAAATAAGTGTGCGACGTGTTTCAGCGTCGTCAAGGTAACGTGCCAAAGTCCTGTCCCGTTCCTGTTTGCAGCCTTTTGCACTCGTAAAGGTGCCGCAGTCTGGAGCCCCTGAGCAGGTCAAAACTAACTGATGTCCAACATCATCGTCAGGTTTAGGGGCGACGCTGGGATCAGGCCGACCTCCCCGAGCATCAGCAGAGCGAAAGCAGCAGAGATCCTGTTTATCACACTTGTGTTTATTTGTGTCTCGTTACATCAGTGGAACACACCGTCCTGTCCCACGTCTCTCGTGGACGTGTTGCTGCCGTGTGCGTTTGTGCAAATTAAAGCTGGCGAGAGGAGTTTTTTTTTTTTGCGTGTGTGTTCCGACTCGGGTGAGTCCCCGGAGACTCCGGTCGCTTTAGCCATGAAGGGGAACATGAGCGAGGAGGAAGAGGAGGAAGGTGATCTGTGGTGAAGGAATCAGAACCGGGAGTTCAAAAGTAGAACCAGAATCAACGCAGTTAAGACGATATCCAGCCCTGCTGATCACAGGCGCGGGGAAGAAAAGACTTAGGTAGTAATTAAAATGAATTAAAAATATCTTTAGATCAGAGCTGCAACTAATGATTATTATAAGTCGACTAATCTGTTAATTATTTATTCAGTTAGTCGACTGGTCCTGATTGTTTTTGTCTCCCTCTGAACCCTAATTAAACCATTTAACTAATTAAATATCTTTCAGGTGAATCACTGATCTCCAACACAGCTAACTAGCTAACGTTAGCATTAAGTGAACGAGTTCAGAATCAACAAACTTTAAAACTCTCAACTGTTTCACAAAGATTTTTGCTTTGGAAAATAAAATCAAGAACTAAAACCTGAACTGAACACGAACAAAGTCTGTTTGGAACAAAAAGCATCAGGCTCCTTTCACACTGTTTCAGAAGGCAGGAACGTTCCTTCATTAACCCTTTTAAAGCTGGGACTCCGACACTGACAGCGCTGTGCTGCACAGATGTGTGCAGCGGCGTTTATGAGTCAGAGGAAGTGTTGGGCGAATGTGCCGCGGCGCTGATCTGCAATCAGATAAGACTTTAAATAGGCCTAGCAAAATAAAATAAAAACTAAACTCAGTACGTGGTGGGCCGCCGCAAATAAATGAACGAACAGGAAACGCTGCCTTTGCTCTGTTGTTGCTGCTGCGGTGGTCTGAGTAACTGGGAGCTCTGTGGGCGGGGCCAGCCGGCCGCCTCCTCTCACCTCGCGGCGCTCGTGGAGCTTCTCAACCCTGAAAACATTTAATTCACCATCAGCTTTGGTAAAACTGCCAATATTCAAGTTCTTCACAGCTGATTTCTCCTCAAAAGTGTATTTAGTGATTAAATAAAGTACAAAACATCTAAAACCAAAAGCCGTTCTGCTGTTCGCCGCTTTCTCCGTCACTTTCCGCTTCTCGCATGAATCCTTCTTCTTCGTGAGTATCGTACGGTCCAGCAGTCACGGCGGACGGTGGAAGCGATCCAGCACTTCCTGTAGTGTGTTGCTGTTAGAAACAAACAACCAGAAATGTTCCTAATATGAAGATTACTGTTTCTCCCTTAAAGGGGATCCATGTAACGACGCGTCCACGAGGAGATTTCACGTCGACGAATTTTTAGAGTCGACGTCGTTGATTACGTCGACCAATCGTTGCAGCCCCAGTGCAGATAAGACAAAGCAGGAAGTACAAGCATGTGAAACTATAATAATAATATTAATAATAATGGTTTTGATGAATTGTGTTAACGGAGCTGAAGAGTCCAGAGTTTCACCACCAACCACAGGATCTTTTTCTTTTACCTCTCGACTAAAAACTCTAAATCTTCTGTTGTTGTTGTTTTTTTGTCTTTATTTTTAACCGCTTTCTGCCAGCTTCCTATTTTTATCTCCTCCCTACACATGTCACTGTTCTCACGTCTTCCTGTGAAACACTTTGTTTGTGCTGCTTCCAGGTAAGATTAGAGCAGCTCGTCGCAGAATAACAGTTCGTGCCTTTCTTTGTTAAAAGCTGCTGTAAAGGACACTAATGGGCTCGGCGAGGTGAACAGATGCACGCCGATGTCTGAGTGTTGTTTTTGAAACTTGCTGAGATTCTCAGTAAAAATAGAAAGCTGGGTTTGTGCTCTGCTTACATAACGACAAAGAGTTACAGGGCTGCGGCCGTCAGCTCCAGTCTGCTGATGTTAACATGCAGATGAAATGCGAGCAGGAGGAGGACGTTAATGGCTGAATGTCTTTATCGCTGCGACTTACTGAAGACAGAGCTGCTCCCTCCGACCTGCAGCTGCAGTGTTCCTGTCTAAAACACGCAGACGTCTTAGAATGAGACGAATTAAAGAGGGTTTAAACACTAATTTCAACACATCTCAGCGTACTACTTCTTGCTTTGGGGGCGTTCTCTTTCAGATCCAAACCAACGTCACAGGTGTGAAACCTCCTCCGGCCGAAGGATCGCTTTATAGCTTCCAGTATAGTTGGTGCTGCAATAATAATAATATTAATAATAATATTAATATAGTGGCATTTTCATTCAGTCACCGAAAGCTGATGACAGCAGGACGCCGGTACGTCGTGCACTGCAAAAACAAGAGGGGGAAAAAGCATTAAAATTGGGGAAATATTACTTAAAATAAACAAAATTATCTGCCAACATAATTTCACTTTGTACTTTAGGGCCAAAAAAACTTGAAACAAGTGAAATTCTCTGACTTAAAAGCCGCCTGGAGAGAAGAAATAACTTGTCAGATAAAAAACAAGAATATTTGCCTTCAATTAAGATAATTAGTCTTAGTAAGGTTTTAGGTTTGGCAGCATGTAAAGTTCTTTAGTGCTCTCGCACAACTGCAACGTGAAACCAAACCAAAACTAACTGAATGTATCAAACCCTGAACTTTGGCTCGGGCCCCGTGCAGGTGTGAACGGGCCCTTAGAGTTAGATGTTGAGGTGGAGCTCGGTCTCATGTCTGTGCGTTAAATACTGAGCTGGAGGCAGGATGTGGTTAGCCCGTTAGCCCGTTAGCCTGTTAGCCCGTTAGCCCGTTAGCCTGTTAGCCCGTTAGCCTGTTAGCCTGGCTCTGTCCAAAGAGAAGAAGACGCCCGCCGGCACCTCCGTCTGTTTAACTGCTGCACAAACTCTGAGGGATTTTCGTGCTGCAGCAGCTGTGTCTCAGTGTTACCACACGCCAATCAGCTTAGCATACTGCGTTAGCTTAGCCTGGCGTCGCCCTCAGGTCATTTTTTATTTCCAAAGGGCGTTTTTTAACCTGCCTCTGACCTACAGCCAATCACATCTTCAACGAAAGCTTTACGTGCTGGTGTTGGTTCATAAAGCAGGTAAACAAAATCTTCTGTACATCTATCGAGAAGCCGGGGTGGTCAGGGGGAAATAAAACCTAAACGAAAGCAAAAAAGATTCAAATAAATATTTTGTAAAGCTTTCAGAGGTCATGTGACTCAAAAGCTTTTTCTACACTTCGACATGGAAAGAATATATTGATCAATATTGACAGCCAGCTCCATAAAACCTGGCTTATTTATTCTTTCAAGAGTTTTCACTGCTGCAAACTGAGTGGAAACACGAACGGCAATAAGTTTCTTGGTTTGTGCAGAACACAAAAATTATTACCAGCGTTACAGTTTTTGCAGGTTAGATTAGTAAAACCTGTGAAGCATTAAAATAAAAACAACGGGTGGTGATGGAGCAGTGGATAAGACACATGCCTTTGGTGTGAGAGACCCGGGTTCAATCCCCCACTGTGACCCGTCCACCATTGTGTCCCTGAGCCAGACGTTTAACCCCTCGTTGCTCCAGAGGCGTGCGACCTCTGACATGTACAGCAGCTGTAAGTCTCTTTGGATAAAAGCGTCAGCTAAATGAAGAAATGTAAACTTTGTTGGTTATTAAAAATTTGTGCTGCAGCGGCCAAACTTTTTCTCAACAAATCTCTGGGACCCCTGAGGAGCCGTTTGTTCTCCTGAAGTCCTCGTGTTTTTCCTAATGATGGAGAAAATAAACCGGCCTGTGATTGGTCGCGCAAATCCACTGCAGGTGGGAATCTGTCTGATCCCAGTTTACATGACAGATAAAGCAGAAAACTCTGCTGCTGTTCAAATGATGGTGTGAAAGGTGAAACAGACATAAACCTTTTTGTCTCCTTCACTGATCGCTGTGCTTATTGTCTCTGTTAAAACACATCTTCAGATGTAACCGTGTCTTGATAACACCAGAGGTTAAAGCTGTGTGATGTGGGTGAGCTGATCCTGAGTGATGAAACGCCCTCAGCAGCAGCAGCAGATAAAGCCGTGCACGTTATTAACCTCAGGCTGCAGGTCAGGCTGCTCTCTGAAAGGGGAACGGGGCACTTTGTCAGTCTGGATCTCAGGCGTCTCTCTGAGTGGATGCTAATCAACAGATGGGCTTTATCTTTTGTTTCTGATTGGTCGGCTCCAGCCTCGTGGGCCTCTGCTTCTGTACATTCTCGTTTCTTCTATTAATCTCTCCGGTCTCACAGTGAGTGGCAGCCAATCAGATCAGAGCAGCGATCGGAGCGGGGCTGCAGCATTTATTGATTATTGACCTTTTCAGAAGAGTCACCGGTGAGATTCTCCTGCTGTGGGTTTGCAGACGAACGCTCAGGCCGTATGTTTTACAAACCGATGATGCGGCAGATCCGAGGAGCAGCTTTCACCACGCAGACCTTCAGAGTGTAGATCAGTCTGTGCCGCAGTGTTCCGGAGGGTTCTCGTAGGAACGCCGGAGAACAACGAGCTCGCTGCCTCCTCTGACAAACAATACAGACATGGAGAGAGATTTTATTACGTGTTACTTCCAGCTGTACGTTCCTGTAACCTTTCTCCCCTCTCCTCCTCCTGCAGAAGAAGGTGGTGGAGCAGCTGAGGAAGGAGCTGTTGGTGAAGCAGGAGCCAGAGGCAAAGCTGCAGCTGCACGTCCAAACTCCTCCAGGAGGCGTCGACATCAAGCCGACCAACCTGCTGCAGAGCCAGCAGATACCTGGAGCGCTGCAGCAGGTGGGAAACACAACGGCTTAACAAATCCAAGGATGAACCAACCTTCTCTCTCTGAGTGCAGATGAAATATTACACTGCAGTGAACCTTATTAATAAATTATAGTTTGTCATTTACATTTAGAGAAAAGCGTCCACATTTTATGAGAAAATAATGTATTTTTAAATATGAAAAAAGAACCAGCACGCCGTCACCTACTTAACTACTTGCATAATATAATTGTTTATTAAGTAGAGTTTATTTAAATTAATAAGTAAATTAGTCGCACTGACCCAGCAGACGAAGCTAACATTAGCATGCTAATATCTGCCACGGTTAGAGTAAAGAGTAAAAAGAGGTCGACACATCCGACATGATAATTGATTAAACTGCTGTTTAATTATGTAAACTTGGAAGCTTTTGAATTACGTTTCACAAAAAGGACTCAAAATAAATGAAATTACTGTTCTGCTTTCTAACTCCTGTTCTTAGAGAGAACCAGGTCTCACAATGCTTCTTTTCTCAATTTACAATCTGGGAAACCAAAGAAGGTTAAAATGAAGGGCAACTGGTTGAAGATACTTGAAGACGAGTCTCCTCTCGTCCCTCGAAAGAGTGTCAACAATGTTCGTAGTCTGGACGGGAATGATAGATGGTGTTAAGGAGGAGTGAAATAAGCCATTTACACCAGAGATGAGAAACCATCTCTCAACAGGGAAGGAGATCTGAGACAACTTATCCTCCACCTACGATGCTGCTCCGCTCACATCTTACATCCCACAGAGATTAAATAACTGCGACTCCCTGCCAGTCAAACAGAGCTGAAGAAGCCACTTGGACGAGTGAACCAAGTCCAGTTGCTCGTGATTGTAGCTTTCCTTAGTGAACTGTGAGCTGGATGAATCTTCAGAGACACTCTGAAACGTAGGGAGTCAAAGCAGGCGTGATGATGGCGTGTTTACTAACGAGGACTGACAACAGTTCATCGTATAACACACATAAACATAAGTGGGTTCCTTTCTCTGCTCTGTCTCACGGGTCAAATTCTCCCTCAACAGACCCTGACAGTCACGCCGGTCCTCACCACGAAGACTCTACCTCTGGTGCTGAAAGCTGCCGCCACGCCCACCCTGCCCGGATCTGTCCTGCCACAACGCCCGGCCACTGTCACCATGGTCACCACAGCTATCACCAAACCCGACTCGCAGAACGCCCCCATCAACCTGCAGGTGGCCAGTAAGCTGACCAATCAGAGCTCGGAGCCCGTGCGACTGGTATCCAAGAACGCCATGGTGGTAAGACCGTCCGGTTCCTGTCTCTGTGCATCATCATACCTTCCTCTAATCTGACTTATTGTACAGTATGTGTTGTCATCAGTAGAGCTGAGGAGAGCTACTGAATGTAGACGAGCTTTTTGATAGCAGGATATTTCTCTAATCACATGGCAAGTGTCTGAGCAGGTTGTGGCGCGAGTGGTGGCCTTACAGCAGCCAAGCTGACAGCACCAGTAGCAGTTCTCTGACAAGTCAAACAGTCTTATAGGTCCAATTTATCTCACATAGCCACATGGAAAACGGCAGAGGAGGTCTAGTTTAGGTCTAATGTCCTGAAACCACAATATCCTGAGTATAGAAGTGTCCGATCACATCAGAAAGTAGCACAGCATAATTCGTCCACTTGTCCCCGTGAAAAGAGATGGAGGATTGATATGCAAAAATGCAGTCTACAACGAGAACTGTGGCTGAGTTACCATCAAAATTTGTAGTAATATTTTTAAACAATGGGTCCATGATTCATACAGGAAGGACACAAAAGCAGATTCTTATTTATACTTTGTGATCGTCAGCAGCACATCAGACGCTAGCACAGTCAGATGGTAGATCGAGTACAGTCCTGTTGGTACAGAAGAGGGAAATGAATGGCAGCAGACGTGACAGCGTAACAGCAACAGAGACGTGTCAGCGTGTAACAGCAGCAGCAGACGCGTCAGTGTAACAGCAGCAGCAGACGTGTCAGCGCGTAACAGCAGCAGCAGACGCGTCAGCGTGTAACAGCAGCAGCAGACGTGTCAGTGTAACAGACGTGTCAGCGTAACAGCAGCAGACGTGTCAGTGTAACAGACGTGTCAGCGTAACAGACGTGTCAGCGTAACAGACGTGTCAGTGTAACAGCAGCAGACGTGTCAGTGTAACAGACGTGTCAGTGTAACAGAGCGTGTCAGCGTAACAGGCGTGTCAGTGTAGCAGGCGTGTCAGTGTAACAGGCGTGTCAGTGTAACAGGCGTGTCAGTGTAACAGGCGTGTCAGTGTAACAGACGTGTCAGTGTAACAGCAGCAGGCGTGTCAGTGTAACAGGCGTGTCAGCGTAACAGGCGTGTCAGCGTAACAGAGCGTGTCAGCGTAACAGGCGTGTCAGTGTAACAGACGTGTCAGTGTAACAGACGTGTCAGTGTAACAGACGTGTCAGTGTAACAGCAGCAGACGTGTCAGTGTAACAGCAGCAGACGTGTCAGTGTAACAGACGTGTCAGTGTAACAGACGTGTCAGTGTAACAGTAACAGACGTGTCAGTGTAACAGCAACAGACGTGTCAGTGTAACAGACGTGTCAGTGTAACAGACGTGTCAGTGTAACAGCAGCAGACGTGTCAGTGTAACAGATGTGTCAGTGTAACAGACGTGTCAGTGTAACAGCAGCAGACGTGTCAGTGTAACAGATGTGTCAGTGTAACAGACGTGTCAGTGTAACAGCAGCAGACGTGTCAGTGTAACAGACGTGTCAGTGTAACAGACGTGTCAGTGTAACAGACGTGTCAGTGTAACAGCAGCAGACGTGTCAGTGTAGCAGACGTGTCAGTGTAACAGACGTGTCAGTGTAACAGACGTGTCAGTGTAACAGCAGCAGACGTGTCAGTGTAACAGACGTGTCAGTGTAACAGACGTGTCAGTGTAACAGACGTGTCAGTGTAACAGACGTGTCAGTGTAACAGCAGCAGACGTGTCAGTGTAACAGACGTGTCAGTGTAACAGACGTGTCAGTGTAACAGACGTGTCAGTGTAACAGCAGCAGACGTGTCAGTGTAACAGACGTGTCAGTGTAGCAGACGTGTCAGCGTAGCAGACGTGTCAGCGTAACAGCAGCAGACGTGTCAGCGTAACAGACGTGCCAGTGTAGCAGACGTGCCAGTGTAGCAGACGTGTCAGTGTAGCAGACGTGTCAGTGTAACAGACGTGTCAGTGTAACAGACGTGTCAGTGTAACAGACGTGTCAGTGTAACAGCAGCAGACGTGTCAGCGTAACAGACGTGTCAGTGTAGCAGACGTGTCAGTGTAGCAGACGTGTCAGTGTAACAGACGTGTCAGTGTAACAGACGTGTCAGTGTAACAGCAGCAGACGTGTCAGTGTAACAGACGTGTCAGTGTAACAGACGTGTCAGCGTAACAGACGTGTCAGCGTAACAGCAGCAGACGTGTCAGCGTAACAGACGTGTCAGCGTAACAGACGTGTCAGTGTAACAGACGTGTCAGCGTAGCAGACGTGTCAGTGTAACAGCAGCAGACGTGTCAGTGTAGCAGACGTGTCAGTGTAGCAGACGTGTCAGCGTAACAGACGTGTCAGCGTAACAGACGTGTCAGCGTAACAGCAGCAGACGTGTCAGCGTAGCAGACGTGTCAGCGTAGCAGACGTGTCAGCGTAACAGACGTGTCAGTGTAACAGCAGCAGACGTGTCAGCGTAACAGAGCGTGTCAGCGTAACAGGCGTGTCAGCGTAACAGAGCGTGTCAGCGTAGCAGAGCGTGTCAGCGTAGCAGACGTGTCAGTGTAACAGCAGCAGACGTGTCAGCGTAACAGACGTGTCAGTGTAGCAGACGTGTCAGTGTAGCAGACGTGTCAGTGTAACAGACGTGTCAGTGTAACAGACGTGTCAGTGTAACAGCAGCAGACGTGTCAGTGTAACAGACGTGTCAGTGTAACAGACGTGTCAGTGTAACAGACGTGTCAGCGTAACAGACGTGTCAGCGTAACAGCAGCAGACGTGTCAGCGTAACAGACGTGTCAGCGTAACAGACGTGTCAGCGTAGCAGACGTGTCAGTGTAACAGAGCGTGTCAGTGTAACAGCAGCAGACGTGTCAGTGTAACAGACGTGTCAGTGTAACAGGCGTGTCAGCGTAACAGACGTGTCAGCGTAACAGACGTGTCAGCGTAACAGACGTGTCAGCGTAGCAGACGTGTCAGTGTAACAGCAGCAGACGTGTCAGCGTAACAGACGTGTCAGCGTAACAGACGTGTCAGCGTAGCAGACGTGTCAGTGTAACAGACGTGTCAGTGTAACAGCAGCAGACGTGTCAGCGTAACAGACGTGTCAGTGTAGCAGACGTGTCAGCGTAACAGACGTGTCAGCGTAACAGACGTGTCAGTGTAACAGCAGCAGGCGTGTCAGCGTAGCAGGCGTGTCAGTGTAACAGACGTGTCAGTGTAACAGCAGCAGACGTGTCAGTGTAGCAGACGTGTCAGTGTAACAGACGTGTCAGTGTAACAGCAGCAGACGTGTCAGTGTAACAGACGTGTCAGTGTAGCAGACGTGTCAGCGTAACAGACGTGTCAGCGTAACAGACGTGTCAGTGTAACAGCAGCAGACGTGTCAGCGTAGCAGACGTGTCAGCGTAGCAGACGTGTCAGCGTAACAGACGTGTCAGTGTAACAGCAGCAGGCGTGTCAGCGTAACAGACGTGTCAGCGTAACAGACGTGTCAGCGTAGCAGACGTGTCAGCGTAGCAGACGTGTCAGTGTAACAGCAGCAGACGTGTCAGCGTAGCAGACGTGTCAGCGTAGCAGACGTGTCAGCGTAGCAGACGTGTCAGTGTAACAGCAGCAGACGTGTCAGTGTAACAGACGTGTCAGTGTAACAGCAGCAGACGTGTCAGTGTAACAGACGTGTCAGTGTAACAGCAGCAGATGTGTCAGTGTAACAGCAGCAGACGTGTCAGCATAGCAGACGTGTCAGCGTAGCAGACGTGTCAGTGTAACAGCAGCAGACGTGTCAGCGTAACAGACGTGTCAGCGTAACAGACGTGTCAGTGTAACAGCAGCAGACGTGTCAGTGTAACAGACGTGTCAGTGTAACAGCAGCAGACGTGTCAGTGTAACAGACGTGTCAGTGTAACAGCAGCAGACGTGTCAGCGTAACAGACGTGTCAGCGTAACAGACGTGTCAGTGTAACAGCAGCAGACGTGTCAGTGTAACAGACGTGTCAGTGTAACAGCAGCAGACGTGTCAGCGTAACAGACGTGTCAGCGTAACAGACGTGTCAGCGTAACAGACGTGTCAGTGTAACAGCAGCAGACGTGTCAGTGTAACAGACGTGTCAGTGTAACAGCAGCAGACGTGTCAGTGTAACAGACGTGTCAGTGTAACAGCAGCAGACGTGTCAGCGTAGCAGACGTGTCAGTGTAACAGCAGCAGTTGTGTAACAGCAGCACAGATCCACATCTGCTGTGGTTTTGTCTCAGGTGCAGGCCACCACCACCGCCCAGCCAATCAAAGTTCCCCAGTTTGTCCCTCCTCCTAGACTGATGCCTCGACCCACCTTTCAGCCACAGGTGCGTCCCTGTAAGACCCGCCTCCAAACCCTAACCCCCTCAGATCAGTGTTTGTGGGCCCACATGAGGTGACTCGCTCACTCTCCAGCAGAGGGCAGGAGTGCACCAAAGCAAACACTCATGCCTTGCTCCGTGGCACTAAAACATTGTTTGCTCTGTGCTGCCTCTACTCATCTCTTCTCCTCTCGTTGTGCTTTTTTTGATTTTCCTACTGACCTGTGAACGGGTTGTTTTCAAGGTTTCCTGCCTGTGAACGTGTGAGCGTGTGTTTACCTTTTGTGGTGAGAGCTTGTGTTTTTTCCTGCAGCTTCTTGGTATTTTGTGTTTCTGGCTGTCGGTGTGTCGTAACCCTTTAAGTGGAAACGTGTCAGTGATGTTGGTGCCACTGGGAGCTCTGACCAGGTCGATAGTGGGATTAATATCAGTAACAGCTGTTTTAGCACTGGGTAGGAGCGAGCAGCAGTATTTAGTACTTGGATGTAGAAGCAACAACACTGCTGTTATAGTACGTATCCATAATAGTGGGAGCAGTCAGACTGTTTTTTTAAACTTTATTTAGTTGCTTTTGTAGAACATAACCACAAAATAAATAAACTAGAATAAACCAGGTAACCAGGGGCAGCACACACGTTCACACATACTAAGGTGGAGTTGACTGTGATAAGAGTTTCAGGTACATTGAACTAATCCTTTCTGTCCCTCTCAGATCTTCCTGCCCTGCTGGGATCATACGATATAGTTGCCCAAGAGAAACGTAAAATATAAAAAAAGAAGAAGCAGATAATAGGACAGAGGGAGCGTGTACTAAATATCTGATGTACTGAACCAGAGTTAGCTTAAAGCTCATTTTCATGCAGTCACAATAAAGAACAACATGATCATAAGTCGGCTGCAGTGTATTAAATAAAGTCCGTCACAGTAATTGTAAGTAACAGGAGGAAATTCACTGCACACACCAGTAGAGTAATAGTAATATTAACAGAAAGTTAAAGTAATATATTAATGTTTTTTCCTTTAAACTACAGTAAACTGCTCCAACAGGAACTTGCAGTAGGAAAATTGTGGAGGCGACACTGCGACCAAAGTGTCCCTGAGCAAGACGCAGTTGCTTTGTACAAAAGCGTCAGCTAGATGATTAAATGTGAGTGTAAAAAAGTTTAAATATCTAACATTAAAAACATCAGCAGGGAAACTTTAACAGAGCCAGTGTCTCCAACGTTAGCTTGTATTGTGGCTCATTTTACTGGAAACCAGTCGCTCCCAGTTCATAGTTCGTCTGTCTGGTTGGTTTTTTGGGAGAAGCGTGTGACAGATATCCCTGTAAACCAGCAGGCAGAAACAGGTTCCTCAAGAGGAGAATCATTTTTTAGTTTAGCATTAGGATCAGTACTTATGATGGTTAGTCAGGTGACCCGAGGCGTCGTCAGAAGATTTTAACTGGGATCAGGATCATTAGTAAAATAGTAGAGAGAGCGGTCAGTAGTATTTGTACTGGAGCTGGGTCGTAATCTGAAGTATTAAATTAAAGTATTAGTTGTACAGCAGTCAGTCTGAGACAGAGCTCCACAGTGGCGTTGCCCAGCAGCGTCAGCTCCTTTTCTGATTGGTTGTCTGTTGTCACCAGGTCAGGCCAAAACCGGCCACACCCACCAACGTCCCCATCGCACCGGCCCCTCCCCCGCCCATGATGGCGGCCCCCCAGCTGCTCCAGAGGCCCGTCATGCTGGCCACCAAGCTGTCGTCCTCGCTGACCTCTGCGGCTCCCATCCACCAGGTCCGTATCGTTAACGGGCAGCCCTGCGGTAAGACCGGCGCCACCCCGCTGACGGGCATCGTCATCACCACGCCGGTCTCCGCCGCCCCCACCCGCCTCGCCAGCCCCGCCCAGGCACCCAACCCCGCCCCTACCCCAACCCCGGCTCCCGCCCAGCCGATCCAGATCAGCAGCCTGACCACTGAGCCCAAGGTGAGAGTTCTACCTGTCCTGCAGTGAGAGGTTCTACCTGTCCTGTAGTGAGAGTTCTACCTGTCCTGTAGTGAGTTCTACCTGTCCTGTAGTGAGTTCTACCTGTCCTGTAGTGAGAGTTCTACCTGTCCTGTAGTGAGTTCTACCTGTCCTGTAGTGAGTTCTACCTGTCCTGTAGTGAGAGTTCTACCTGTCCTGTAGTGAGAGTTCTACCTGTCCTGTAGTGAGTTCTACCTGTCCTGTAGTGAGTTCTACCTGTCCTGCAGTGAGAGTTCTACCTGTCCTGTAGTGAGAGTTCTACCTGTCCTGTAGTGAGTTCTACCTGTCCTGTAGTGAGAGTTCTACCTGTCCTGTAGTGAGAGTTCTACCTGTCCTGTAGTGAGTTCTACCTGTCCTGCAGTGAGAGTTCTACCTGTCCTGTAGTGAGTTCTACCTGTCCTGTAGTGAGAGTTCTACCTGTCCTGTAGTGAGTTCCCACCTGTCCTGTAGTGAGAGTTCTACCTGTCCTGCAGTGAGAGTTCTACCTGTCCTGCAGTGAGAGTTCTACCTGTCCTGCAGTGAGAGTTCTACCTGTCCTGTAGTGAGAGTTCTACCTGTCCTGCAGTGAGAGTTCTACCTGTCCTGTAGTGAGAGTTCCCACCTGTCCTGCAGTGAGAGTTCTCACCTGTCCTGCAGTGAGAGTTCTACCTGTCCTGCAGTGAGAGTTCTACCTGTCCTGCAGTGAGAGTTCTACCTGTCCTGCAGTGAGAGTTCTACCTGTCCTGCAGTGAGAGTTCTACCTGTCCTGCAGTGAGAGTTTTACCTGTCCTGTAGTGAGAGTTTTACCTGTCCTGCAGTGAGAGTTCTACCTGTCCTGCAGTGAGAGTTTTACCTGTCCTGCAGTGAGAGTTTTACCTGTCCTGCAGTGAGAGTTCTACCTGTCCTGCAGTGAGAGTTCTACCTGTCCTGCAGTGAGAGTTCTACCTGTCCTGCAGTGAGAGTTCTACCTGTCCTGCAGTGAGAGTTCTACCTGTCCTGTAGTGAGAGTTTTACCTGTCCTGCAGTGAGAGTTCTACCTGTCCTGCAGTGAGAGTTCTACCTGTCCTGCAGTGAGAGTTTTACCTGTCCTGCAGTGAGAGTTCTACCTGTCCTGCAGTGAGAGTTTTACCTGTCCTGCAGTGAGAGTTCTACCTGTCCTGCAGTGAGAGTTCTACCTGTCCTGCAGTGTGACCACACGCTGCTGGAAGCCGTCAGACGGATTTTATCTCTCGGACTCGCTTTGATTTTTAAACCTCTGCAGAACTCTGAAAGACTCACTGTAAGAGCCTCGCTGGCTCAGCACCGTTAATGCCGGTCCGCATACACAACGTGAATTTTACATAAAGTTTGACCGCTGGATTACTCGTACAAGTGTTCACACACAACGCCAAAACACAAACAAACACAACCTGCTACAGCTGCATGAACCCAAAACAAACATTCAGCTGTGATTTAGTTCAACAAACGGATCAAACTGGTGCTGAAATAACGACATCATGAAGCTGATTTGTTAAACCTTTGAATTCACGCTTGGTCGGGTTTGTCAGCAGGACGACACGCAAACAACTTTAAAAACGTTAGCTTTCTGAATGGAGTTCTGATCGATCAGCTACGCTAACTTCTTTCATAGGAAACTACAACAACAGCTGGATTCCAGCAACAGACACGTATTTTCTGACCTCACAGGTAGCTCAGCTTCCTCGTGTCGTGTCGCTCTGTTTAAATATGAAGTCGTCCCTCAGAGCTCTGCAGCTACAGTAACAACGGTGTGAAACACGGCAGCTCGCTGCTGAGAAGCTCCAGTGAGTTTTAGACTTAAAAACGTAAAGTAACGGCTCCGTTATCAGAATCTGACTGCAGGTGTTCATCTGTCCAAAGCTCCGGCGCCGCCCGCCTCTCTCCTCCAGAGCTTCCTGTAGCGACACGGCGTAACGTGCTCGTCACGCTCGAGGTACAAATGTTGCCTATGGAAGCAAGGCTGCCGCTCGCATGGCCTCCAGCGTGTCCAGTGGACCATAATGCAACAGTCTCTGTAGGAGCTGTAATATAATATCTGATAACTTTACACTTTTTCAAACCTAATTTTCAGAACTTAAACACATAATAAAATAATTCTAATGATAAACAATAAACAATAGGAAGCCTCACACTTAGAGCTAAATCTACTGTATTATTTTATTTTATACTGCATATATAGTATATTGTATTGTGACACAGGTATAGAATTAAAACAGCTCAACAATTTGTTTCATCAGCTACATAACAACATGTAAAGTACAGAAAATGAAACCTGAACAAAGAAGAGAGAAGGAAGAAATGTGCAGCTGATAAACACTTTTTCTAATAAACAGCCGAGGAGTCGAGGAGCAGTTCATGCAGCTGGAAATCTGAGCTAAGAAGTTAAACGTAATCAGTGAAGCAGCAACTTTTCTTTTTCCAGCAAATTTCAATTCTTCGTCCCAAAAGACGAAAACTCCCAAAACTATGAAGTCGGCGAAAGTCAGCCGCCGTCGCTGTCATCTCGAATGGTTACACCAGGATACACCTGCATTTGTTGACAAGCGATACTGTGAGAACTCGAGTTTTCACGAGTTCTCACGTCTTTGGCAGACTGCCAGCGCTGCGTGCGTCTTTATCCCAACAACACAATCAATTATACATCCAACAACTCAAACTCTGTGAGCACAATGATCATATTACTAACCTTCCTCCTTTCATACTTTCTACACGTTTAGTCGACTAAACCTTTTTGCTCAAAACATTGCGATTTGCATGTCGTCCATTGCAACGCTCGAATCAGAAAGAGAACGCTAGCAAGAGATAGTAAGCAAGCGATACACGCTACTCACTAGTCCAACAGCGTGACGGGCAGGTCGGCGTCGGTCGGGCACCCCTCCTCCTCCTTTAGCTCACGCCGGCGAGCGAAAGCTGGACCAATATTGATCCTCGTCCGGCCTTTTATTTTGTCACTCTCCCTTTTTCGCTTTCTAGTCTCCTCCGACTAAACTTTTGCCTTCTTCATTTTACTTGCTGCTGCCATGACAACAACATGGAGACGGGCTCTAACGTCAGAATTTGAGGAAGTGGGGGTTGGTGGAGGAAGTGAAGTTTGCCGTAAAGCGAATTTTGTAGTTCTTTTTGTGCTCGGGTTACTACCCGAACCCGGAAGTTACGTAGTGCCAGTAAAAGCGACACCGACAGGCTGAGGCAGACGTGTCATTCAGCCTGTTGATGTACCGTCTCAAGGGTCTTGGAAATATATCATGAAGGCTGAAGAAACTACATAGTGCTGCTTTAATCTTATTGTAATGATTAGATTCTCTTAACTTCACATTTATGTTGAAGTTGAAACTGGAAATAAACCAAATTATTTGTTTCTCACTGTGAGAACATGAGAGTCAAACTTCATCAGTTTGACTCTCATGTCTATAAACATGTTTGTCTTGTAGTCGTCTGTAGATCTCATGTCCGTCATGTTAGTCTGACTTCCTGTCCGTGGCTCTCGGCTCATTGGTTCCTCTCTCCTCTCGGCAGACTGTTAAACCCGAGCAGAAGGCCGTCGTCAGCCTCCCCTCCTCCTCCACTCCTCCGCTGTCTCCTCCCGCCAGACCCAAGAAAGAGGAGAGCCCGGAGGTACAGCAGACTGATGCATGATGGGATTCGGCGTCGCTGGCGGTTCTGGTGATTAACTCTTTCGTTTCTCTCCTTTAGAAACTGGCCTTCATGGTGTCCTTGGGTCTCGTAACACACGACCACTTGGAAGGTGAGTGGCGGTTTGGTAACCGGAGGATCGTCCAGATGCTGGAGGTTTCTGCGTTGACGCTTTCTGTTCTGTTCTGATTGTAGAAATTCAGAGCAAAAGGCAGGAGAGGAAGAGAAGAACGACGGCCAACCCGGTGTACAGCGGCGCCGTGTTTGAACCCGAGGTACGAGCCCCACTGATGAATCGGCGTGCCGAGAGAATCGGCCGATGCGAGCACATTTAAAAACAAGCAACCGACCAATCAGATGAAACACATGACAATAAATAGAAACATGAAGCAACAGGACACAGAGAAGTAATGTGTATAATTTCTGACTTAGTGGCAGATAACTCAGCATCTGTGTTTCTAACAGCCGACGGATGACAAATAAAAAAAGAGATGACAAATATCAGAATCAGTATCATCTAAAAAAAAATCTGTCGTCGGTCGGCAGAGCTTGACATTAACACCGCCGGGTGGATTTCAGTCAGCGAGTGAAAAAATTACACAGGAGAACGAGAGAAAGAGAAAAGGCCTTTAAATGCTGTAAAAATACAGATATCTTCATGGTGGTGTTTAAAAGCGACCACCAGCAGGGCTGCGCTTAAATCCAAACATCCAGTGTTCAGGTGGACGTATCTCAGTTTCTCAGAGCGACCACAACTTCATGATGACAAACAGAAATCCAAGCAGAAATCTCTGAAGAAGTGCAGATGCAAAACAGTCCAAAAGTGCACAAACTGAAATAGACGTACATTCAGTTTTTATTGTGGATCTGTTTAGACAAAAATAATTTCTGTGCTCTTTGTTTCCATCGTAGATCATTCGTCTCCTCTGTATAAGAGGATTTAGCCTAGTGTTGTTTCTAAGAGAAGCTGCTCTTTCAATGCGGTTATCCTAACGGACTGCATGTCTTCAAAACAAGAGACAAGAGTATCAGAACATTTTAGCACAAAAGTCAGCTTCAATCTAATGAAACATAATTTCCAACAACAAAACTGAGGCTGGAAAAAATGCTGCTGTGTGACAGGTAACCTCATTGGCCAGTGAGCAAAAAAGTTAATGTCAAGAAGATTTGCTGCCGTTCGGATTATTTAAACACTTGTGTTGAACGTCGAAGCTGCGACGTTTAAAGACACGACCGCTGGATTTAGATTCCGCCGACAGCGGGTGGTTTTTCATATTCAGAGCGTTTGATTTATTGATCGCTGTCGGGATGAACAAATGTAACCGGAGCTGCTTTAACTCCGGCGTGTTTCCACACAGACACGCGTGACGTCACAGGACAAACTGAATAAATGAATAATTCCTTCAGTTTGATAGTCGGTGAGAGACAGGAGTCAGGGCAGGTGGAGCCTGCAGCTGAAAACTAAATAAAATGGATTATTATCACGAATTAAGTAAATAATTTGTCTTTTGCCACTTTTGTTTCAGAGGAAAAAGAGTGCAGTGAGTTACCTGAACAGCCCTCTGCACCAGGGGACCAGGAAGAGAGGTCTGTATGAAATACTGATCCACAGGTCAAAGACCAGAAACAGTAAGAGGGACGGGGAAAGATGTAGAATCAGGTAGAGACGCAGCAGAGCCATGAAATACAGGTAAATGACAGAAGGAGAAAAATGTCGGGAGGGAAGGATGTGAATGTAGAAAAGTGTGCAGTGTTATTGAGGCTGGAGAGATCCAGTCCAGCAGAGACTAAATCTGACTCAGTACTAATAACACGCTGTTTAACAAGTCTTCCCTCTTTCCTGCTTTCTGTTTCCTGTCGCTTCAGTCGGGTTTAATGTCTAAAGCCGGATTTAAACTTGTCTGTCAGGCTCAAAGAACCACCTGATGGTACAAGAGGTTTCAGCTCAGGCTGCTTCAGGACTCTTTCATGGACTTAAAGAGCGTCGGCCCCTCCAGGAAATTAAACACTGAGGCCATGTAATAAAGATTTAATGAGCGGACATGTTCAGAGAAGCAGATGTGATGATCATCCTAAATTTAAAACTAAACCTTCAGAGATTTTAATGGAAACGTGATGTAAATAATCACAAGCTGCAGCCCGAGCTGAACCCAACAGGAAATCTGCACACGGTCACCTCGATGAAGAAGTTTAAATCCGGGTTGAACCTTCACACCTGTTCTTTTCCCTGGGAATTGTCCAAAGGCATCCTGGGAAGTGTAGGAATTACTAGAAAATAATCTCCGAATTGCGATTATTTCGACTGATATTTCAACAGCAATTTGATTTCCGATACTGGAAAGAATTATTATTTTAATTTCAGTAAGTATTATTATTATTATTATAGAGGTGCAGGCCGGGACGCCTCTGCAGGGCCGGCTCATTGAAAATGCTGTTTTCACACATCAGCTTTAGTAAATATTTCCTTCCCGTGATTCAGAAACTGCAGCAGCTGACAGAATGTGGATTCATCTTATTTAGTACTTAAAGCAGAAGCACCCGGGTCGGGTTGAGTCCTCACAGATTCCCCTCTGAACTACGTGTTGTTGAAGATCACAAGTTACCGATGTGAAGGAAAGAGACCGGAGACGTCGAGCAGCTTCAGCTCAGTGGACTTAAAGCTGTAAACGGCCGCTCGACTCTAATAAATAACGCGACTAACGTGAATCAGCTCTAATTACTTCACACCCCGATTTCCTAAAATCGACTCCAACCACTTTCCAGGCTGTTTTTTTAATGAATGAGGTTTAACATCTCAGCACAGCCTCCATCTGACTTCAGGTGTTCTCAGGTGAAAAGACTGAAAGTTGTCTCTGTGTCAGACGTTTCGCTGCAGAAGCTTCAGCGTGTGCCGTCATCAGAGGGCTGCGAGCCGCCGAGCTCGTGAGTTTGGGGGGTTCAGAAACACCGGGGCAGTTTACAGTTTACACGGGCTCAGATAAAGACCTTTCTTTACTTTCACATCAAACTAGTTCCTGGTTCCCAACAAATAAATAATAAGGGAGAAATAATACCAGCTCATTTGTTGCTCGTAGGTTTTGTAACTTTAACATATTGATAGTCGTTTTAAAAAATCATTTGTTCAAATATCAAACAGTCATCTACGAGCGTGAGAATCGGACCAAACTCCTGAAACTGCACATTTCGGCCTGTAAAAAAAGTTAGTCAACCAAAATGACCTTTTTTTGTATTACAGGTTTTCTGAAATGTTATGTTTAAATATGCAAATGAGGCAGTATCTAATCAAATATGCGCTAATTTGCATCTATTTGGAGAACTGAAGTCTGTAAGTCGGCTCCTTCTCCTCGTATTAAAGAGACGAGTCAGTCGATACCCTGCATGTCTGTGTAGCTCCTACGAGCCAGCAGAGGCCGATAAAGACGCCTCCGCCAAAGCAAACTCTTCTTCTCTCCTTCAATCTGACGACAGAAACAAACCTTCACACCGAAGCCGACCTCACCGAGATGGCGGCCCGCCAGACGTCTCCGTTGACACAAAGCGCCAGAACAGTGAACATGGATTACGCCCCCCCGTGCCGGGTCGGTCCCATGTGTTAACTAAGGAAATATTTAAAGGGATTCTGTCCAACACCCTTAAGTAAATTCCTTAGCTAAGGAGAAACGAAGGCTTAAGTGTCATACTTAAGAAAAATCTTAAGGTTGTTTGTGGCCCCTGGATTTTAACTAGTGAATAAAACTAATTAACGTGCGTGTGTTGTGTGTGTGGGGGTGACCTGAGCGTTTCTAAACCCCGCCTACCTCCCCGGTGACTGACACGAACCCGGACAGGTGTGTAAACGTCTGACACAGACGCGTGCAGTAGGTCGTAGTAGTGCTCGGCTTCAGCTCGCACGGAGCCAGTCTCCTGCACTAACACTGCTGTCTGTGCTTCTGACTCCTCCTCTTCCTCCCTTACCGCTCCCCCGTCTCATGCTAGCCAACGAAGACTCCCTTTCCAAGGTATGTCATACAGACTGTTTGTTTTTGTTTTCTTCCCCCCTCTCCATCTTTCTTTTTTCTTTGTTTTCCGTCTTTTGTTGTCTGTCTCATTTCACCCAGGTCGCCCACCCAAATACAGCAGCGTCCCGGAGCTGGGCAGCCTCACCCCGACCTCCCCCTCCAGCCCCGTCCATCCCCTCCCCCTGCCCAGCCCCGGCTCTGGGGATGTAAGTAACGATGGGGGAGACGGACAGTTCAGAGGGTCGGACACCCGCTCACACACAGTCCTATTGGCCCAGTAGCTCTGTCACTCATTTGCACCCCGAGACCTCCACACACATTTCCATCAGTTTGTTGTCTCCATGTGAAAACCATCAGTCATCAGTTTTACTCTCAGCCTTACAAAGTGAACAGAGTCCTGTAGCCCAGAGCATCCATGAATAACCCAGAACACATTCTAACTCCCACATGTCCAGTAACGTCTCTGTGGGCTCACTTATTTAACACACCATGTCCATTAGACGCCGAAACCAGGCCGACTGTAAACTAAACCACAGCAGATCACGGCGCCTCCCCCTGCCTTGGCTCTCCACAGATGGTTGGTGGGGCTCAGTTGGCCGGGGAAACTGATTGGTCCAATTCTTCCTCACAGGGAGACATCCATGAGGATTTCTGCACTGTGTGCAGACGCAGTGGCCAGTTGCTCATGTGCGACACGTGTTCTCGTGTTTATCACCTGGACTGCCTGGATCCACCCCTGAAAACCATTCCTAAAGGCATGTGGATCTGTCCAAAATGTCAAGATCAGGTAACCGCAGCAGCCGTGACTGATCCTGAGTCAGGGGGAAGGGGGTACCGCAGTCCAGAGAGGGGCCACTCAGGCCCAGTAGCTGTACTTGACTGTAAATCTGCTTCTGCTGAGCGGCCTTCTGCCACACTGTCCTGAACTTTAGGACTGTTCAATCCTTTGTAAGCATATACATGATGCAGTATTGTTTCCTGTGCTTCTGTCCCATCCATTGTGTCAGTAAAGATTGGCATCTCACACCCATTCACCCCATTGCTTGTCCCTTTTCCGGCCTCACCGCAGGGTGGCGGCTAAATTTGTCCTCCTCAAAATGTGTTCTGAGTCTCGGCCTCTGTGACAACTCCGAGCTTCTCTCTGCAGATCCTGAAGAAAGAAGAAGCCATTCCCTGGCCCGGCACGCTGGCTATCGTTCATTCCTACATCGCTTACAAAGAAGGTGACGTTAGATTATGTTCTTCTCTCCGCCGGGGAAACGCAGACGGCGCGGCCGTGACCTGACCTGTTGTGTTTTGTCGCTGCAGCTAAAGAAGAGGAGAAACAGAAGCTGATGAAATGGAGCTCTGAGCTGAAGCTGGAGCGAGAGCAGCTGGAGCAGAGAGTCAAACAGCTCAGCAACTCCATAACGGTAAGAAACGCAGCCGAACAGCTTCTGGTCCCGTTTCAGGTCGAAGAAACACCCCGATTCACTAAACTCAACAAACCTCCGGAGCCGCGAATGTTCGCTCGGCGCTGAGCGCTGAGTTTTATTAACATTAGTTCCACCAAATCAGCGTTCAGTTCAGGGGCCGCAGACCACGTGAATCGTACCAACTATTCTGATAACAGACTGGTGGCTTTGAATCATTTTTTAAGTTAAAGCTGCTTTTCTGTCCTCCACACATCTTAAAAAATATTGTCATTAACCTGAAATAAAAATAAAGTGACTGACTGAAACTGGATATGAAAATCTTCCTTTAGACTCAGTGAAGTGGTCGGGAACGCCCCGGCACTCAGAACGGGCACCGCGACGTTTTACTCTTTGGCGTCCCAGGACTTCTGTGGGCCCGCAGGCTGTTTTATACAGTGCGATCAGTCAGGTCGTGGCTGACCAGTAGTTATGAACACATCATCCTGCTGTCGCCTCAAAACATTTGTGTTTCTATATTTATTCATGTAGTTTAACTCAAAAAACTAAACCAAACAGATTCAGTCAAGAACATTCGGATTAGATTGTATTGAAGAGTCGCGTCTCTGGAGATCAGTTATTTCCTTCTGAAGAGTTTTTGGTCGTTCCCTGGATGACATGTGATGTCTTGTCTAAGCCTGATGTTCTTCTCCCATCAGAAATGCATGGAGACCAAAAACAGCATCCTGGCCCGTCAGAAGGACATGCAGCTCTCCCTGGAAAAGGTCAAACACCTGATTCGCCTCATCCAAGCCTTCAACTTCAACCAAGCCCTGGCAGAGACAGAGGGCAAGGACGGCGGTGCCAGAGTCCAGGACGCTGCCGAAGGAGCCGTCGGCTCTGAAGCTGCGCCGGAAGCCAGCTCTGCAGAGAAAGCGAAGGCCGGCAGCTCCTCGGCGGCGCCGCCGCCGGGAACGACAAACAGGAGGAGCGCGGGACCGCAGGGAACGACCAGACGACAGGAGCGGCGGGAGGAGACTCCGGCGGCCAGGCCGCCCTAGAAGACGGCGTAGTCCTAACAGCAGATGACGGCCCCGGCGTAGGGCCGGGGGGTAAGGCCGGGCCTGGTGTCGGGCCGGGGGGAGGGGGTGACACGGGGACCGGTCTCCAGGCGGAGGTTGGGACCAAGCCTGAGACTGAGGCAGCTCCGGCGGTTGACATTCCCGCTTCCTCAGTGGTCGCGACTGTTGCCACCACCAACGGCACGGCCGAGTCGGCGTGCCCCGACCGCAGCCCCGCAGGAGGCTGCGCCGCCACCAACTCTGAGAACAAGATGACTGCCGTCCACCCCCCAGAGACAGCGGCGGAGAAGACGCAGGAGGAGCTCACTGACAGTGACGGCAGCAACACCAACAACAGCAAAACCTCAGAACCCTCCCAGCATTCTTTGCCAGCTCTCGTCAGCAGTTTGGACAATAAAGAGTAACGCTGCGTCTCTCCAGCTGTGGGATTCAAACATATATATTAAAAAAAAAGACCTTTGCTTGCACCGTCCGGTGCCCTGAAGTTGCCAATCTGTATAAATGTTGTTTGTTTGCATTGTATTGTCAGACTGTGTCAATGGTAGATATACAGCCCAAGTCACATGACTCTGGGAAGACGTAGGCCGGCCCCGCCCACAGCGCCGGGGTACGGGGGGGCTTACGTACCAGTGTCATCATGCCAATTAGTGATAGACGTCAGTGGTGGGAATGCTCAAAGGGAGATTTACTTCATCATCACACCAGTGTGTGCCTGTTCTAGTGGCCCCTGTGTTCTCTTGTGGGGGGGGGGGCGGTTCACATGGGTACAGAGAACCCGAGAACATGGAACCAAACATCTGTCAGGGGTCTGAAAAGCAGTGTTGTGATAGAGTCCGCGTACTGAAAGGAGAACCTGTTCATCCCCTCGTCCCAACGAACTTAATGTGAACGACCTTTAACGTCTGCAGTCCCCCGTAGTCTCCCCTAACCCTGGACCACCACAGACCTTAACCAGGAAGTCTTACCTTTCCCTAACCCCCACCCCTGCCCATCCAAAACCGTCAACCATCTTCAGCCAACAAAAACCGGTAACCTTCCCTTCGCCGCTCCACCACCAGTCCGCTGTGTCCTTAAACCCCCCAAAAGGTTCAGGACGCTTCAAACTGACCAGTTCTCGCTGAGAGTCGTGTGAACACATCCGACGTGTTTGTAGCTGTTCGAGCGGCCTCACTCGAGGGCGAGGTGAAAAGCTGGCCGGTCATTCACACTTTCACACCGTCTCGGTCACCAAACAAAAAAGACGCCTCATCCGGCCAATCGCTGCGTTGAATGTGATGTTTGAATCGCTGGTTACCTGCAGCTCACTGACGCCTTCACGCCGACCCCCTCCGTCAGCGGTGACCTTCCTCTTGGGACTAAAAGTCAGATTTAACAGAGCCGCCCTCTTTAATCCCAAATGGGCTCAAAGAAACCAGTTTGTGCAGCCTGACAGACGCAGCCCGTCCCCGGTTCGTCGGGACGCGAGATTCAGACGCCGTTCGGCGACACTTTAGTTTGAAGCGTTCTGATGCCTTTAAACCAACGTCCCTAACTTCCAAATCAACCTACGACTTTAACCGTGTTCATTTCGCTCACTTTCCTAGTGACCCAAACCCAGACCTCCTTCTGGAACCCCATCATCTCTCTCCCCACTCGAATCCCCGAGCTCAGGCAGAAAAGACGCTGAGCGTCGTGTTCAGCAGGTTACGGAGGACGAGGTGGAACAGGCGCGGCGGCCTAACAGATGTTATCAGTGGTGTCGGTGTAGTGATTGAGTTTTTCATTCGTGAGTCAAGTGTGTCAACTGTGAGCACTAAATGTGAAATTGCAATATTGCAATGTCAACACACACAAACTATCTGGGCTGTGTTTCTTTTTTATAGGAAAAGATATTCAGGTCTTCCTAGTCTTCAGAATAAGTGCTTTCTGTTCCTGAACCTGCTGGACTGGCATTAACAACACAAAGGAATCCTCTTTTTGAAGTGGTGATCTTTGCATTACCTACATTTCTGTTGAATCCTGAACTGCCAAAATGATGTTGTATCCAAATTCAGCAGGGACGAGTCCACTTACTGTATTGAAAGATCAAATCATTGGCGTTGGAAGATTTAGATGCTACCGTTTCAGAAATCGGGACGTCCCCAGATTGAGACAGGAGAGCTTATTAAACAATAACATTAGAGGAACTTGTTGTTCCTTGACGTGGAGGGATTTGTTGTGTGAGCCTGCTCCTTCAGGTGGATCTCACAGGACGACACCACAAATCCTGAGATTAAAGCACAAGCTTGCTGCATTACAAAGAAGTGCTGAAGAGCTTTTTGTATGTTAATATGGAATTAAACAGAGTATGCATCTCTTTGTTGTGATGTGACTTATCCCCACATTGCCAATATTTTTCTAGGAGGAAACACAAACCTCCGTCTCACATCAACGCTCGAGTCTAGTTCATATTTTCGGGAGGTCTCGCCGGGCGTCTGTCCCGGAAAGCCCTCCTTCCCCTCGCACATCTCTTTTCTTTCTGTCTGGGCTGGAACGTGATGCTGTTATGTGTCGGCTTGGTGGCTGTCAGTCCGGGTCTGTCTTTGTCTGGTGAACCGATCCCGACTTCAGGCCTGTTGGGTACGGGACATTAACAAACTCCAGTCTGCTCTTTAACTCGCTGGAATTTCTTTCTTTCTTCCTTTCTTTCTTTTGCAATATTGGAGAGTTCTGCTCACGTTTTCAGTCGTCCGACAACATATTCGCCCCGATGACAGAATCTTAGGTTTTCATTCATCCTGTGACGGTTGGCTCAAAACGTGGTTCACGTCCCCTCAGGATGAACTGTAATAACTCTGGTGGTCCTCTGACTTCCCATCTGGCGCCACCTGCAGGTCAACATGTTAATGTGTCCAAAGAAACCTGCACCACTCATGAGAATCCCCATCAGCCTCAGCTGTGTTTACTGCTAATTAGCTAATGTTAGCGTGCTAACACGCTAAACTCAGATGGTGAACATTCTATGCGGGGAAAAATTAGCGTGTTAGCATTAAGCTAAGCTAAGCAGAGCTGCTTGACTGTGGTGAGATGCTCTCGGTGCAGGAGGAAATGCTTAAACAGTAAAATAATATTGATGCCTCCTGGAACAAGTAAGAATCTTCTGCACAGACGTCCGATAGCATCGCAAACATGCACATGATGGTTGAATATGTTGTTGGGCGACTGTGGGGGGGGAAAAAAAGCTGTAACTGGTGTCTCTTTTTTTTCATATCATACAGACTCTTGTAACTGAATCAGCATATCTGACACATAATTATCTGACATCAGCTGTACAAACTGCCTTCATTCAGAAGATCCCAGAAAAAGAAAGCAGAGCAGATCTCTGTAACATTTCCACATGTTTGGCCACAGTGCTGTAATTTGTGTCTAATGGAGAGTTCAGCCATCCGCACGTGGAAGGACGAGACTGCAGGGATGCGGTTCAAAAAAGAAAAAAGAAAAGGCAACTTAAACGTCCCCGGTTCCTTCTGAAGTCCATCCGTTGTGTGTTTTGTTCCTCCTCCTGTCAGCTTGTCTGTCACGCAACAAGTTTTTCTTTGAACACGCCCGAACCGTGTTCCAGACAAACTGGACCTTTCCCTCTGTACAGTAGGTACCTCGAGTGCCTTTCTTCAAACAGCAGATAATATTTGTCTCTTGACTTGCACTGTGACTTGTAGAACCTTACTAACCCTCCAGATGGTCCTCCCTGCCCGACCCGACCCGACCCGTCCTCCGGTCTGTCCCATCCCACCGAGCTCCTTCAGACTCCGGAGCACAAACCCGGTCCCTTCACCTCAGGCTGCCAGAAGTCGATGCGAGCGGAAACTACATTTCACATTATGGCGTTTAGGTTGACCAGATAGTGTTTTATTGGTGTTTATAATAGGAGTTGCCTTAAATGTCTTTTATTTTCCTTTTTTACGTGATTAACTCTTAACATTAGGGGGAAATCTCTGCAGGCGCCGCGAGGCTCTGAGGTAGTTTGCTGAAATAAAACGCTCCAAAGAGGGACAGTTGATCCATCTTCTGCGCGGTGAGACAGCCAGCTGTTTTGTGATGCACTTTTGGTTTGACCAGTATTATTAGTCTAAAAACGGGACCCGTCAGCAGAATCGCAGTTCCTAGTTTTCCCTGACTGGTCCCGAGTCAGGACTCGACCCCCGTTCATCGTCCCGTCTGTGCTGTGGTTCTTCTTCTTGTGTTTCTGAGGAGGGATGAGTTTGCTAAATCAGGTCATGTGAGCCGGAGCCTGCGTGCACGTGGAACGAACAAACTAACCTGCACCCCGACGGACAGACTTAGACCCAATTAGCAGCGTCTGTCCCCTCGGTCCGGCGGAACGCATGCCTTCTTATGCAAATTTTTATACAAGATTTGTCAAACCTTTTTTAATATGCATTTGCTTTTGTTTTTTAAGTTTTTACGTGAAACTCAAGTCACCTTTTTTTTCCCTTTTGAACATGCTGGCATCTGATGCCAAACGTGTGCAGTTGAGGCGTTGGAACAGTTTCGGTAGCCATCCACGTCAGATGTTTATATGCTCGGAGCTGAGAAGGTTTCGGCTCCTTAGTCTAGATTTTAATTTGAACTTGGCAAATGCACCGTGCTGAATGTGGGGATCCCAGCAGGGCTTTAAGGGGCGGGCCTCGAGCGAGTCTTAAGGTCTAAATTGTGTCGTTTCTATTGAGTCGAGCTCTGAAGGGGAATTTTTATCCAAAGAACACTGCACATGTGCATTTCTGTTTGGAAGCCTTTATGTAGTTGATGCATATCATTTGGAAATTAAATTCGGCATCGTGTGCATTCACCAAGCTGGAAAAGGACCACGTGTTGGCAGCTGAGAGCTGTTAAGTCTTTATGCATCCAGTATGTTCATCTCCGGTTCCCTGTGTGGTGAAGTAGTTCAGTCCGACTCGAGTCTTTTCAGATTTTAGTTTTAAAAAAAAAAAACGATCAAGTCATGATTGTGGCCTTCTAGTATTCTGTCGATACATGACATCAACCCGTTGTTACCGCTCACCATCCATCCTGTCCGGACCCGACTGTACACCTGAAGCTTCTTACCTCATCACAGCTAATTCCATCGGGGGTGTGTTGAGTGCAAAAAAAAATATCCTAAAAAACAAAATAAGTCTTTTTTTATCTTCCATTTGGTGAGATGCATTGTAGCGATATGAATAAAGAAAAAGTTCACCTGGTGTGCTGAATAATGTGTAAATTGGTAATTACACAATCTGAATATTTGTATAATTGTTTGTATTTTTTCATAATGATTTTGGAAAGGAATGTGTTTATTTTTTTGACTTCTGTTCCAGATGTGTCTTCTGTTGGCCTGACATTGTGACTGGTCTGGTGGGATTCTTACCTCTGTATTGAGCCTCTTCTGTGATGAATTCTTTGTATGCAGTGTTTAGGAAATACTGTAGGGAACATGGGGAGGAGTTGATATTAGGAGCATTTGATCAATTTGTATTTATTTATTTTATCATTTTGTTAATAAATTGTGAAAAGCAGCGTGTGTCTCGTCTGTTACTGAGTTGAAACTGTTTTATAGATTTCAGATTGACGTGCAAGATGAGACTGAACAGTCATTTTATTAGTACGATAAAGGTAGAAAGAAAACCAATTTTTTTTGATGCAGTTCATTACAGTAACAAAAATGCAAAAGACAACAATTACATTTTACAAATTGTAATTACATTTGACAAAAGCTCAAATTAAATTCAGTTCTTCCAGAATATTGAGACATTTTATTGCTTTTTTATTTTATTTTTAAGACTTCTATTGAGGTGCAGTAATGTTTCAGCTGACGCAGGGTTTGGATTCTGTGCATTTTGATTTGTGGATGTGGAGTCTGAGCTGCACAATATTGTCTGGACCATGAAGTACAAAATATAACATGACATCAATAAATACACTCTCACCTGTTTTTTCTGTTAATAAAATGCTCCAAACCTTTCCAGAGTACATTTGCATTTTCACAGCGGTAATAAAAGATGAAAATTAGTTTCTCTTTCTAAATTTCAAAAATCATTTACAATCAATGTTCAGTTTAAATCTTTGCAGCACTTCTTTGGGGGGGGGTTAATACGATGCAATATCTTAAAGTTCACTTCTTTTACCTTACTGTTAATAGGCTACAATATTTGTTAAGAACAGTACATGCCTTTTCCCAATGTGAATCACTCATAATAGAAGACCAAAAGAACTTTGCTGCAGAGAATGCTATAGTCCAAAACATTCCTGCACGACTTAATCTCAATATTAATTCCTTCTAAAAAAACAACAATGTTGAATTCTGTGAATTTAACAATTCTCAAAAATTAAAGAGGACCTGGAGGAATAGCATCAAATGGATGTGGGTGTGAATGGAATCTTGAATTTTTGATGGAATTCTTAATATGACGGTAACAAACTTTTTGATGTAAGAGCCGTCCACCTAACAAAACTCCGTTGTCAAATCGTGAGCGGGAACAGTGCGCCGTTTTAGAAAGAAGTTTTAATACGTCCTACGTCTACTGATAAGGCGTGCAGCAGAGTGGCGCAGCGGAAGCGTGCTGGGCCCATAACCCAGAGGTCGATGGATCGAAACCATCCTCTGCTAAGCCTTTTTTTTCTCTTTATCTGCCAGGCGGAGTTGTTTTATCTTTATACATGTTACAACTCCATTACTCTCTTGCTACTGTAATAGAATTCTTTGCTGTTCTAAAATATTACTTATTGAGTGAAAAGCGGGAACGTTTAACGGAGTGTTTATCAACGGATCCCAAAAGACAAGCCCTGCTCAGTGCTCCGTGTGGAACCGAAAGTCAGCCAAAATACGATATGTTTCTGTTTCGTTGCCTAAACGTAACACACTGCGACGGAAAACACGTTAAAATGTAAAATTAAAAAAAAGAAATTCGTTGTCTTCTATGTTCATACGGGACCCGAACCCGCGACCTCCGCGTTCAAGTCCTGCCGCGGTGTGTTCTGGGAGATCAGCCATAACTGTTGGTGCTTGTTTGTTGTCGTGCAGCTCGTCCGTTCTTCACTGTGTGTTTTCTTGTTTTTTTTAACTCCACTCGGTCACTTCCCGTCTGCGAGCCAGCCATGGGGGGCAGGAACTGCTGCGTCCCAAACTGCCGCCGCAAATCTCACGACCACCGCAGGAGGAAAATCCCGAACGGACTCACTTTCCACTGTTTCCCCGCCTGGAGGAGGAACGAAGGAGGGCAGATATCAGAACTTACCAGGCGGAGGAGGGCCGCCTGGGTGGCTGCCGTCGGCCGCAGCGACATCACCTTCAACCACATCCCCACATCCATGAGAGTGTGCTCCCGACACTTTCACTCAGGTGAGTCAGTTTATTAGGAACACCTAGCTGAAACTAATGCAGTCTGCCCTCCGCGAAGGTCTTAAAGTTTTTCTTTCAGTGTTTCAGTAGGGACAAACGTCCATCATGCAACAGGAGCCCATTCAGAAATCTTGTGATTTTATTGTTTTATTCGGCCAAACAAGGAAGAAGAAATCATAGCAGTGTCTGAATTTGGATACTTCCGTTAGTACCCTAAAGTAGTACCGTGTGTACATTTTGTACTTACTTGCATCCAGCGTACATTTCCTCCGGGTTGCGTTAAATCGGACCCCCGATTGTGCTGCGTTTACCGGAAATGACGTAGCATTTTACCGCTTCTTCTTGAAAGTGGAACCGGGCGGATCATTTGACCGCGATTGTCAACCGGCAAAATAACTTCTGGCTTGTTTGCTGACTCGGCTCCAGTTAAGTTTTCTTTAAAATGAACGTACTTCAACTGTTATTGCAGCTGTTTTCACGAGTTTTAAAATATAGTACGGCTCCCCTCTTTCTGCTGCGTAGCCAAGATGGCGGCCGTGTCTTTTCTGACCGTTACCACATCCGGGCACTCTCGCAGCGCTGCGCTTGTTTACGCCGCCATGTTGTGAGGATCCCGCGGAGAGGGTTTTAATCTTCTGAGAGCTGCACGCCTCTGAGTCACTGGAGTTTTTTTGAATTTTCATTTTGTGACACACTTTAAACATCGGCACTTTTTAAAGGGAAACTTAAAACGAGATACATTTTTGTTAAATTTGGCGAATACTTCCTAATGAGTCGCGAGCTCTGTGGTTTTCGTGTTATGTTTCTGTTACAGTTTAGCACAAACAAAGCTGCTGGGAGCGAGCAGCAGGTGGCGGTGGCGCTCTCGAAGCAGCGGGAGAGAGAACGTAAACAAACATGCTTAACTTTAGCTGTGAAGATCTACGAGATTCGAAAGGAACGAAACTCTTGTTTCTGCTGGACAGGTGAGGAAAGTTGGCTTTGCTGTTCCACATAAACAACAGGTCTTATCTGTCTCTGTCATGTTTGCGATGATCCCAGCTGGTTAGCTTTGTTAGCTTAGCTCAGTGGTGAAGTAGGAACAGCGTGTGTGAAACGCGTCAGCAGCACCTTGTTCAGCAGTAAATGTACAGTAGAAGTTACAGTGGCTGGTGAATAAAGACTCCAGCATCGTAGGACTAAAGAGGAGCTACTGTGTGTTGCTGCCAACTGTTGAATAAAGCGTGAAGGAGGTTAGCCCCAAAGTTAGCTGTGACCGTGCTCCCCAGCTCTTTTCAGTCACTGTATTAGTGTAAAAACTATTTCAAATAACTTGCTAGTTTTTTACTCTGTTGTGTTTTGGATGCTGTGTTTGTGAGCTTACATGTGGTTCATCTGATGATGTTTGTTCACTAATTGTAATTATTGAAGTTCCTCTCTAATCCTACTGATAAATAAACTAGACACCGTTGTGACGGCCTTCGTGTAGCCGTGCGTGCTCTTTGTGGGAGGTTTCTTATTCGTTCAGCACCAGAGCCCGCCCAGTTCAGGAAGTGATAAACTGTTTGGTGTGTGTCTGGGAGCGAGCGGCATGTTGACCACAGAGGAGATCTGAGGGAAGCAGGAAAGCGTCGGAGCGACACGTGAAGTATAGCTGAACCAGTTACAGATGAGGCTAACGTGCTCTGGGACAGCAGACGTTGTGGATTCCGCTGTGTTTCAGCAACAGTAGGACTGGTTACCATGACAATGCGTTTGGATGGAGGAGCTTCCGAATGAGCAGTGAAGAGAGAGGACTGTTTATTTGGCAGTTGGGTTTGGTTCTGCAGGTAATGACCACAGACCGCTGCTCTCTCCTGATCCTTCCTGACTGATTCTTTTTTAGTTTGGTGTTTTACTAGCGTCCTAATGAGGTGGCACCTGCAGCCCGTTCAGGTCTCACAGGTAGTTCAGGTCCTCCAGGATGACTCATCCATTTGTGCTGTCACTAGAAGGTTTGCTGTTTCTACAAGCAGAGTCTCAAGAGCGTGGAGGAGACACCAGGAGACGTGACGTTACTGCCCCGTAGAAGGGCATCAACCCAGCAGCAGGACCCTTATCTGCTCCTCTGTTCCAGGAGGAACAGGAGGAGCACTGCCAGAGCTCTACGATATGACCTCCAGGTACTGGTGTGCATGTTTCTATGAGGGAGGCATGAGAGCCCAACGAGTGGGATCTGTGCTCACAGCCCAGCACCCTGCAGTTTGACTGGCATTCAAGAGAACGCCGGAACTGGAAGCTCCGCCATTGGTTCCTCGTTCTCTTCACAGATGAGAGCAGGTCCACACCGAACACATGTGGCAGACGTGAAAGAGTCTGGAGATGCCGCGGTGAACGTTTTGCTGCCTGCAACATCATCCCGCATGTCCGGTTTAGCATTGGGTCAGTGATGATCTGGGGAGGCAGGTTGCACAGACCTCCAAGGGTTTGCCAGCTAACAGCACCCTGACCCTGCTGTTAGGTGCCAGGATGAAATCCTCAGAGCCATTATCAGACCTTACACTGTGTGGGGCCGGGTTCCTCCCGGCTCTGTGGTGCCTGGGTTCCTCCTGGTGTAGGACAATGCCCGGCCTCATGTGGCCTAGGCAGTTCCTAGAAGATGAAGGCATTGATGGTACCGACTGATCCTCACGTTCCCCAGACCTGAATCCAACAGAAAACCTCTGGGACGTTATGTATTGTGTATCTGACACCGCCAAGTGGAGCCACAGACTGTCCAGGATCTCATTGGTCCAGGTCTGGGAGGAGAGCCCAGGACACCCCCCACTGCACCCCAACCCCCTGGCCACCCAAGTTGTCTGTTCTTCTGTGGGAAACCAGTGTTTCCCATATGTTCATTTATTTGTGGCGTCCCGCCACAATATCAACGCTGACCGCCACGCATTGATTTTCGATTATTTATTTCTAGGCCTATTTAAAATCGTATTTGATCGCGAGCACCGTTGTGCATTCGCGCAGCATCCTCTCACTCGTCCCTCTCGCTTTCACTCGTCCCTCTCTCTCTCCCCTCCTGGATCACCGCTGCACAAATCTGTCCATCACAACGCTGTCAGCGTCGGAGACCCAGCTTAAAAAAGTTATTTGCCAGCATGCAGGGAGCCGAGCTAATAAGGAGAGCTGAGGTGATGTTGGAATGCAGCTGGACGCTTCGAGGCTAGCACGCCTCCCTCCTCGCCACAGTTATACTGTTCTCTGTGGGAAACACTGTGTTCCCTTAATTTCTTTGAGCAGTGTCTTTGTGTAGAAATAGCAGAACGCCTCGTGTCGCTCACTGCTGCTCACGTCACAGTCCCATTGCATGCTGGTCCTGTTCCTGCTTAGCACATAACTAACAAAGTCAAACACTGCCTACAGCAGGGCTGTGCAACAAATCCAATTTTAATGGCCAATTTGGGATAATGCATAATTATTTTAAAAAAGACGAAGCATTTACTTTTAAAAAGTTAAGTAAATGTATGATGTTTCATAAGTCAGTCACTAATCGTGTTAATAATTGTGATAATGATTTTTTTAGCTGAAGTCTATTTAAGCACATATCTGGAACAAATCTAGTCTTTGTCCTAAATATTCAGTTTCTTCAAATAAAATGAGAACAGCTGATACGTCTCAGAAGGTCATTTTTGCCTGAAAACTGCAATTATCAAATACAAAATAGTTGTCGATTAGCTGATAGATAAATAATGTACCTGTTGCAGCTGTAAACACAGCAGGTTGATCTGAATTCTCTCTGATGTAAACAGCTGCATGTTGTAAATCAGTTTGACATTAAAAGAGGAAGTTTCACTGATATTGAACCCGTCACTGTCTCATAGTAACACCGTGTGTGTTCGCAGGGAAACCAGCGTACGAAATGCTGGAGTCTGACCCGGACTGGGTTCCGTCGCTGCATCTGGGTCCCAGGGACGGAACCAGCAGATACACCGAACGCCGCCTCCTGTCTGAGCAGCGAGACCAGAAACGACGACGGACGCCAGAGACGGGACCTTCACCCGTGTCCAGAACCGCTCAGAGAGAACCAGAGGGAGGTGAGACCGACTTCTGATACTCTGCAGCTACCGAATAAGAAGCTGAAGGGATGCTAAGTGAAGCAGAGATTAGGGCTGCGCTGCTGTCGTCTCTGTGCGCTGCAGTCGCCTTCCTAGCCACGCCCACACCGGGCCCTACACAGCGGACGTTTCACTCGCAGCTGCCCTTAAAAACAAATGTGTGCAAAGCAGAAAAATGATTTATGAGCAGTGTGCGAGTAACGTTAAAGACAACAACCTACCGTAACCCTCCTTCCGCCCGCCGCTGGTTGTTCAAAACATAGTCTGACTGGCCACCGGAGCGCAGAGAGAAATGGCGGTGGGCCAGTCGCTCTGTGTCAGAGAAGTCGGCAGCCGAAGCGGTCAGATGGAAGATACGGAAGGTTTGGGATTCTCTCGCTGGCCATTTATCGTCAGCTGTATCTGTGCCTGTTGTTGTTCAACATGTTCAACTTTCCATAAAGCCGACGTGCTTGCAGTCTCACTTTCTGTCAGCCGACCAACCGCAGCCTGGATGGGGCGGGACATAAAAAAGTTTGACGTCCTGCAGCAAACCTCCTTCAAATGTTGAACCCACAGAAATGAAACGGCTGTAACTGGATTTAATATTTGGCTGTTTGATAAAATAATATATAATTAACTGAACATTATACTCTTTATTTACTGTGATAATATTATACTGACAGATAAACATTTATACTAGCCCCTCCTCCAGGTTGTGGATAGAGCCTCTAGATCGGAGGCAGTGGGCCGGTTCTAGCTGCCTCCTCCTGAGAGCAGCTCGCTCCCCTTGTCCTCTCTGTCTCTCCCATGCAAGCGGAGGAGACGTGAGGAGAGAGGATTCAAGGCACCAGGCGAGACATCCTCGCTTCATGTCCATCAGTTAAATGTGACATGTGGCGCAGCTGCATCACCTGTCCAATATAACGCCGTGTGTGTTCACAGGTATGCCGCCGTATGAAATGCTGGAGTCCAGTTCGGACTGGGTCCCACCGCTGCATCTGGGTCCCAGTGACGGAACCAGCGGACCCGCAGAGTGTCTCCTCCTGTCTGAGCAGCGAGACCGAGACCACAAACGACGACGGACGCCAGAGACGGGACCTTCACCTGTGTCCAGAACCGCTCAGAGAGAACCAGAGGGAGGTGAGACGACTTCTGATACTCTGCAGCTACCAAACAGGAAATGAGCGTAATCTGTATTTATAGCTCCTTTTAAAACCCATGGGGGTGGTGATGGCGCAGTGGATAAGACACATGCCTTCGGAGTGGGAGACCTGGGTTTGATCCCCACTGTGACACGTCCACCTTTGTGTCCCTGAGCAAGACTCTTAACCCCTCGTTGCTCCAGAGGCGTGCGACCTCTGAGATAGAAAGCAGCTGTAAAGGTCAGCTTTGAATGAATAAATGTAAATGTCGCAAAGTCCTTCAAAAAGGTAGAAAAATAAAACAAGATGTAAAACGTTCAGGGTTTAATAGAAAATGAATAATAATAACTTTTTGTTAAGAATTTGAACACAATTGAAAGAAAATGAAATAAGTTCTTTTTAACACGTTCTTGGTAGATGCTGCAGTGTTTAGTGCAGTACATGCAGTTTCTGGGGTAAAATAACAGCCTAAATAAAGTCATGACAACGTTCTGTGTGTTTTCTGTAGCAGGTCCCTCGAGGCCGGCGGTCCGTCCCTGGAGAGAAGTTAAATCTCTGCTGCAGTCGGTCCTGCTGCCCCGAGACGAGACAGGCGAACAACCTCCTGCTGCTGCAAAAAGATGGACCTCAGCTTCAGAGTACGTTATTTCTCTTTGGCCTCATTTTAAAACTTTAAATTCCTACGATAATGAAACCCAGAGAGAACACGTGTGCGTCAGACATCGAGCAGGATTCCCCTAAACGTGCCTTTTGTTATATGCAGTGTTAAGGTGCCTGTGGGGCTTGAACGGGTTTCATCAGCTGGACTGAGTGCTTTAGTTCTAGTTCTTCTCAGTATGTTGACAGTATTAATGAGTATTAGAGAGTATGGATGGGGTTCACCAGCTGCTGACTCCAAATACTGAAGCTCCTGTTTCACGTCCTCAAGCCAGCACCTTCTTGGATTTCTATATGATAAATACTGAATGTGATTTACTTCTCTTAAACGTGCAGTAGGTTCATGTTGTTTTTATTAAATAATGCTTTCAGGACTTCTTCAGAGACGCTCTGGAGGCTTCTTTGGAGGCCTGCAGCAGATCCAGGACCCCTTCAGCCCGACAGACCTCCGTCTCGGGGGACTATGAAGTGGAGCTGAACTTTAACCTTCCACCTGTGAAGGAGGAGAATCAGACGTGTGACTCCTCCTCCTCCTCCGGCTGTCTGAACTGTGTCGGCCTGCAGAGGACGATCGTGGAGCTGCAGGACAAGCTGTCACGTCTCACAGGAGAACAGGACAGCATGGAGTCTCCGCTCCGACCAGACCAGGTCCTGCAGAGTCCTGAGACAGGCCACACAGAAGAGATGGAGACTGCATGTAAGTTTCAGGAAATTAAAGTCTGCTTTTTTTAAGTGAATGCTGCGAGTCTGAGAGCCGATTTCACCTTTACCACCTAGTCTGAGCGTCTCTAGGTGAGACTAATACTGATGGTCGGGGTTTATTGGTTTGCAAACAACAGTGGAAAAGAGAGGCCAGAAAGTACTGCCCCTCGAGTTTGGGGGGTAAAATAAAGACTCCAGAACTACATTTAGACCCTGGTCTCTGAGGTGGAAACGCAGTGAGCTCCTCTAAAGGTTCCTGGTTCTGGGGTTTAGTTCCTTTGGTGGAAACGCAGCTTATGAGGCTGTGGTTCTTACGGGAAGTTTGGACTGTACTGGTTTTGATAGGTACTAGAGCTGCAATGATTAGTCAATTAATTGATTAGTCGATCAAAAGAAAATAATATATTTTGATAATTGATTAATCGTTTGTCATTTTTAAAGCAAAAATGTGAAAGATTTGCTGGTTTCATCTTAAATGTGAGGGTTTTTTTTCTCAGTTATGACAGTAAACAAAGAGTTTTTTGGATTTTGGTCTGTTTGCTGGACAAAAGAAGAAATCTGAAGACGTCACTTTGAGCTCTAGAAAGTTGTGGTGAAAATTTCTCACAATTTCTTGATGTTTTATAGCCAAAACAATTAATCGTAAAAATGAACGGCAGATTAGTTGATGATGAAAATAATCGTTTGTTGCAGACTAGACTGCAGGTAACGGAGATCCAACACGTGGAAGATGGCGATAAGTGCAGCCGCTGCGCCTCCTCGACTCGTCCAATAGAAAAGAGTTTAGAAAACAGGTGAAGTTAGTTTCACGGCTGTTTCCTCCAGGAGCTCAGAGTCGAAGCCTGGATGTCTCCCAGTTCTGTTGGAGAGCTGATTCAGGCAGACGCTTCACAGTTTGATCCCCTGACAATCACCAAAGGTGACGAACAGGCGACGCTGCTGTTACTGTAGAAGGAGTTAGGGAGCGTCTGAAAAGGCCAATACGATGCTTTTCAGTCAACAACTGTGTTCAACATAAAAATCTCAGCTTGATGCCAATATAGGAAAAGTTCACAGCTGCAAGACCATAAAGAAAAGTTAAAGAAGTTAAAAGAAAGTTAAGTTATTTGATTAAATATGTACAGTGCAGCATTCAGGTTTCGTACAGTCATGAAAAACCTGGAAAGGTTGTGGAATAAGAAAATGTCTTTTTCCAGGCCTGGAAAAGTTTTGGGGGAAAAAAGTCATGGAAATTAGTTTCAATAAAACTTATCAGGGATGTGATTTTTCCAGATTTTCCGATCTGAAAATGTTTGACCCACGTGAATCATGCATATCCGTAAAAAAAGTAAGCGTTAGTCGTGCTGCTCTGTCCTCTCCTCTGCGTGTTTGACCGGGGGCGGAGCTCAGCTCACACAGCAGACAGCGGAGAGGCGGCGGTGAATCAGGTGAGGTGAAGGGTGAAATTAGAAAAGCGATGTTTCCACCTGCTTTGTCTGAAGTTATTACGACTTCTTAAGCTAATAGATAAGATAAAACAAAAGCCCTCAGTATGTGTGGTTTATCGATATTTACATAGCACCTATTTTTCTTCAACAGAAGATTCTAATTGCACTTTGCAGACAGAGCTCGTCACTCCGTGGCTGCTGCTTGTCCAGATTGTTACGAAAGAGATCCCCAGGGCTCTGTCCTGGGGCCCCTTCTGTTCATCATCTATCTGCTTCCTCTTGGCCTTATCTTTCCTAAATTTAACATCCATTTCACTGCTATGCAGATGACACCCAGCTCTACCTGTCCACCAAACCTACCACAGCTCTCCCACCCACCTCCCTCTATGATTGCTCTCTGAACGGAAATCAAACCCTGGTTCTCCTGCAACTTCCTCAAACTTAACAGTGACACAACCGAGGTTCTCCTCATTGGCATCAAATGCACTTTGACTAAATCTGACAGTTTTTCTCTTACCACAACTCCACAGTTTCCCCCTCCCTTCAAGAGTCTGGGGGTGATCCTCGACACTTTCATTTCAAGCTCACATTAATAATTAACTCTGCTCCTGACCTTCAAGGCCATTCACAACCTCGCTCCTCTGTACCTCACTGACCTCCTTCACATTAACACCCCCACCTGTACTCTTCTATTCACCTCACTGCACCTCCTGCTCATTTGACCACCGTGGGGTTCAGAGCCTTCAGCCGTTCTGCCCCTCGTCTTTGTTTCCAGTTGTTATGTATCCTGATTTTATGCACTGTAATTTATAGCTGTTAATTTTATCGATCTACTGCTGTAATGTTTTATTATGTTTTGAGAGGTGACCTTGAGTGTTCAGAAAGGCGCCTATAAATAAAATGTATTATTAATTTCCGGGATTAATCTACAAGTAAAAACTTCAATATTCTCTGTCATTTATAGTCACACATTTATGGGAGAAACTTCACTCTGCAAGGCTGCAACATCACACACGTCTGCCGTGTATTATGCATGCCCTGGAAAAGTTATATTAATCTTTGCGATCGCATTCAGCAGTGAGGAAATACTCGTGAGTTTGGCCCACAGTCACTATCGTGCACTCAGAGACTTTGCCTTGGATCGGGCGTATTCAGAAGAAAACACCAGAGTGGTTTAGATTTTCCTGTGACTTTAATTTCAGGGAATTTCTGATTTTTGTTTCTGTAAATTTCACACTTTCATCTAGGATTTTTTCGGTTTATTAACCCCCACCCACCCTGGCTCTGTATTTTTTGGACAAAAGGTCAAACTAAATATGTGAAAACACTCAGGAGAATCAAGTTATAGCCTACAGATGGGCTCCATCTAAGAAACTGTCCCGTTAATTAATTAAGATCGCCTCCCTAAAATCCCAGAGGCTGCAGGGCTGCTGTCTGAACCTGATGCAATCAGGATGAAATCTAAACATGTTTTATGAAGCGGTGTGTATTAATATCCTGCTGCTCCTCATTAACGCTGAGTGCAGATAACCTCAGGTAACCTCGAGTTAACCACCAACAAAACCTGCTCGAAGCAGTTTAGACTTGTGGCGTAAATTGCCGTGACAACAGACCTCGGGTGACACCTGTCCACCTTTCGTAGTACGAGTTAACCGTGAAGTTACACCTGAAGTTACCTGGATAAGACGGTTACCTCGCTTCGTAGACCAGGCCGAGCGTCTCTGGAAGGTAGAAGCAAAACGCTCTCGTAAGTTTCTGTACGGAAGAAACGGCGCCAAGGTAAAGTGTCACCGTGAGATTATTATTTGACAACTGTTTTCAAGTTTGTACATATTGAGTCTTCTTCGACTGTCATCTGTGTAGATTAGCAAACGTAACTCTGTTCTTAACATCTCAATGTTGATAGCTGAAGAGTGGCTCTCGATAGCTAGCTAACGTTAACTAACTAACGTTAGCCGGCTAATAAACGCTGTCTCGATTTGTGCTGCGGACAGTCAGAAAGCTAACGGTAGTTTGTCGCTCATATTAAATAATCAGATTATTTGCCGTGTTTGTAAACACTGGGGCGGATTTACCACATCGTTAATGTTAACGTGCTCCTTTCTGCTGCTGCTGACGTCGTCGTCCTCGCATCGAGCGATGCCGAAGCTTTTATCCTGTTGTTATTTGTACATTTCATTAGTGGTGGAGAGATATTCGCCAACGTCTGATTCCTTAAGTGATGATGTCCGTTGTGTGTCTTTCTCAGGATGTTGTTTTCTTTAGAGCAGCTTTGTGCTCTGGTCAGTGTTAAATACGACGGGCCGTTTGAGGCAGCAGCCAAGCTCAGCAGTGGAAAACTAGGAATAAGACAGGCAGAGCAAAGAATGCAAAGTCAGCAACATCGAATTATGTCAAAATGCCATTAAGTGTATTTTATCTTTATCTTTTCAAGATTCCCTCGAGTGTGACCAGGCTGAGTCTCCTGCTTTAGTGCCGGACGAATGTGGAAGTGAAGGTAGGTATTATAGTGATTTATAAGATTTTCTTTGTGTAAAACATTTCTTATGACAAATGCAGCTCACAGTGCTTCAGATCTACATACAGTATCAGTCCATCCAAATTAACGTGGGTGACTTTGAAAACGCAGAATTGAAGAGGAACACAAAGGAGACGCTTCAGTTCAGGACCAGTGAAGTAAAGTAGGATCAGGTCAACAGTGAATAATACTGCATTAAGTCTTCTTTTGTTCTTCATCTCTTCAAGATTCCCTTGAGTGTGAGGTCGAGTCTCCTGCTGCTGTTGTCACAGATGAATTTGAGAACGAAGGTAGGTATGAGGATCCAGGACAGAAAGTTCTGCACGCCATCACACTCCAAATGAAAACTTTTCGATCTGATGTCATAGAACCAAGCGATCGTTGTGCAGAACTTTCTGCTTATGTCCTAGCATGTGTTTTGTTGGCACCTGAACTTAACGGCACCCCACCTTTTTGGAGGTTTAACAACAAACCATTTGTATGGAAGCTTTCATACCAAAGAAGGCAGCACAAAGAAATTTACAGATCACAGTAGAGTTAGACTGATCAACTGACACGTGATGTGTGATGGATTTATTGCAGTGTTTGTAAGTGCATCCTGAACGTTCTAACTTGCACACACAACAACAACAATGCCAGGGGCGACATTTACACAATTTGTTTCTCTTTTCTTTTCATCACAAGGAGAAGGAGCTGAGGAGGATTCTTCAGGAAGTCCAGGAACGTCAAGGAAGAAAGGAGATCCAGAGACCTGGGACGAGAACGTCCAGGCAGGGAGGGGAATGATGCAGAATCAGGAGCCAAAACAAATGGGGATGCGATGCCAGTCTGCGGCCTGCCAGAAGTCCATTAAGCTGCGCTGCAATGAAGTCGAGGAGTCGAAGAGGGAGGAGATCTTCAAGTATTTCTGGCGGGAATTAGACTGGAAAGAGAGGAAAGCTTTTGTGAAGTCTTTGGTGGAGGTGAGCAGCGTAAAGCGGCGGCGCACAGGAGCAGAAGAATCCAGGAGGTCGGCGTCCAATTCCTGTCACCTTCTAGTGGACGGGAGAAGAATCAGAGTGTGCCAAAGCATGTTCCTGTCAACATTAGGCATCAACCAGTGGTCTTTTTTAAAGTGGGTAGGAAAAAGAGGAAAGAATGCTGAAACAGCGAGCGATAGAGACAGGGTGAGGTCAGACCAGCAGGACTTCCTTAAGACCTTCCTTCTAGACCTCCCAAAAGTTTCCTCACACCCCTGTAAGTCCTGTTCATCAGAGATCCTGGACCCTGTGTTCAAGTCCATCAGGCGCCTCCACGTAGAGTATAAACGCTGTTGTGACGAACACGGAATCCAGCCTCTGTCACGGCAGGTTTTCACCAGCATGTTCAAGGACCTAAATCTTTCTCTGTTTCGCCAAAGGAAAGTCAGAAGGTTGCTGGAAACTTAAAGCTGCCACACGGGCTGTGCAGCAGAAGGGCAAAGAGGCGGCAGGTGAGAAGGCCTCGGTGGCTGCACGGAGCTGCAGGGGCTCAGGCTCCGCCCCACGCTGCAAGGCCCCGCCCTCTATTACCAGACTAAGCTCAGTGTTCAGAACTCCACCATCTTTGACATGATGCAACACATTACCTGTGGCATGAGGGGGCAGCAGTCCTCACCTTCGGATCATCTTTCCACATTCGCTGTGCAAAGCCGGTAAATTATTCACAACCCAGCAGCAAAAACCCGGACTGGATTCTCTGACTGACCGGATCTTTACTGACGTCTTGTTTTGTGCCCGAGAAACTGAACCAGCTGTATTTTTGCTCGCTGTCGGCACCGGACTGAATTTATTTTTGTGTTCCATGAAATGAACTGCAACTGATTAGTGTTTTTGAGATCGTTTGGTTTAAATGTGCAGAAAACCTGAATTTTGCATTGGATTGTTAAATACACCAATATTTTGTTTTGCGCTGAGCTTTTGAGTTTGTGGTGTTCTTTCATGGTCATTCAGTGGGGGGGGGGTCATTCTTTTAAGATGTTCATCCTTTGTGACATTTGATTTAAATAACAGTGAAACAACCAGTAACCTGTATCTTAGTGCCGGGCAGAGACCAGGCTGCCACCCCAATAATAATAATAATAATTTAAACTGTGCGAACCAAACTGTCACAATGTGCCGCGGGTACGTGGACCACAGTTTCTTCACGGACTTCAGCCAAGCGACCAGCACGACAGTCCGACCAGAGAACAACGCTGGAGATCCAACCGTTCATGACCTTCAAGGGATCAGGTATTTTATCCGACACCTTCTGAAAATGTCGCCTTCCTTCTATGTCAAAAGACATCAGTGGTGATTAGTGTGCAAGAGCATATTTACTCAGTTACTGTACAGTTTTGAGGTATTTGTACTTTATACTTTTTACTCCTACGTTTATTTGACATGTTTAGTTTCTTGTTACTTTACAGATCCAGATTATAAATAGGAAATTAAATCAAAAACTATATTATGAGGCGTTTTGATGGATTAAGCCGCCCAGCAGAATATAAAGTAGTTGGAATCAGCTCCACCTTCACCAGCAACGTATATTTTATAATTTTATTTTGACGGTAATGCTTGTGCATATTTACTTCAGTAACATTTGAATGTAGGCTTTTACTTCTAATATTTCAACAATGTGGTTTTGCTACTTTCACCACTGTGGAAGGCGTCCTGTCTATAATTTAATTTATTAAATCTAACCTCGTATCTTCTAATTTCTTCCGTCTATGCACTAGATACAGCGTGGACGGCACTGTGGAGGACAAGATGGCTGGGAAACCTGTCCGTCTCTCAGGAAGAGGACGTGTCCCTGCAGTACATGAAATAAAGGAAAAATGGACTTTTTATTTCCCATGAATACTGTGGATTTTAGCCCTTGTGGATTAAACGAATTTTATTTTATTGGGTCATTGTGCACTATTATTCACAATGTTAAGAAAGCATCCTGATGATGATTAACATGATTTTTCAAACCTGCATCTTATCATTTAGCTCAGGTAGCATCAGAAGCTTCTAACCTGAGACTACAGTTTGTAAAACAGAGCTACATGATTCCCTTTCAGAGGAAAACACTGCTCCAGCTGTGAATTTAAACAAAGGATCCACTAAAAAATCACCTTTTTACTTTGTATTTATTGTTATAATATTATACTATACTAATAATACATCTTGTCAAAGACAAATTTCCGTCACTTGTGACAGAAAATAAAGTTTTTCTTATCTTTCTTATCATTTCCACCAGCTCCTCCTCCAGGTGGAGGACAGATGGAGATTTATCCAGAGCCAGGAAGCACTGAAACACTGTAATAATCATAATAGTCTAAAACTATGTGGATATGCAGTTTTTATTATCATTTTCTTGAGAGAGGACTCTCAGCACCATGATGGGCTCCTGTGTTCATTTTCGTGCTTTGAGTCCATATCAGTCACCTGTGGTAGATGGTTGGGCTTTGCATCATTGACTATGTAGAAAATGTAGATTTAATAATGCAGGCGAGGACAACAGCTGCAAAAGTTCATCTCTGTTACCAAGCAAACATTGATGACAGATGCTAAAAGGTATAAAGTCCTAACTCCAGGGGTACTATGGACGCTAACAGGTGGCTAATTTGCATTATTCTTACAAATCATGTGCAGACGTGGGTCTTTTTCTTCGTTCAGTCATAAAAAATTGGCTTAAAATCAAGTCATTGGTCAAAATGTGTGTGAACCCTGAAGGTTGTAATTTTATGGGCTGATGTTTGTGTCAGTAGAATCTGAATTTGAATAATTGCATTTAAAAACTGAATTTGAACGAGCATTTAAATGAACATAACGATTAGAAAAGGGCTTCAAACAGACGAATGAGATCATAAACTTATTTGCTGTTTACTGATGTCAGTTTAAAGTGTTTAATTGAGGAGGGAAGTTATTTTGCCTTTGCCGTTATTTCTGATGGAACCAGGCGGAGTCGCCTCCTGATGGCTGTTGGGAAAAAAATGCAGGCTTGACCTGCTCTCGGTCTTCCTGAAGGACCTTGAACTGTCTGTGACCTTGAAATTGAATCTTGTGGATTGAAATTGAAATGAGAGAAGTGAAAGTAAAAGTACATAAAGAGTAATACAGTTTTAGTTGGAACTGATTTTCAGTTTCAAATGATTCTATTCAGTTTCAGTTTTTCAATCCATTTATTCAAGTTAAACAATACAAATTCAAACTTCTAGTCAAATTCATTTTTTTAATGCGATTAAAGTTGAGAAATTCAAATTTTGATTTAAATAATTCAAATTCAGATTCTACTGACAAAATATCAGCCCATATAATTTAAATATCTTGCTAATTTCTGAATAAAATGACAACAAGCCAGCTCACAGCTGAGATGTTTTCATTAAGTGGAAGTGTTTTTTTGTTTTTTACCGTGGTTTCGACTTCGGTTTTTTGACTTTGGCATCGACTGCTAACTTTCTGAACTCGTCACGCTCTCATCACTTTGTCTTTCTGTCCGTCTTCACAGGGATGAAGCCTCTCTCGCCTCCTCAGGTGCGTTTCTGTGAAGGCTATCAGGACGCGGACTCGTCCGTCAAGTCGACCCCCGCAGAGCCTGGAGTTCCTCAGGGCGACTCACCCCGGATCTGCAAGCCTCGACGGGCCGCTCGCTTCCAGGAAGCCTGGCTGAAAAGGTTCTGGTTCCTCCGTTATTCAGAGACGCTCGACCAGATGTGGTGCCACGTCTGCCGCCTCAATGCAGACCAGTCCAGCAGGAAGTCTGCTTTAATGAAAGGCTCCAGGGTTTTTCACATCACCAACATCAAGAAACACGGGAGCAGCACAAACCATAAAGACAACGTGTTGCGCTACATGCAGCTCGCATCCGACCTGAAGCTGTGAGACATTTCAAACATCTCTGCTGACGTGACCGACGAGGTTTACTGATTCCTGAGTAAAACTTTGAGTCAAACATGTTTAAACGTACAGACCTCCTTCTCTCAGGTAGAAATCACAGAGCGGATTAAACAGGTAGAAATCCAGAACCTGAGAGTCTGTACATGTTGGGCTTCTCTGTAAAGTGTCTGTGACCTGCAGGCTTCGTGTTCAAAACATTTTAATAAACACGTTCTGTTAGATTGCAAAGACGGTGAAGAAAAGTTATTTCAGCACAGAGACGTTTCTGTTTCAGCGGATAAAACGGATTCTGCACAGGGAGGGAAGAAGAAGACAAACAGGATGTGCTGAGGTTCCAGACGCAACACCATTACATTATTAATTTGGACATTTTCCCTCAGGGGTGTCCTCACTTTTGTTTAGACATTAATGGCTGTGTGATGTTATTTTGAGGGGACAGCAGATTTACACGGTTACACAAGCTGCACGCTCACTACATTAGAGCAAAGAGTCATTTCTTCAGTGTTGAGACAGGAAACGATAGAATCAGATATTTACACACTTTAGTGAGTACCTCAAAATACAATTTAAATACATGGGTAGATTTAAATCACTTTGCAGATGAAAACAAACCTGAGAAACTGCTGCAGATTAAAGTTTTTAGACTAAACACTTCTAAATACTGATGACGTTTATCTAAAAAAAAAAAAAAGGTGAAACAATCAGGTATGGAAGAAAGTTATCGTCAACTAATTTGATAACTGATTAATGTGTCTGTGACGGTTCCTCCGTGATCCAGCTCACAGTTATCCAAAGAAGGCAGCTGGGCTCGGAGGAAGAGGCTCCCCCCTCTCATCCAAGAAGCTTCTTCAGTTCTGACTGAGTGGCAGGGAGCCCCAGCTAGTTAACCTCTGTGGGGACGTTACCACGGTGATGGATGGCTCTCGGTTCGTTAGTGCTTCTGGCTGATGTCACCTGAGGTCAAACGTGAGTTCAGCATCCTGGGAAGAGATGAAAGGACAGCGGTGTGGTTGGGGGATAATGCGCCGTTCCATTTACCTCGGAGGTCGGAATGACGTCACACCCGAGCTGACCTCGTTCCAGTGCAACAACAGATTTAAGATGGAAAACCAAGATGGACGCCTCCAGACACTGTTGGCGATACCAGTTGAAAACAACACATTACTTTGTATTTTGCACATCGCAGCAACGTGTCCACAGAGATAAGTTCTACGGGACTGTGTGTACGTCTGATTTAATGAGACATAAATAAAAACAGAACTGTGATAATCAGCGTATCACTACAGCTTTCACTACCGTTGATGATCGGAGCCGCCATCTTGGATTTTGAGGTCTGGGTTGATGAGGTTCTCCTTACTTTCTGAGTCTAAAATCCAACTTCAGGTGGCGTTCAAGTTTAAATTTCTGACAGGAAACTTTCCATGTCAAATGGAACGCACCATAAGCGGTGTCTCAGACCTCGTCCCTCTTCGGAGATGGTCTCTCCACTCTGGTGTAAATGGCTTCTTTCAAACCATCTGTTCATATATATATATATATATATATATATATATATATATATATATATATATATATATATATATATTTGTTGTCCTTTGTTCTTGATTATTGATATGAGGAGTTGGGATTTATGTTTATGTGGAGGTTGTTTAGGTTCCCCCAGAACCCAGAAGACATGTCTCATTAATACTTGGTAAACGCTGCTTACTGTAGGGTTGCACTGTATTATATTCTGGTTTGTCCTAGTTTCACCACAGAAACAGTGAAAAGCCTCGTGACTTCACTTCCTGCAGGTTTGCAGATAAAAAGGTGAAACCGTCTCACTGTCTCTCACGTTCACACTGTTAACTTTAATTTTTGCGCAATTGCTTTCTTCCGTTTTCCATGTCATTTCCTGTGATGAAAAATGGTGGCCAAAGCTCGAGGAGGCGACTGAGTCGCTGCAAAAAATTAACGGGAAACTTTGCATCGGCGGGCAGCCGCGGAGCCAGCGGCCGGGGCTCGGTGCTCTGCGGCCGGGCGGCGAGAGTCGAGCTTCACCCGGCGGAGAGGGTCCGTGTCCCCGCTGCGTCTCTGCACAAGGTGGGTCCGTGTCAGTAGCCACTGTGGCCAGCGAAGATGGCTTCCGAAAACAGCAGGCAGATTGCCAGTAGTCTGCAGATCGGAACCGAGCAGAGAAACTGTGGCGCAGATTAAAACTCAGCCGCTAATTATCCACAAATCCGCTGATTTCACAGATTATCTGGTGACACGGAGACACCAAGTTACAGGCAACTTTTGTTTTTCAGTGTTTGTGAAGTGTTTTCTGTTCCGAGGAGACTCCTGATCCAGATCCAGCAGGGATGCAGAGTTTAAACCCTCTGAGAAATAAACACGGAAAATACTGATTCAATCATGTGAAAAAATGAAAAGCAGCTCTGTGCAATAACTAGTTCATATATTTTAATCTGTCCAGCCTGATGCTCCTATTGAAATATGTAAAAACTATATAGACTACAAAAACAATCCAACACACTGGTTCCAGTTTCAGTTTTTCTGTTTTAAGTCATTTTAAACTGAATTTGAGATTAAAATCAGGAGGATGGAAACGCTTCATGTCACCTTCTCTGAAAGAACCAGAACAATGTGGCTATCAGAGTTTTTAAAAAACCCCAAATATTAATATCAGTAGGCTGTTTGCCTCACAAAAACCCCATTTCAGTCGGGTTGTAAGAAAAACGTTAATGTTATATAATAATATTTCTCTGTTGTTGATATACAGATACTGACATAAACACAGTAATGAGGTGCTTCAGCAAAGATTTAAGAAATGCTGCAGTTATAAGTCAAAGTAAAGGTGACGCGGATTTTAATCTGTAGACAATTGTACTGCAGAGATGGTGAGGAACAGCACATCCGGATGTTTCTGTCCTGTTGTGAGAAAGTCAACGCTCTGTGAAACCTGCAGTCACAGGTTGTGTGTTGTTGTTCTGCAGAGGGCCGATAGAGGACGACCTGCTGGACTTCTACCAACATGGTTCCACCATGAGCGAGCCATCGCTGGATCTCTGGTGTAAGTTTAAAGTTCCTCTCCAGCTGCTTTAGTTTCTTCTCTCAGTGACGGATCAGTGAAGCAGACGGGGAGTCAGCACTGAGACACAGCGTCAGGTCAACATGCTGAGGTTTAACAGCTTCAATGGTCACCGGCTCTGAGGTTCCCACGCGTCCTGGAAAACCTGGAAAACAGTCATGGAAAACACATGGGAAATGAGAGAAAAGGTCAAATGTTCTGGAAAATCTTTTGTTTTGTACTGGATAATTATTTTAACATTGCAGCAGCAGTGGTTCAAACATAACTCACAAGAAAAGCACTTTAAGCTGAGAACACAGAGACTTTCCAAAATAAACAAAAGAAATAAAATGTCAGTACTAAAAAAACATTATAATATTAACCCCTAACAATAAAATAAAATGAGTTACAGCCACAGAAAGACAGACATTAACATCCACAGAGACACGTTCAGCTGACGCTCCCAGGTCCGGCTCCCCTCCCAGGTCCGGCTCCCCTCCCAGGTCCGGCTCCCCTCCCAGGTCCGGCTCCCCTCCCAGGTCCGGCTCCCCTCCCAGGTCCGGCTCCCCTCCCAGGCCCGGCTCCCCTCCCAGGCCCGGCTCCCCTCCCAGGTCCGGCTCCCCTCCCAGGTCCGGCTCCCCTCCCAGGTCCGGCTCCTTGAGCGGCCCAGCTTCCCTTTTCTGACGTGCTGCAGCTCCTCCTTGGCCAATTCGTTTGTGAGTTAGCATGCTAATGTTAGCATTAGGGCTGCAGCTAGCGATTATTTATTATTCACTAAATTGCTGATCATTTCTATGGATAATTTTTTATCTATTAAATGTCAAGAAATTGTGAAAAATACTCATCAAAATTATCCAAAGTGACGTCCAAAACCCAAAATGACAAACGACAGCAGCACTTCCTCACATTTAAGAAAAACCAGCAGATGTTTCACATTTTTGCTTTAAAAAATTACTGAAACGATTTAATCATTTATCAAAATAGTACATTAATTATATTATTATATATTCTCTCATTAACAGCAACTAATGGTTGCAGCTCTAATTAGCATTTAGCTCAAAGCACCGCTGCTTTCAGTATTTTACTGTTCTGTGTTTTAAAATCTGCATCATTTCTGGGGGGTTTGGAGGAGCAAACCTGTCCAGCTGCAGGAGTCCGGTCCCGTTGGCCCCCTGCTGGGACACTCACACTGGCTGTTGACGGTTATGATTGCGATGCTCTGATTGGACAACAGGGAGTAGATATTAAACTTGAATGGCCCCAGGCTCCGTGTTACACTGAACACAGGTGGATATTTAATAACTGGCACTTTACAAAATCCTGACATGTGATATTTGTGCTTCAGTCTGTGAGGAGTGCCAGGACTATTTCCAGAAGGAGTGTCCGTCCCACGGGCCCCCGCTGTTTGTCCCCGATACACCCGCGTCCCCGGGGTCGGCCAACAGGGCGGCGCTCACTGTCCCGTCAGGCCTGGAGGTCTTCACCGAGGGAGACGAGGTGGATGTTCGCTGCGTGGATCCAAACATCCCTAAGGGGGCGGTCTTCGGCCCGTACGAGGGAGTGCTGGTGTCGAAGGACAAATCCTCCGGCTTCTTTTCCTGGATAGTAAGTTTAACCAGGCCGAGACCGGTTTACAACCAGCCCAGAACAAATCTATATAACTGTTTAGAACCAGCCTAGACCTGTTTAGAACAAGCCAAGACCTGTTTAGATCCATTCTAGACCAGTTTAGATCCAGCCTAGACCTGTTTAGGACCAGCCTAGACCTGTTTAGAACCAGCCTAGAACCAATCTATACGGGTTTAGAACCAGTCTTGAACAGTTTTGAAACAGTCTTGACCAGTTTAGAACCAGCCTAGACCAGTTTAGATCAGTCTAGACCAGTTTAGAACCATCCTAGACCTGTTTAGAACCAGCCTAGAACTAGTCTATACGGATTTAGAACCAGCCTAGACCAGTTTAGAACCAGCCTAGAACTAGTCTATACGGATTTAGAACCAGCCTAGACCAGTTTAGAACCAGTCTAGAACAAATCTATATTGGTTTAGAACCAGTCTAGACCAGTTTTGAACAGGTCCAGACCAGTTTAGAACCAATCTATACCGTTTTAGAACCGATCTAGACTGGTTCAAAACTGGTCAAGACTTGTTCTAAACTGGTCTGGTTTAGAACCAGCCTAGAACCAATCTATATGGGTTTAGAACCAGTCTTGACCAGTTTAGAACCAGCCTAGACCAGTCTAGATCAGTCTGAGACCCGTTTAGAACCAGTCTAGAGCAGTTTAAAACCAGTACCTGTAACAGTCCACAACCATGTTTAAACAAGTCCACCTCTGAACTAGTTTTCTTGGTTTGTTTTTGTTGTCTTGATGTTTCCAGGTTGTTGATCTTAACAACACGTATCAGTCCATCGATGGCAGCGATGAGACCAAAGCCAACTGGATGAGGTAACGTTCTTCACTTTAATATCCGAAGAGAAAGTTTTTGGTTAACCGGTTACACCAATCATTACAGACTTTTAATGACCACAAACGCTCTGGTTTCCTGTTTCTCTCTGAGAAGACGCCGCCTCGGGACTCGATCAGTCGGTCTTTGCGGTGACTGTACAGTAATATGTGTTTATGTTGGCTGGAGAAGCTGCTGGGTTCGTCCGTCACTGTCTGGGCACAGCTGGGACGTCCTTTTAAAAGTTAACGTTACAGACAGGAACAGTGTTTTGGATGCGATCATAAAACGAAGCATCTTGATTAATTACTCAACATGTCAATTCCACTTAAAATCCAGAAGAAACGTCTCCTCGTTAGCTTAAGACTCCTCTGAAAACTGAACTATAATTTAATCAGGATGTGCAGGACAGAGCGGGACACCCGTTTATTCTAAGCTTGCAGCTGATGTTCTCAGCCCTGGACTAGTCACGTTAAGTAGTAACGACGTGCAGCTAATTAACGTTACTTCATTACTAATTTAGCTAACGCCACATAGCAGCCTAAAAACGTGCCGTTCAGGTGAGATGTTTGGTGTCGCCTTCACTTTCCAGCAGACATTTATTAACGGACACACTGTGACCTACACTGGACATTTACTGCCAGACTGACAACTTACTGCTAATATTTTTTAGATTTTTGATGTTTGTGAATAAAATAAAAAGTCCCACCTTTAACAGTTCAACATATTTACAGTAAAAACCCTGGCAGTGAAGTTTCAGGGCAAAAAAACCTTAATTAATCATTAATCGAGGTAAAACGTTGGTCCGGCCCTGATGTTTACTAAGAATCACTGAACGATAAACCTTTTAATCTGGAAACGGCACCATGTCACTGGATGTTGTTGAAAGGCATTCTGGTAAATGTAGGAAACCTGTCAGGTGTTCAGGGACAAAAGCTTCATGTCTCCTGGATCACAGCGAAAAGAAGATTATCTCTTTACATAAAAACAGTTTGTTTGCTGTTTTTGACATTTCACCTAAGTTTCCCTCCAAAGCCGAACACCGAACAGGGTTAATGATGGGGAGCGTTCTGTCGACGTTTCTGACCCGCAGGTTCGTCCGGACCTCGTCGGACGAGAGCGACAGGAACCTGACGGCGTTTCAGCACGGCACGAACATCTACTTCAGAGTGTGTCGGACGCTGGTGGCAGGAGAGAAGCTGAGGGTCTGGTACAGCGACGACTACATCCAACGACTTCACTGCGTCTCTCAGGAGAGCATCGACCGCAACCTGGACACAGGTGAGCCGCTCAGGGAGTCTCACCTTTATTAGCTCAGCCCCGTGGGTAAGTTCAGACAGCTTCTTTCAGACGGAGACTAAGTTAAGGGTTAAATAATCCAAATGTAAATCTACTGCGTCCTAAAGAGCAGTTTCTCTCAGTTAGCAGCCTCTTAACAATTCACCGATTCTGCTAGTTAGTGTTGAAGCTGTTTACACTATGTGTGTGTGTGTTATATGACATCATGCACAGTTAGCTGGTTATATGCGTATATGGTATACCTAAACTAGAGGCGGGCACCTCTATATAGATATATGCCAGACAAATCTGAGGGGTTGTGAGATGATTAATGGGAGGAAAAAAAGATAAAACAAAAGTTGTGATACACAGATCTTTTTTTATTTTTTGGGTACTTTTTTGGGGCCTTGAACAATTATTTTTAATTAAACCAGGTGAGCAAGACAAGTAGAGACAAACTCAGAGACATCTGAAACATGACCTGATGTAATGAGTCACAAGACAAAATGCTGGAAACATTAAGTTTAATATTTACAAAGGACTTTATGTGTTTATATTAAACATATATTTATTAAATATTAATATGTTGAGGAAATAAGTAACTAGAGTGAGTATTAGCATCAGGAGTAAAAAGTAAAATAGTTGCCTCTAAAATTGGAGTAGAAGTGGGATAAAATATAAATACTCAAGTAGAAGTGCCTCAAAATGGAAAATTAAAATGTACTTCGTTACTTACCACCTGTAATTCTCCCCCACGTGTTCTGAGAAGGTCAATATTTGGCACATTGAGGTGAAACTGAATAACAGCCTGAGTCCTGAAGTCAGTTGTTCGTCAGGTGGAGAACCAGCTCACAACACCGAGGTCGGTTTTGTTCACCTGAAGCTTTCCCCTGAGTTAAAAACAGCTGAAAACTTTTTTTATTTTTTTATTTTTTTATTTTTTAATAATTAAATGTGAAATTTTGTTGTTTTGTCACTATTGTGTGTTAATGTTCCAGCGAACTGGATTTTGTAGTAACTTGCAAGTGCCACAAGATGGCGATAGCTGCATGTGAGAACAGAGACAGGATTCAGTCCACTGAAAGCTTTTTATTTCAAACAAACACAGGAAGCGTTGAGTTTGAAACTGAAATTTAACGAGGAGGCTTCATACCTAAATATGATCAAATACACTTCTTCACATTCATCAGAGGGAATTAGAAATAAAGGCATGTCACTAATGTGAACCTGCTGCTAATAAAGGCCTGGTACTCCTGGCTGTAAATGAAGGCCCCGCCCACTATTTGAGAATTCATGGCATTCTGATATTTTTGTGTTCAGGAGATTGATAGTGCTTTTCCTATTTTATTTTACTTTTTCCAACATGCCAGCAGAGGGAGTCGTGTGCTTGATGTGAAGCTGGCAATTTAGAAAATTCACAGACTCGTGTGACACCGAGCTGCATGAAGCTGCAGCTCTCGCTGACCAATCTGCTGTTTAAAAAACAAAAGTTTAGGACGCTCAATTTCAAAGTCTGGTTTGTTTCACAGTTACGCATTTGCTGAATTACTGGCCACCGCAGCCATGCAGCACTGTGGTCGATGTGTGGTTGTGATTTTTTTCTAAGAAAGCCGTTTTGTTCCAGATCCAGGAAAGCCGGCAGTCCTGCCCAACGTTCAGAAGGACTTTAAATCTCCCTGTCTGCAGTCAGCTCTGCAGGGCAAATCCAGCCCCAGCAAACAACCCAGCGAGGAGTCCGACGGCCAGCCTCCCGCCAAGAGGAAGAAGATCGACCTCATCTTTAAAGACGTCCTGGAGGCTTCGCTAGAGGACTCCAGCAAGTCCAGGTCCCAGTCTTCCCTCCCCAGTGAGTGTAAAACGGCAGCTCTCGGGTCGAGGTTTAACTCCTCTGAAAGCAGCTTTAACGTTTAAACCTGAAGGTGGAGGAGAAAGAGGAGGAGAACCAGAGCAGCGAGGAACCCTCCACCTCCTTCTGCCCCAACTGTGTCAAACTGAAGAGGAGGATCCTGGAGCTGGAGGAGGAGCTGTCCCGGGTCAGAGGAGAACAGGGGGACGGGATCGGTCTATCGATGTCCGAACAGGCCCTCCCCCAACACGACCAGGCCCCGCCGCACCCCGAGCAAGGCCCCATCGAAGAGTTTCAAGGTACGTTCTAACAAATGACGGTTGGATGTTCAGGACTTCCTCAGACAAACAGCCGCATTTCTTTGTCTTTGTTCATTTCTTTAAATCATCACTTTTTTCATTTAGATCTTTGCTTCAAGTTAATTTCAGTCAGGACCTGGTCCACTGCCTCTGTGAGGCTTTAAGCTTATTTTATTTATATGAAAGGGACAGTGCACATTAATGGACATCAATGATGTGAATATGCCAGATTCGGCCAAAAGGCTACTTTGCTTCTGTTTTCCCTGGTCAGTACAAGTCAATATAAAATAGACAACATAATAAAAACAATAAAAGAATAAAGAGATGAATCAATCATGTGAAAGTGCTATTTAGTCCAGTAAAGTGCTGCATCTAGTACAGCAAACACACTCATACACCAGAGTCAGTTAGTGGTCACGAATTTGATGTTTCTTGAGCAGAGATGCTCACAAGTCTCTGATCTAGAGTCCAAGTCAAGTCTCAAGTCTTTGATCTAGAGTCCAAGTCAAGTCTCAAGTCTTTGATCAAGAGTCCAAGTCAAGTCTCAAGTCTCTGATCTAGAGTCCAAGTCAAGTCTCAAGTCTTTGATCTAGAGTCCAAGTCAAGTCTCAAGTCTTGTCCAAGTCAAGTCTCAAGTCTTGTCCAAGTCATGTCTCAAGTCTCTGAGCAAGACCTCATTATGGTGCTGGTTGCTGTAACGACATACATTAGGACTACCTGAGGCCAAGACTGGACGACCATCGTTGGTATCTTCATCTGAGGCCAATAGGTTACGTTTGTTGAGTTTCCTGGGAAGTGATGGAAGGACGAAACGTCTTCCAGTATCTTCAACCAAGTCCAGTTGCCCTTGACTTTAACCTTCATTGGATAACTATGACCTGGATGACTGAGAGTCTTCATAGACAACAAGGCCCATTCTTTGGTCTACCAGACTGTGAGGCCCAACAGCAGTAAACACCGAGTACAGCTGAGGCTGATGGGAATGTCATTAGTTCTGCAGGTATTTGGTCATAAACCAAAGTGTTGGACACATTAACATGTTCATCTGAACATGAAAATTCAAAGGATCACCAAAGTTATTCCACTTCATCCTGAGAGGAACATGAAGGTCTGAACCACATTTCATCTTGACAGCTGCTGAGATGTTTCAATAAAATGTCGTCCTGTTGGTGGCGCTATGGAAAAGGAACATGAAGGTCTGAATAATCTTACCAGGCAATCTGTCCAATAGTTGTTGAGATATTTAGTCTTGACCAAAGCAGTGGATAGATTGACAGACATTACCGTGCATCCCACCAGCATGGCTAAACGTAGGTCTTTACTGTGCCGTATGTAAACAGATGCAATTACATTATTCGATTTTGAAAAAAATGTACCTAAACAGTGCTGGTAGCAGAAATTGAATGTGTTTTTCTGTGCAGGGATGGAGCCCTTGACGCCCACTCAGGTGGTTCTGGATGAAGACGACCAGGACGTGGACTCGGCAGATGAGTCGATCACAGCAGATCTTGTGATTTCTCCAGAAGACCCATCGAAGCTTTCCTCTGGAGGAGGTCGACGGATCCGTCGCTTCAAGCAGGAGTGGCTAAAAAAGTTCTGGTTCCTTCGCTACTCACCAACACTGAACGAAATGTGGTGCCACGTTTGCCGCCAGTACACTGTCCAATCATCCCGAACCTCTGCCTTTATCATCGGCTCCAAGCAGTTTAAGATCCACACCATCAAGCTCCACAGCCAGAGCAACCTCCATAAGAAGTGTCTGCAGCTGTATAAGCTGCGCATGCATCCAGAAAAGACCGAGGAGATGTGCAAGAACATGATTCTGCTGTTCAACGCGGCGTACCACTTGGCCCTGGAGGGACGGCCCTTCTCCGACCTCCGTCCACTGGCGGAGCTCCTGAAGAGGTGCGAGCTCAAAGTGGTGGACCAGTACATGAACGAAGGAGACTGCCAGGTCCTCATCCACCACATTGCCCGGGCTATAAAAGAAGACCTAGCTGAGAAGATGCGCCTGTCTCCCTTCCTAAGCGTCATAATGGACGCCCAAAATGACGACCTTTTCTCAGACATGGTGGCGGTGTACGTTCAGTTCATTACCAATGAGGGCTCCCCAAACACAGAGTTCCTGTCCTTGCAGAGACTGAGCATGGCCAGTGTGGATGGATATCTCCAGGCTATGGATCGAGCATTCGGTGCCCTAGGCCTCAGGTTTCAGGACTTGCTGGTTGTGGGTTTAGGGGTAGACGGCACCAACATCTCTTCAGGAATGAGAGCCAACTTGTACATAGCAGTACAAAAGACTTTTCCTTGGATCCTCTGCCTTCCTATCATGATCCATCGGCCGCATCTGGAGGTGCTAGACGGTATCAGTGGGAAGGAGCTCTCCTGCCTGGAGGATCTGGAAAACAACCTCAAGCAGCTGCTCAGTTTCTACCGCTACTCCCCTCGCATGATGGCCGAGCTGCGATCCACTGCCCCAACACTGTCCGAAGAGACGGAGTTCCTAGGAGACATTAGGGCCATTCGATGGATCATAGGAGAACCAAACGTCCTTAACGCGCTCATCAAAGATTACCTGGAGGTAGTCGCCCATCTGAAGGAGATCAGCAGCCAGACGCAGAGGGCTGACGCAGCAGCCATCGCCCTTACCCTCCTCCAGTTCCTCATGGACTATCAGTCAGTAAAGCTCATCTACTTCCTTCTGGACATCATAGCTGTTCTCTCACGATTAGCCTTTACCTTCCAGGGAGAGTACCTGCTGGTGTCACAGGTGGAAGCCAAGATAGAGGAGGCCATTCTGGAGATTGGCCAGTTGGTGGACTGCCCCGGAGAGTATCTGCAGGAGTTTGAGGAAAACTTCCGTGAAAGTTTCAATGGCGTTGCTTTGAAAAACCTGCGCGTTGCTGAGTCCAAGTTTCAGTCTATCCGAGAAAAGATCTGCAACAGGAGCCAGGGCATTCTGTCTCAGAGGCTGGACCTGCAGAGCCGCTCATTTGCCAAAGCCTGCAAGGTCCTGGACCTTTCCACCTGGCCTCACAACCGGGAGGACCTACAAGCGTACGGGGAGGAAGAAATCCACATGATATTCAACCATCTGGAGTCCATTCCCTCTGGGGGTCAGGAGGGCTCCCAGGCCAGGACTGAAGCCAGGGGCAGCCTGGTGGTGGAGTGGAAGGATCTGAAAGCAGACTACTACAGTATGAACGGTTTTAAAGAGGTCATCAGTCACGTCTGCAGGTACAAGCAGCGTTTCCCTCTGCTGAATCGGATTGTGCAGGTTGTCAGGGTCCTGCCCAGTTCCACAGCCTGCTGCGACAAAGGCCGTGGGTCTCTGCAGAAGATGTGCAAGAACAATCGTTCCAGGCTGACTCTGGAGCAGATGAACGACCTGCTGACGGTGGCAGTTAACGGACCGCCCATCGCCAACTTTGATGGAAAGCGAGCGTTGGACAGCTGGTTTGAGGAGAAGTCTGGCAGCAGCTACTCTCTGTCAGCCGAGGTGTTGAACAGGATGTCGGCTGCTGATCAGAAGTCTGTCTTGCACAGCGTTGATGTCAACACAGAGTTCTACCCTGACATCTAACAGGCAAACCCAGTGGTGTAGTGCTGCAACAACAAAGTACTACAACACTGCGCCAATATTAAAGTTACGAAGGGCCGCAGCATCACTCCTCGACATCTACACCACTGGGTAAACCTCTTTCTACAACACATTCTCACTCCTGACTCGTCACATATTAACGCCTGGTCAAGGCCCTTTGGCGTTGCTTCTTAACGCCCTGGGTGTGTTGCAGCCCGTTCTCATCTCAGGGCATCATATACCGACGATTTGAGAAAGGGTGACAAAGCGTAGGTATTTGAGGCAAAAGGTACCCTTTAGCGTCTCATGGTGGCGCACCCGGTGCGATCCGGAAGCGTCTGTATGAGACGCTCCGGGGCGTCCGGTTCAGACCGGAAGTGCTAGCTAGCTACGTTCATGATAAAGGTGTTGACAGCCCCCCAAAGCCCCTACCCTAACCACAACCATCCGAAATGTTAGTGCCTAAACCCAAGTCACTGAATGTATGCATGTTGACCGGCTAACCCTACAGCTGCAACGTAGGAAACGGGGGCGTGTCATACGGACGCGGAAGGGTACCTTTAGCGTAAAATCCTTAGGCCTTGTCACGCCGGATGAAAGCGTCACATATAACGCATTGAGATGAGAATGTGTTTAAGTCTCCGATCAAGTTAGCAAGGCTTAGCAACTACAAATATGCAACATCTGGTAAAGTTAGCAACAACAAATATGAAACGTCCGGTTAGACTTTTAAAATAAAACGCTCGCGAAACATACCCAACAACCCCACAAAGTACTTGGTTGGGTTTGGAAAAGATCATGGTTTGGGTTAAAATAACTATGTACGTCACTTAACTCGTAAGTTAACTTACGTCACTTGCGTAACTTACGGAATTTACATAACTTGCCTAACTTCAATAAAAATAATTAATCTTGACTTTTTGCTTCACATGGGACACGAACCCCGGTCTCCTGGTTCAAAGTCTGGGTTCTGGCTCTCCATCCACCCCAACCACCCCCTTAATCTGTCTTTCTGTTAAAAATCCTATACCTGCCTTTACTGTCAAAAACGATGCTGCAGGGCTTTCCCCACATTACTACGTGACGCCGATGGGTCTTGACCATGCGTCCATAAGTGACGAGTTGGGGAGTGACAACTGGTGGCTTTCTAAGAGTCCAAAGAAGGTTAATATCAAGTTGCCCTTAATTTAACCTTCCTTCTATGACCTGGATGCCTGAGAACCTTAACAGACTCTTTCTTAGAGATCATCCCTGTTCAGCGGGATGGATGGATTACAGAACGGGCCCACCAGGTCCTGGTGCCCAAGGGGCCAGGGTTCCCCGTGAGCTTCTGCTGCACAATGTCACTAAAAAAGATACAGATGGCGACAAAGAGACACAAAAACCACTTAGGAGACACAAAATGACTAAACACAGCCGCAGAGTTGCGAAATGACCACGAATAGGCCATTTACACCTGCCGTTAATATGCGACCGGTAAGTATTTCCGTCCATGATAATATTTGCCTTTCTAGTCTTTCCAACCACTTAATGCGCTTTACACTACGTCACATGCACCCGATAATGAGCAAGTGCCAAGTCAGAAATGAACTCATTCACACACCGACAGCTATGCCACTGAGAGCAGTTTGAGTCCTTCCGATTGGTGGACGACCGCTCTTCCCCCTGAGCCGCGGCTGCCGCCTGATGTACAGTAGGTGTTGTATGTGGATGGGCAACATTTAGACTTGTGGTCACAATGCGTCCACAGTCTGTCCTTAATGGATTCATTTACACCTGGACTTTTAATAAGTTCAAGCTCAATCTGATCGCAATCCGATCACCCAAAACTTGTTTTAATGCCGGCTGTAAACAGCCTTAAAGAGACGGAAAACACCTACAGAAGGATGCCGAACGACTAAAGAGACACAAAATTACCACAAATGACTCTGAACTACGACCCGGCTGTACCGATCTTTTGCTCAGAGCCTCATTGTCTCATAATCCGTCCACGTTCAGCTGGACGTTGTGCTGAAATCGACTCTGACTGACTGACTTCTTTCACTGGGGAGCATTGTCAAACTGAGGGCTACTGAGTGGCCCTGCACTTGTTAATAAAGCACTTGTTGCCAGAATAAAAGTCAGTTATACATTGGGAACAATCAATTAGTGTCAAACTAAATGTCTATGCCATCGAGCTGCTTTCTGCTTTAGCTTATTTGCCAATGGGTTGTTCAGTCATGTAGTGCCTGACAGAAAGGAACAGCTAGAGTGTGAGGTTGTATAAAGGCTTTATATTTCTATTAGAAATGCAGACAGCCCTGCTTCACACTGTATATGTTGTATAAACTGTACATATTGTAAATGCTTTTGAGCCTGTTTTTAAGGAGAGTATTTTTCTCTTGAGGTTGATGATTGTGCCAAACTGATCAAATGCAAGAACTAAAAGAAAAAGGTGCTATCCTGCTACGCCATACTGTATTTTGCCATATATGTTTAGGTGTTTACTCCTGCAGGTTATGTATTTGGAACATGTTCTCTTTCAGTGATGCTTCATGTTCAGGTGTTTTCAGTGGGGTAACTAGTCTTGGCTGAAGCTCAGGCTTATAATAATTCAAATAAGTTTTTAAAAACTGCATGATGATGCTGAACTCTTGCTTTTAGGACACACTTTCTTTTTGTTATTTTAGTTAAATGCCTGTGTTTAAGGCTAAAGTAAATGTAAGCTGGTGCGAATACAGGGAGCTGAGACAGAACGACCTCAGCGGGCAGACGGTCACTTTTTAGACAAATTAGCTTTTTGTCATTAAGTTAAACAAATAAGACGTTTTGATAAAGACACTATTTGGCTTTCTGGCTGAGAGATAGATGAAAAAAATAGATATCGATTTCATGTCGTGCGTTAATGCTGCGTTTAACAGCCGCAAAAAACGGTTCATGTCAGCCTTTTTGACAGAATCAGAATCGTGAAAAACAACAGTAAATGTTAAAGTGCTGAAAACGTGGCCACAAAAATGAGCCTTGCTGGCAGCTACGTATAAATAAAAACCCATGTCAACACTGATAGAATCAGTTCAGCTTGTTTAAAAGGGGCGATACTTTTTTGGATCTGCTTTCAGTTCAAAATGAATGCTGTTTAAATGTGACGGGGAGGCTGCCAATGGGAGGAACCAACTGCCTTGGAAAACTCAGACTAACAGGAATTTTCTGCTGACATGGGATGAATGTAGCTAGGGCAGAGCTAGAGTGGGAGGTGATTAGCTTAGCTTAGCATAAAGACTGCAAGCGGGAGGAATCAGCAAGCCTCAAAGCTAAAAAATATGCCCTCAAACCCTCTGAAGATCTCGGATTAACACAACATCTCTTGTTTAATCTGCCACGGGGAATTACAAGCTGGAGTTAACTTTAGAACGAGCCTAGCTAGCTGTTTTCCTGTCTTTATGCTAAGCTAAGATAATAGGCTCTTTGCTCCATTCTGTTAACTTTCAGCAGGAAAGTGACTAAGTGTAGTTCTGTAAACTCCTTTTGCTGTATGAGCAGCTCTTAGCTGATGAAGCCTCTTCCTTTCTCTTCACTGAAAGGTAAAACCTTTGCCTTCCTCTTTGGTAACGTGTTGTGCATGTCTGTGTTGTGTGCATGCAGTTATTGCTGTTTAAAGCCGGCCTGTGTTTGTGTGCCTGATGACGGGTGGTGAGCGTTTTCCTGAAAGGTCGATCAGAGCAGAAAAGGACTGTCGGTTTGATCGCGTTTCAGTTTTAATCAGTCCGAACTGACTTAAGAATGTTTTGTGCTACGCCTTATTCTGTTCTTGTTTCTATGGCTGGTCATCTTCATACCGACGTTCGGCTGATTGTAATCCGACTCCAGAGCTGAGCGAGTCGCCTTTAAGTTGTTGGTTGAACTGAGATTTTGTGTGCTTACTTTATTTCTATTTCAAATGCTTTAAAAATAGACTTTAAACGACATTTTATCTACAGTAGTTTGTTTTGTCAGCCATCCTGAATGGATTCTATTGCTGTTGTCAGGTGAAAACTTAATATTGCAAACTTTTGTTTTAGTTGTGCAGCTTTGAAACAATCCAAAGGGAAGTTTTTAATAAGTTTAAATTTCTATTTGTTGAGTTTGTTTGTATGAAAGCATGAAAACTGTCCATTGTTGTGTTTGAGTCCAAAGAGACATAAAACACGAGGGAATACGTTTCCATTCACGGGGAGCGGGACAATATCCAATAAAACTGTAAAACATTTCTTCTGTCTTTTAAAACCTTTTGATTTGAGTTAAATCTTAAAATAACTAATGTAACTATTTAAATTTGTGTGTGTGTTCACAGGTTTTGGCAAATTATCAGGTTACACGTAGCTGGATCAGCTGTTAGCAGCTCCTGTTAGCAGTTAGCATGGATGTCTAGACAGCTATCCATTAATTACAATCTGCAGTTAGAAGGAGATTCTTTTCAGGAGGTTTTATTCTGCATGGACCAATAAGGAGCTGCGACTGTAACTGAATGTAACCCGGAGTTCAAAGCAGAACACAGACTGTGGGGAGTCACAAAGTAAACTGTGACATGCACAGCACAGGTGTGGGCTGGACGTGTTATTTACACGGTACAAAATGTTTTAATTAAAATACCAAAAACTAAAACTCTTTGCCTGACTTATAAGAGCCAATCAGAGAGCAGAACGTGAGCGTCATCGTTTGTAAAGTCCTCCGTCTTCACTAAAACGCTCTCCGGAGTTTTAAAATGAAAAAAGCGGGTAGGCAGCGTTTTCAAACTTCCTCGTTTCAGGTCCGTTTTGGCCGCTTTAGTCTGGACGGGAGGAGGCCGGGGCCTGAGACAATCCCTGCTGCCTGCTTTAGTATAAACAGCTCTTGTTTCACGCCATTTGCTGTGCGCCCCTTCCCCCCACATTCTATTTTTATGAGGGAAATAAAAAGTAGGCTGTAGGTTTACCAATTTGAAATTAAAGCTGCATAATGACAAGACATCAAACTAATGTCATAATCTTTATCAGTGCGTTCCCGACTAACGCCGCCACTCTGTACCTGGAGAAGCGTCTGCTGCCGCCTAACGACTCGCTGATTGACGTCTGTCGCGCCCTCGCACCTTGCTTCTTCATCAGACCGCCGCTTCATAACATCGTCATACTGTGTTGTCAGTCGTGTAGTCTGCACCAGGATCACGCTGAATCTAAACACACGAATCCCGTCTGTGTTCAGGTTCGACCGAGTTAGGATTCAACAACAAGTCGCTGAAGTAAACTTCATCAGTCAGGAAGGAAACCGTGGCTGGATCAGAGGTCAGGGTGGTGGTCTGGGTCCAGAGGCTGTTCTGGATCCCGGCCGCTTTAATGGAGAATTTATTTAAGTTTTGCATCAAAGCCAAACTGTTTGTGTTCGACGTGATTTTGTGCGCGTCTGTCTGTCTCCAGGAGACGGGGTGTGAAAAGATTTGTGGGTCTCCTGCAGGGTTTAACAGCCGTTTGGACTCAAGTCTAAAGAAGAGGAAGGAAATCTGTCAACTCGCAAAAACAAAGGAGGGCAGGAAGGGATTTGACGTCCCAGAACGCTCCGACTATTTCCATGTAAGAAAAGCCAAAACCGCTTTTCAAAACCAGCTCTTCCAGCAGAGTGCGAGCTGCTCAGCGGCGACCAGAGCGTCAGAAAGTGAGTGGAGGCTGGCGGAGGGTGAAACTGTGACTTCTTTGTTTGTGGACGAGGCTGAATGAAATGACCTTTGTCCACAGGCGTCTGCTCGCTTGTTGTCACACAGAGTCTGCGGCGGCCTGGACTCTGACGTCACCTTCAAGCTTAAAGCCAACTTTGTTTGTGTGGTAAAAGTCAAAGCATTTTAAAACGCCCTGCTTTTCTCCAGGGAACACTGCAGATCAGATCTGGACTGGATTTAAAGACAAAGGGGTCCCACGTCCTGATTGACAGCTGAGCCCTGCTCAAGATTGGGTCGGACCAGGGCCGTTAAACAAGTCTGTGTTCTGGTTAATAGTTTAAGGGAAGGGTGAGAGGGAACATCAGCCATGCTGACATGGATCCCCAATAACAGTAATGTTGGATCGTATTTAGGAATGTAATTAATTCAGTAACCATCTCTAGTTACATTTCAACAGACCACACTGTGAATGCTGCCTGTCCATCACTCCCAGGACAGAATATATAACTGTAGTCAACATCGTAATCAATTCACATTATGCATTAATATTTACCGAAAATTGCTGCAAATGAAGTCGCTGCTGTAAATGTGTTATGGTAACAGCCCCTGTGTTTCCGCCACTCTGCAGAACAAATGTTGTGTATGTGATGTGTCAGCTCAGTAATCAGTGTCATATTTTGTTAATATTTACCGATAACTGCTGTAAATGTAGCTGCTGGTGTCCGCCCTGCCTAAACCCAGTCAAACTGGTTGACAGCTCTGAGTTGCTGGGAACTATGGAGAGCTCCATGAACCACGTGACCACGTAGCGGCGAGATCAAACCGACTCTCCTGTTTAACCTCGATGCGGTGGCTCGAACCCCTGTGTCCAGATATTTTGGCTTCAGTTTTGTACAGTGGGAGGAAGTGGAGACGCGCCGTCCATCTGTATCCAGTCTGTGCTCAAGACTCACAGCTGAACTTGTTCCTCATTGACCCCCAAAGACACTCTAAAGCCCACTGGATGCCCTCACTTCCTGTTTGTTAGTTTGGACCTATGAGCAGCAGGGACTATAGCTCACAACTAGGACCCAGATCTATTGAGCCATCAGGATGGGATAAAACTACAATGTGTTGACGAGGGTTAGCGCACAGGTTAGCGCACAGGTTAGCGCACAGGTTAGCGCACAGGTTAGCGCACAGGTTAGCGCACAGGTTAGCGCACAGGTTAGCGCGGGACAGTGTTCCGCTTCTAAAAGAAGATGACTAAAATTGGGGGGTGATTTTCGGACTCGGTGCAGGAATGATCGTGTTCACGGTTAAAACAGCGAGCATTAGTAGGAGACGGTACATATGCACCGATCAGCCACAACATTACGACCACCTGCTGGTCTCCCCTTTTTCCGCCAGCACAGCCCCGACCTGTCGAGGCCTGGACTCCCCTGTGTGTTCTGGCACCTTTCTATCAGAACCAGCATCAACTCTTTCAGCAGTTTGACCTGCAGCAGCTCGGCCGTTGGCCTTCGCTCCCCACGTGCATCACTGAGCCTCGGCCGTGTTAGGAATGTGGTTGTGTGTTTTTTCCTGTTTTCGTGGGTTTGGTTTTGGGTTCTGTGTTTCTGTAAGCTTTATTTGATGTTTAGGGTTTTGTTTCGTAGCCAAGTTTAGTCTTTTGTTCTTTTGCATGTTTAACTTTACTTAGTATCTGTCTTGTCTCTTATCTTAGTTCTTAGTCCTGCGTTTTAGTCCTGTGCCTTAGTTCCTGTCCTGGCGTTACTCCTGGTCTGTGTATTTCTGTGTTTTGGTCTTGTCTACTGTTTCATCCGAGTCTCTGTCTGTTTCTGTGCTTGGTTGTTAGCTTCTGTCTTTTCTCTCCTTGTATCTGTGTCTCAGTCCTTAGTCCTCTGTCTCCATGTTCGTGTAGACCTGTTCCCTGCCCTGGTTTTGTTCTGTCATGCTGTTGGTCCCCGTTTTCTGTTTTACTTTGGTAACTCTGTCCTCATGTGTTTCCACACGCGATACTTCCTGTTTTATTTTGTAGTGTTCCGTTCTCATGTGTCCTTGTCTAGCTTTGTTTCCTGTTGTTTGATTACCTGATGTGTTTCAGCTCGTTGGTCTGTGTACTTAGTCCTTCAGTTCTGTTCAGTCTTTGTTGTGACGTAGTCTTATGTGGAGTGCTCAGCTGTGCCTTGTTCGGCCTGTGTTCTTGGATTTACCTTGTGGACACTGCTTTGCTCTTTCTTTACCTTGTTGCTTTGGATTTACTTTTGTTGGAGCACCTCAGTGTTGGACTTCGTCTTGCACTTTCACGTGAGCTTTTTTCACTTTGCTTTCTGAGTAAATAAATCTTCTGAACTGCACCTTCGTGTATAGTCTGGATCTGGGTCTGCACCTTAGACTGCACTCAGCCATTCCCACGACAGGCGGCTCCTGAACCCGGTCGCCGGTTCACAGTTTGTCCCTCCTTGGACCAGTTCTGATTCAGTTCTGGTTCACAGTTTGTCAAAGTCACTCAAATCCTCTCGCTGTCCATTTTTCCTGCTTGTAACACATCAGCTCTGAGGACACAATGTTCACCTGCTGCCTGATAGATCCCACCCACTGACAGGTGCCATGGTAACGGGATAATGAGCTGTCAGTGGTCATAATGTTATGGCTGATCGGTGTGAATGTTAATAATGTTGTTCTGATCCGTCTGTCCATCTGGACCTTCCCCCTCCCAGGTTTTTAAGCAGAACAACAAAATCTGGTGTTTGTTCCTGGTGATTCACACGTCAGCTCAGAGAAAATGTTGGAGCGCCGAATGTTTCGATAAGCAGGTCCAAGCTTAAAGACGACACACTGACCTGAGGTCAGACTCCACTGTAACAACAAAGCATCCAACACAACACACAAGCATTTCAGCTGAACTGCATTCAGTCACCAAAACTCATTAAAGGTCATTAGTTCTTCACATCAGAGGTCAAATGAAACCTGAAAAATGCAGAAAACGTTTTCTATTCATGAGAGAAGTAATGAAAGCAGCGACCTCTGGAACATTTAGCTCCCATATTTGACAACAAACCCTCATGTTTACAGAAAGCGTCCTGGTGGAGAGTCGAGGGTCGGGGGACACAATGAGAGCCGTAGTGTCAGTTTCTGTCTTCAGTTGTTTCTCGGATTTGTTCTTCACTGTGAACTGCAGAGAAAGTGAAGTAGTTTAAACGTGGAGCGAATGTTTGGACAAAAGGCGTCCGTGCAGCCTCCGACAGCAGCTGGATCCAGATACAGTCGCGTCTCTGTGTGCGGCGGCCGACAGCCCCGTCTGTCACGCCCTGGAACTGATGCATGACAACGCAAACACAGCCAACCAAAGCCCTGCAGAGAAAAGGCCACTTTTCCTGCGTCATCACACTCTGCGGTGCTCGGCTGCAGGACACGACACTGAGCTTTGGCACAATGTGTCGTTCAACAAGAGTATTTTAGAATAGTTTGATTGTATTTATGTGTCACCTACAGCAACGGGTAAAAAAAACACTATGCAAAGAACAAGGTGAAAAACAACCTACAAAAACTACTGCTGTTTATTTTCAGATAGCTGCATGAGATAAAAGCTGCAAACAAATGTACAATAAAAGGCATAAAACAAACAAAATACAGCAGTAACAGCCAAATATTAAGTGTTTCTTCAGAAAGGCTTTTTGTGAACCAGATTTCAGACTGTGGTGATTGCATCAGCGCCACAACAAATGCCAATCCAACGCCAGAGGCTCCCACACCAGAGAGAGGACAGAGCGGCTCTCAGAGCTGGAAGAAGTACTTTTTTACTTCAGTAAAAGTACAAATACTATACCATCACGAATAAGAGGAAATAAATATGGTACGAGGTTTGACCGGTGTGAGAGATGGGAAATCAAAAAAGCAAAACTTGTTGTGGGTGAATAAATGTGTTCACCAGATAAACTGACCTTTTGATGGTATAGTTGACTCTTTTAAAAATTGTACAGTGTCTTTTTTATATTTCCTTCAGTTGCTTTTATGTTTTATGTAAAGCACTCTGAGTTGCCCTGCTGCTGAACTGTGCCGTCAACATAAACCTCTTTGCACTTGAACATTTTACTTAAGAAAGAATAGCAAAAGTAAAAGTACTCATTATGCAGAACGACCCATTTCGGAATAATATAATAACCTATTATAGTACTGGATTATAATTATAATGTGTTTTCACTTTAATGTTGCAGCTCTGAAAGATGGCGCTCCAAACTTTATACGCATCCTGCTGAGAAGCTTAATCTGATAATTAATAATAATATATAATATGTGACTTTTTTGTGTCTCGAACACAGCTGAGCTTATGGTGACATGTAAAGACAAATAAATAGCTACGGTTGACAAATTCATTTGTATTTAATCAAATAATTTTTAGGAAAAAGACATTTTCCCAGCTTCTGATGTAAAATGCTCAAAATTCTAACAAACTGACCAAGCGTTTCACTACTTCAGCCAAAAACAATAAAATCCTTCTCTTTGAACAATCAAGGCTCTATTTATACATTATTATACTATATACTTTAACACAATGAGATTTTATCTACACATTATTTGACCTGACTAAAAAATTAGATCAACTTATGTCAGAATAGCTTTGATCAAATATCTTTAAAAATTGTGATGAAACAGGGGCAGAGGTGTCACTGACCCTGGGGCCTGGGGCCCTGCATGGGGACATCTCACTTTTCTAAAGCATCATTTGGTAAAAAACGTTCTGAAATACAGCTTTTAGTTAAACAACAAATAAAAAGGCCTTTGGAAAGGTTTGTTTGCACAATAAGAAAACATGCGCTGCTTTTAAAATATAGAAGAATCAAATGTGCGTCGTCCCAAAAGATCTTCATGCCTTAAATATTCAAGAAACTCGAATAAGATTTCTGACGCCCCTAAAATGGGTCGTACCGTTTCCCAACCTTGACGTTAGCGTCTCTCTGCCCACATCACTGACAGCGTAGCTTCTCCCATCCAGTGCGTCACTGTTTCCACTGTGGAATTCTGGGGTTTTACCTGCACAGGTAAATGTTAAAATCCAGGTGTGTTAGTTGATCAGATTGATTTATGTAGCGCCAGTTCATAACAAAAGGCATCTCATTGTACGTCTCATGTAGAGCAGGTCTAGACAGTCTAAAAACTCCCAACTCTCCAACAGCATCTGCTGCTTTATTGAGACATTTCATTCAGTCAACATGAGCGAGAGGAGAGGAGAGATCTGCTTAAAAGAAAAGTTGAAACTTAAAACTTGAAATGATAAGAATAAGGAATAAGAGATGATGATGCAGACTGTATTTTATGATAGTGTCTTTGGTTCTGGTTCAGCACTGTGTGGGTTTTAATTTGATTTGATTTATTAGGATCTCCATTAGCTGATGCAAAAAAATATGCATCCGCTACTCTCCCACACAAAACACATTACAAGAATAAAGACACAGTCAATACACAGATTAACATATTACAAGAAGACAACCAATGGACAAAACAGGAGATTACAAGGAAAACACAACCAGTGGACAGAACAAACATACAACATAATAAAACAACAAATTTTAATACACAGAAACAACAAATTTTCAAGGCATACAGACATGTGCGGCCCTGATGGTCTGCTGTTGTTGGTACAAGGCTCCTCTGAACTGGTGTAATGAATTTATCATCATCTGCACATCAGTTAAATAAGCAAGAATTCGATTTTAGTTTTCTGAAGCCTGCGCCTGCGCACTACGGGGTTTCTTCTAAAGTTAGGTCATTCTTTGGCCCATTGGTTAAGATTTGAAAGTCGCGGGCTTTTATTTTGAAGGTGTGTAGCCGGAAGAGAAAAAACGGTACTAAAAATAGAAAAAAAAAGTTATGTGACTGTTGGTTTGGCGCGCGGCTGAGCGGGGCGCGAGGTGCGTTATAATGTCGCTACATCTGGCCTTTAATGTTTGGTCAGCTGTGGGTGCGTTTAAACGTTTAAACCTGCTTCATTATCTGTCAGGGCGGTTATCCCGGAAGAGTTTGCGTGGTGTGAGTTTGTTTTGTAGTAACTGACAACAACACGAGGTTAAATAAGGTTAAAGCTGCAAATGTAACATAAAAATACTTAATACTGTTAATTTTGTCAGCCATTTAAAATTTAGTCTCATTCCTGTGTCAAATGTCCTTGTTAGATTTTGTCATATTTATTCTGCTGTATACAGTTTTTTAAATCAATTTTCTGTGTATGTTTATCTGATGTTAGCCAAAAGTATTTTAGTCTAGTTTTAGTCATTAACCATCATTAGTATCATTTTGGTTCAATTTTTTTTTTATCATTTTAGTCCTTAGTTCACTCATATAGATAAAATGTTTTGTAAAATTTCAATCTTAGCTTTGTTTTCATTTTTATTGCAAAGGAGACCTGATCTCAGTTCCTGCTGGTCAGCCTCGATGTGACGCTTCAAGTTTGGAGTGTTTTTCTAGAAGAAAACAGGAAGTTAACAACAATGAACTTCCTGTTTTCTTCTAGAAACGTCACCATCGCGCTGAGCCAATGAGAAAATACGGCCTGTAATATTTTGTCTCCTCGTTTTACTGACAAAAGGAAAGAGAGATTTTATTAACATTTTATATTGTGTATTTTAGTCTCGTCAGTATTACACGTTAATATGGTCACAGTCAGTGTTTAAGGACATCGTCACTGTCCTGTCGTCGTCTCGTTTTAGTCGGGTAAAAAAGGTCGTTCACAAACATGTTTCGTTTAGTTTCGTCCAACGAAAGTAACGCTGGTTATTTCATTCTTAAGTTAATAAACTTACGCATAGCGCTCTTATTAGAGGTTGTTGCTGAGCTAATGGGGCTAAAAAGGAGAAATTTCACGATTGAAATATAAAAGGAGAGTAATGCTTTTATTTTTATTGTCTTTCTTGGCTCTTACGGTGTGTTCAAGGTGTATTCAGGCTTTATGGAGCACATTGTGAACCCTCTGTCATTCAGCCAGGGACGCTCTGTAATCCAGAGCGAGAGCTTTGTGGCCTTTGCTTGGGCGTGTTTGCGTTGTAGTGTTCTGAATCAGCAGTAGCATGTTGTCTGCGTTTTATGTGTTATTTAAAATGTGCCATGTAAATAAAAGGGGCTGCTCAGATCTGATCTTCAGGGTGTAGCTGCAGATTTTAGTGAGTTTGAGTTTCTGTTGGCTCGAAGTTGATGGAATGAAAGCTGAGAAGTCACCAAACACACAGCAGAGATGTGACTGTAGGAGCAATGAAAAGACCTTTAAATAGAAGAAAGGCTGTATACACTAAGAGTGTACTACTACACACACTCAGTGAGTCAGCAGCCAAGTGATTGTTGGAGGAGGAGGAGGATGTTTGGCCAGACAGGGAGTCTTTGTGGTCCGCTGGACAAAGAGCCGTTCTCTGCGGTCTGCGTCGGGTCGCAGTGGAACAGATCGGACTTAGAACCCAGCCGGACGCTCTGCTGCTCCGACCCGACTCCTTCTCCCGCCTGCTTTTACTCCAGCTTTCCTTCTCGTTTGCAGGGAGACGACATGAAGCGCTGCCTCGGATTATTCCTGCTGCTTTGTTTTGGGATGCTTCACGTGGGTGAGTGGACCAGGACGGATCACATACTGACACCTCCGGACCTCATCTTCCTAAAAATAACTTTAAATAAATATCAGATTAATGTTTTATAATATAGATTAATTCAAGACTTATTTGATTTCAAAAATAAAGGTAAATACAAGACTAAAAACAAAATGAAGCTCCTGTTACCAAAGAAGAAGAGTCAGACTGAATAAAACAAACAGGAAAACAAGTCTTATGTTTGACTGTTCATGATCTGGCATTTTGCCCTCACAAGGCCGATATATCATCCTAACTAGCAGCAGAGCTAATCTAACAGCATTACTTGTTAAATATATTTATAGTTATACTGTAGAAACCAAAGCTGAATGACGTCTGACAAACAGGAGCTGCTCTCCTTTTAACAGCAGCCACTCTGAAACCTACAGCACAACCCAAAGGATGTTTCTGTTTCATTCATTAATGAAGCTTCTGCAGGAATTATGGGATTAAACAGAACTTTGCTTTCATATCAGCACCACACATCCTGCTCTCTAAATACCAAAAGCTTCAGACCCCTCGGTTTGTTCCAGAGAGCTGCAGCAGTGTAGACACACGTTTGTTTGCTTGTGTGAAAAGGAACAACGAGCTTAAATAGTTCAGGAACCAGGAGCTGTTTTCATTTTACAGTAATTTGTCTTTCCACTGTGAAAAGAACTGAGATTTGTAAATCGTGCTGGGTGTAAACGTGTAGACATCACAATGAGACGTGGAGAACGGCTGCAGCAGAAGGAGGCAGCATAATCCATGTGATGTTGGAGAAAGGTCCATTAATCCTGGTCAGAGCTTTTAGTGCCTCCATAAGAGCTGATTATCTAAAACACAAGCTGGCAGTCTAAGGAGTTCACACACACAACGCGATAATGCCAATAAACACAACCTGCGATAACTCCAGCTGTATGAAGCCAAAGGAAACATTTAGCTGTGATTAAATATCAATAAATGGATCAAACTGATGCTGAAATAACGACAACATGATGCTGATTTGTTAAACATATGAATTCCTGCTTTGTCAGGTCTGTCAGCAAGACAGCAGGACAACAACCTCTAAAATGTTTGTTTTCTGAATGGAGTTCGGATCGATCAGGGCTGTGCTATGCTAACTTGGTCACAGTAAAGTACAACGACAGCTGGAATAAAGTTACAGACACATGTTTTCTGAACTAGTTCAGCCTCCTCGCTTTCTTCTCTTTAGTTTTGTCCAGTTTTTCAATAAATATGAAGTTGTAGTCCAGCAGAACTCTGGTGCCATCCGACGCCAACAACAACAACAACACTGGAACCTGATGTGCACGAAGCTGCTGAGAAGCTCCAGTGAAGATAAATCTAGCTGAAATCCCAAAAACTAAAGTAAAAAGCTGATTTAATAAAAGCAGTAAACTCTGAGCTCCTCCTGCAGGTAAACGCTGCAGCTGTCAGAGCCGAATCCGACTACGGAGGTTTATTTATTCAAAGCTGCAGCTGTTCCCGCCTCTTTCTCCTACACTTCCTGTGGTTTAGCAGCTCTCCGTCCTCTGCCATCTACAGCGTCCAGTACAGAACCAGGCTGCCTTTCCTGTACCTGTGCAGCAGCAGGCGACCGAGTGACCCGGCCTTCACAAGGTCACATATGTTAAAACGTCATGTGACCTACGTGGTTAACATTGTGAAACGGTCACAGTTTGGTTAGGTTTAGTGAAACACGTCCCGGCTCCACACAGAGCTTCCTCGCTCAGAAGCAAAGAGGTGTGACGACAAACAGTGGGGAATAACTTCTGATGGGGAGGAGGCAGCCTCTGAAGCCGGGACGCTCTGCCCTGGGCCGCCATGAGACGGAGAGGTGTGTTTGAGAAGACGAATGGCAGCGAGAGGGACCAGGGTTCTGGTGAGGTTCTCGCCATGGAGAGCGAGCTCCACGCGGGATCAGGGCTCCGGGCCAAACAGCTCCCGCCTGTGGGTTCGGTGGTCGAGCCGTGGGGCCAGACACGGAAGGTTTTTGCATCGTGTGCACCGCTGGGCGCTGAGCAGAATCGCTCCCCTCGCTATGACCCAGCCATCAGCCAACTTCAGCCGCCAGGACGGGAGCTTCTGCATGTGTTGGTGTACAGCGACACTGGGATCTGTCCCTCAGAAATAAATCATCCAGCAGTGTGTGGGGGGGGGGGGGGCTGTGTCACAGACAGTAATGAATGTGTTCCTGAACAGCATCATCCACACCTCTTTAGTTCCTGCATGCAAACTGCTGAGGCTCCAGCGAATCCTCCACGGACACAACGACCTCCCTCGGCATCAGATTTTCCACGTCCTTCAGCCACGGGTCCACAGTCCCCAGCCGGTCCTCTGTTTCCACAGCAACAGGAACCTCCTGCTGAGGAACATTTACATACAAGATGGAAAACATAACCTAAATGATCTGCACAGTGTTTCGACAGGAGGCCCGGTTCAGGGCGATATGTATTTTATTACTGGATTATAATTTGTCACAGTTGTGGGATGTTGGTGTTTCTTGTTTCCTGTTTTATTTTGGTAAACTTGGCTTCCTGTGTGTGTGTGTGCTCCCTGACTGTGTGTTCAGTCCTGTTCCTGTGCTCACCTGAGCTCAGGTTTCCCAAACTTTATTATCAGCTCCACATGTTTTCCTCTGAAATGGTGTCTTTATATTATGGGATGTTTTCAAAGCAGCATCGTCTGCGTATAGAAACATCCTGTGAGCAGCCATATTTTAAATTATTAATATATCATTCAAAAGGAAAAGTGGCCTCAGCCGACTCCTCTGCCTTTAACAGCAGCTACAGCAACACAGTAATGTATTTTTTATTAGAATGTACAAACAGATAATGTGTTTCAATCCAGTAAAACACAGCTGTAATATTTATTACTGTAAAATGTGTTTCCTTCTTCTGCTGCAGAACAACTTGAAGTTATTGACTCATTATTGATCCCTGAAAACTGTTTATGTCTGAACTTTACATCATTTCTCAGTTTTGCTGACATAAACTTTGTGTTTATCTTCTCTGGCTAAATATATATATATATATATATACATAACTGCATGTTACTCTATATTTTCTAGATATTCTGTATAATGTTAATGAAGGCAGACCGATAGCTGGTCATCACTTGATCCTGCAGTCAAATAATGAACAAAACTCCTTCATTTATTTTTTCATTTTAGATCTGAAATTTTCTGTTTTGGTGACGGAAACGTTTTGAACTTATTTTTCTAACATTTCAGGTTTTTTCACAGGACTTGAACCACTTAAATTTACAGAAGAACTACAAACATGGAGGCTGTTCTAAAACCTTTGGACCGGGGTAGTGCTAGTGTAATGCTAAGCTAGCTTGTTCCTTTGTCTAATTATTTAAACTGAATGTAATTCTTGCGGTGAGGGTTTGATGAGGCCCTGTAGCTCCTGGTCTTCACCTGGAACAGGTGACGCTCGACTCGACCTGTGCGAACGCTGGTCGAGCGAAGGACCAGCAAAGTAAAACCCGTCTCTTCTTCCTCTGCAGGTTCTGGACTTCGCTGCTACAAGTGCTCCGATTACACGGGCCGCTGTGAGAACGTGCAGGAGTGCACGGACGAGGACTCGTGCATCTCTCTGAGTGAGAGAGGTCAGTGACCAGCAGCGTTTTTTTCTCTTTCTTTTTAACAACACCACATTGTTGTTCAGTCCGTCTGGCAGAAAGTGCTGTGATGGTTCTGAAGGAAGGTTTTCCCTCTGGTGTCTCCTGGCTTCTCCACACCAGCTCTCTGTGGTTTAGATAGCATGTTGCTAACGCTACAGTGACCGCCTGCAGGGAAAATGATGATGATGATGATGAAAATAATTTAATAATATAATAAGTTGCTCTTTTGGTTTGAGGATTTTAACCCTTTAAATGCACGATGCCCAGTGGACAGATATCTGGAAGCCATTTTGAGACGTTGATAGTACCATGTCCCATCCACCACGTGGCGCCCCCAAAGCGTCGTCTACAAATCCATTTGATTATTGTCTTTTACATCTCTGTCGTTTTAATGAAGTCAAAATAGGGGAAGGGAGAGGAGACGCACCGATCACCTCAGCTATAACTGTAAAACCCTTTTATTCTCAGAAAACTACAACGGTAAAAACATTTTTCAACTAAAAGTAAGATGTTGGAAAAACTTTTAGCCAGATTTTAATTATATATTTCTTGTAAATCTTTTCCCTCCAGAGGACTTTATGAGCCAAAGGGTTTGTTCTGTCTATGTAGTTCTACAGCTGGACGATAGGCTCAAAAATGTTCTCATGATAAAAAGTTTTATATCTTTTAATATCAATAATTATCATGTTAAGTATCAAATCGTTATTTCTTTCCAGTTTTAAGGCTGATTTTTGCTCCTGAGTGAAGGTTAAAGAAACCTGATGGTTACTTGTGGTTCAAACTCTTTATGGTCAGAACACTTGAAGCCAAACAGCTGATCACTTCACACATCTGAGGCAGAACATTCAGAACTGTTCTGATAAAATCTTTGTCAGCAAATATGCACATAATATGCAAAAGTAAGTCAAATTAAGTAAAAGCTTTTTTTCACTCCTTTTTCCTCAACAAAGTAAAAACCTTAAGAAAAAAATAATTCCTGAATGATTCAAGTAAATAAAATCAAACGTTTAATTGAACATTTGTTGTTATTGAAAGAAATTATATCCCGATAATTATTGTTAGTGTTTTATTGTCCAGTCATTTGTAGATTCCACCTTATTTTGGATGTTTTTTTTTAAATTATGATGTAAATTGCAGTTGAATAACTTTGTGTATTTATACCACTAGCTTTTAGTAAAGGTTTTAAAATCCTGTAGTTTTTTTCCACTGAATCACTTTTGATGGCGTTGATGTCTGGGGACACATTTCAAAATTAAATATATGGGGAACAAAAGTTTAGAGGCATCATTTTTACTTCTCTAAAAGCAGTTTGTCCTCAGTGTGTGTTGTTTCGTCTCCAGGTGGGAAGACCATCCGTCAGTGCATCAGGTACACCTACTGCGATAACTCCCGTCTCTCCCAGATGTTCCCGTCCATCTCCGGCTTCACCTACCGCTGCTGCAGCAGCAACCTGTGCAACTCCGGCAACGCCGTTACCACAGCAACGCCCGTCCTGGCCCTGGCGGGGTCCCTGCTGAGTGTTTGGTGGTGTTGGGTCTGAGCGGCTGCTCGTTACAGTAGTTAGTAAGTTTAACATGAACTAATCAGTTTGTGTTAGTCGCCTCTCAGGTCAATAAGAGAGACTTTTTCACTGCATTTGCTAATTTTCAGTGTCATAATTTATACAACAATTAACAATAAATATAAGAAGAAAACAAACATAGTTGTTTTGTTGTATTTTTTTTTATCAGACTCGGGTTCTGAGGCTCTCGGCGTCTCACCTGGTGGAGCCTCACCTGTGCAGCCGCTGTCTGCAGCTGTCACTGTCCAATACAGGCTGAAAATAATCTTAGAAAAATAAATTCACGTTCTGGTGTCTTCCTGGAAACAACTCAACAAAACTTCCCATCAAGGGAAACTTACCTTCTGACTACAAGGTCATTACATCATCATCGCTCAGATTTCTTTAAGTCAGACTCTCTGATCTAATCAGCATTTTAATCAGGGTAGCTTTCAAATTATTATCATGAAGTCATTTCATTTTTTTATATTAACCGTGGTAATAACATCCTGCTGCCACTGTGGAAGCTAATTTTGTGAATATGAAATTTAATGTGATTTTAAAAATTAACTGAAGAAATCGTGCACACATCGGCTCAGGGGAGCCGAGGCGATATAAGAAACCCAGGAGACGCACAGACTTACAGCACAGGCAGCGACACTTAATCTAACACACACATTTAGTGTTTAGGGCCAGTTACATGTTTCAGTGTCGTACGCACACCTGCAGCACACACACTGACTTTGTGGATATTAGATGATAATCAAACCAAAAACTCAAGGTCGACCTGATGAAACTTTGTGCAGTCTGGACAAACGTAAGAGGGACTGATGGCTGGTTTCAGGATTCACTGGACATGTGATTGAGATTATCCTAATACGGTATCACTGACCCGGTTTGAGGCGATAGCTTTGCCGACATAATGTTCTGATCTTTAAGCTGCGTCACTTCTTTCTGCAGTATGGAAGCCCCGAGCAGCCATACATTCATACAAGTCATTTACCCCATTTTCCTGAGATCACAGGTTGTGTTGAGATCTTAAGCTAACAGGGGTGGGGTCTTTACTTCGGTACAGGAAGGGGAAAAAATTAAATTGCTGCTGGTTTATTATGAACTTTTGTAAACATCAGTCAGTTTCAGGCTCCAGCACTATGACCTCCGTCCACTCCAGCGTTTTAGCCACATATCAGAACTGATCTCCGTCTGTATTAAAACGACTGGCAACACACATCGTGTGACCGTTGACGTACACTGGACGTGTGCGTGTCGGTGTAAACAGGAAGCAGATTGTTTACGCTGCAGCTGCTGAAGATTCGACTAAAGAAGAAAGTTCTATAGAGCAGCGATGGTGAAGATGGAGCCTGAGGGTTTTGGGCGAATGTCTTTTTTATTCTCTTCAAAAACATAAATATGAAGAGACTGTTTCACATGCTCACAATAAAGCCTGTGCTGGAGCGTGTGCGCACTGTGGACTGATCCACATGCATCAACCTGTGGACGCTTGTTTTCATTACCTCAGCATCCTCAGGCAGGGGGAACTCCTGCGCTTCTCATTCAGGGGAATCCAATCTCACATGTAAACCACAGACTCTTTTAAATGTCCTTCAGAACATTTTAAGGGCATGACGCAACTCTGTAAGTGCCGTCAGGAAATGTGAGTGGATGTGGGCCGATCTGAAGCTGCTGGATAGGTTAGCTTAGCATAAAGACTGGGAACAGCTAGCCTGGATTTAGACGAAGCCAGGTAAACTGTCTCTTTGTGGTCGTTTTGTGTCTCTTTGTGGTCGTTTTGTGTCTCTTTGTGGTCGTTTTGTGTCTCTTTGTAGTCGTTTTATGTCTCTTTGTGGTCGTTTTGTGTCTCTTTGTGGTCGTTTTGTGTCTCTTTGTAGTCGTTTTGTGTCTCTTTGTGGTCGTTTTGCGTCTCTCTGTAGTCGTTTTGTATCTCTTTGTAGTCGTTTGTGTCTCTTTGTAGTTGTTTTGTGTCTCTTTGTAGTCGTTTTGTGTCTCTTTGTGGTCATTTTGCGTCTCTTTGTAGTCGTTTTGTGTCTCTTTGTAGTCGTTTTATGTCTCTTTGTAGTCGTTTTGTGTCTCTTTGTGGTCGTTTTGTGTCTCTTTGTGGTCGTTTTGTGTCTCTAATTAATTTAAGTTTCATGATCTTGTGAAAATGATTTTGTTATCTTGGAAAAACAGCATTTGTTATTTCGAGATAGTAACAAACCTGGAGATCTTGAGTAAACAGATTAAATTAACCCGCTGTCAATGGAAAACTGAGTAAAATAATGTTTGAATTTATGGCTGCTTAGGGCTTCAGTCCAGCAGAGATAAACTTCAAATTATTGCTTTTGAATTACTTAATATTCCAAAAAGAAACGTAGAAAGAAAGAAGTTACACTTCACCATCGACAGGTTGCTTCCAGTCTGCTGGTTTCTGCTTCTTTATTTAAAACAGCTTTATTTTCAAACCTTTACTCGTTGTGCTCCTTCTGCATTTGTAAAATCTTGGCTCTGGCTTGAAGGGAAGCTCCTGTAATCTGACGCTGCTCAAAAATGCGTCAAGCACTTGGGTTGAAACATACAAACGCCTTCGCTCATGTTGGAAATTAATTATTTATTGTCTCAGATCCTCCTGCAGCAGCTCGAACAGACTGAACATGTCGAATGTTTCACAACACGAGACAAAAGATCCATCCATACCCGCTTATCAGTGCAGGGTCACGGGGGGCTGGAGCCAATCCCAGCTGACAGTGGGTCCACCCCGGACAGGTCGCCTCTCCATCACAGAAAATCCAAAAGATGCCTTTAGCAAACATCATAACTAACTTACAGACTGAGACATAAGGATTATAGTGTCACAGTGAAGATCATGTGCTATAAGATATAAGATCAGTGTGCGAACTATACCATAGCTTTCGGGGGGGCTGTGATTCTTACTGCTGAATCAAAATGTGAGCCTGGGGCAAACTTGTCTTATAATAATAATGATAATAATAATAATAATAATAATAATATTATTATTATTATTATTATTATTATTATTATTATTATTATTATTATTATTGTTATTATACAAAGCCAATTTGCTACAATTACACTTCACACAACAGCTGCTGCTGTGTTTGCGACCTGACTTTTCTCTGTGAGAGGGAAGAATTTAGAAAGTTATGTGGGGCCCCCAGCAGCAGTAGTAGGCCTACATGGATCATGGGGCTCGCTGCAGACGGTCAGGGATCGTTCCCTCTGGACTCTCCCACCATGATAGAGAAAAATAGAAATTAATGGCAGTAAAGCATGTTGTCAATATTTTAGAGACCCCCCGAAACATCACAAATCATGCTTAAGTTCCCCCCTGGCTCCGCCATAGTTCGCTCCCTGACTTATATAACAGTACAATCTAACATTAGGCTTCAATTATCTATTTAAACATGAACGGGATAAAGAGGAGGCAATACATTACAAGAGAAGCTGTGTCCCAGATGTAGGACTGCACAGGTAGGTTCTGAGTCTGCGGTGTGTTCAGGTGTGTACCTGCTACTGTACGCTACCTGAGACGCTTACTCAGGCTGTCCTCTCTCACAGATGGTGGCCCAGAATCAACATCCATAAATCCACTTACAGATCAGAGAAAGACGCTGCAGAAGCTGCCTGAGAAGTTTTCTTCAGCATCTCAGTAAATCCAGTGAGAGCTGTGTGTACATCCACGCTAACAGGAGCTGCTAATTCAGCTACTGTTAACGGAGACCGTTTGACTGAACAAATACAGGCTAAGAAGAGAATCAGCACCGACCCTGCAGCTGACATGACAGCAGCACAGCTGACCAGCTTTTACGGGGTCTCGCTCTCCTGATGGCTTTAATCTTTTCTGTCGTCACTTTGGTTCCTAAACAGGCCGATATGTTGGTGTTAGCATGTTAGCATCTATCAGATTAGCAGCAACACGTCAAAAGAAATAAAGTAGAAGGAACACAAGTCCACAGAAAAACCTCAGAGATCCACTTTAAAATACAAAGACGAGATTAAAATCAGTGGCCAGCAGGAGCTGTTACCCCACACAACATATATTCAGACAGTCTGAATATATGTTGTGTATACTGATCCCGGCGTGCTGTGTGGAACCGGGACTCGCCGTCTGCATCCTGGTTTTCAGTCGCTCATCTCTCCCAGTGAGTCCTCTTCAGTCTGTCGTCCAATCACTTCCAGGTGCATCGTCTTCTTCTCCGCCTCCTTCTGGGGTTTCTCTGATTGGGCGTACCAGGGCTGAGGGGTGGAGCTATTGCAGGTCCGGCCTCCTCTGCGGAAGCCTCCTCTGCCGGCTCGGACCAGCCCCCAGCCCTGAGGCTGGGCGTCGGAGCTGCCCTCCTGGACGCCCTTGATCTGGTCCAGCTCCTTGGCGCTGAGAGACGACATCCTGACGGGAACCGTGTTGCCGAACTTGGAGTAGTTGACGCAGTAACGGCCGTCCTCCTCTGTCATGATGGAGACAAAGCGCCTCCCCCACAGGATCTCCTCGGGGGTGTAGGAGGTCCGGGCCTGCATGGTGATCCCTGTTGTTTCCACCACACCTACAAAATAAGAGAGCATTGAAGTAGTTCCATCTCAGATCCTCCACACTGACAGAAGTGAGTGAGTACTTATTACTGTAAATCCAGGCGTTCCCGACCTTCCAAGACGACGATGACCTCCAGGTCCTCGGAGGCCAGGGACTGGGCGGAGAGTTCGTACAGAGGACTCCCTCTCTCTATGGTGTGGCTGATGATCAGAGGAGAAACCAGGAAGATGCCGTTACTCCTCAGAGGGTTCTCCACCTGGATGTCCAGCTGGCACACCGGGATCACCTCGCCCTCTGCCGTCACCGTCCGCCGGATCACCTGAAAGGGAGAACTTCAGTCTTAACATCCAAACACAGAATCAGTACCAGTAAACATGAAGCTACAGCAGCAGATGGTTAGCTTAGCATAGCATAAAGACAGAAAACAGCTAGCCTAGATTTAGACAGATCCAAGTAAGCTGTCTCTTTGTGGTCCCTTTGTGATTATTTTGTGTCTCTTTGTGGTTGCTTTGTGTCTCTTTGTGGTCATTTTGTGTCTCTTTGTGGTAGTTTGTGGTTGCTTTGTGTCTCTTTGTGGTCGTTTTGTGTCTCTTTGTGGTTGTTTTGTGTCTCTGTGGTTGTTTTGTGTCTCTTTGCGGTTGTTTTGTGTCTCTGTGGTTGTTTTGTGTCTCTTTGCGGTTGCTTTGTGGTTGTTTTGGTCTCTTTATGGTTGTTTTGTGTCTCTTTGTGGTCGTTTTGTAGTTGTTTTGTGTCTCTTTGTGGTGGTTTTGTGGTTGTTTTGTGCCTATTTGTGGTCGTTTTGTCTCTTTGTGGTAGTTTTGTGGTTGTTTTGTGCCTATTTGTGGTTGTTTTGTGTCTTTTGTGGTTGTTTTGTGTCTCTGTGGTTGTTTTGTGTCTCTTTGTGGTTGCTTTGTGGTTGTTTTGGTCTCTTTATGGTTGGTTTGTGCCTATTTGTGGTTGTTTTGGTCTCTTTGTGGTCGTTTTGTCTCTTTGTGGTCGTTTTGTGGTTGTTTTGTGTCTCTTTGTGGTTGTCGACCTATTTGTGGCCGTTTTGTGTCTTTTTGTGGTTGTTCTGTCTCTTTATGGTCGTTTTGTAGTTGTTTTGTGTCTCTTTGTGGTTGTTTTGTAGTTGTTTTGTATCTCTTTGTGGTCGTTTTGTAGTTGTTTTGTGTCTCTTTGTGGTCATTTTGTGGTTGTTTTGTAGTTGTTTTGTGTCTCTTTGTGGTCGTTTTGGTCTCTTTGCGGTTGTTTTGTGGTTGTTTTGTAGTTGTTTTGTGTCTCTTTGTGGTCGTTTTGTGGTTGTTTTGTAGTTGTTTTGTGTCTCTTTGTGGACGTTTTGGTCTCTTTGTGGTTGTTTTGTGTCTCTTTGTGGTCATTTTCTAGTTGTTTTGTGTCTCTTTGTGGTCATTTTGTGGTCGTTTCCTAGTCGTTTTGTGTCTCTTTGTGGTCGTTTTGGTCTCTTTGTGGTCATTTTGTGGTTGTTTTGTAGTTGTGTGTCTCTTTGGTCGTTTTGGTTTTTTGTGGTCGTTTGGTCTCTTTTTGGTTGTTTTCTAGTTGTTTTGTGTCTCTTTGTGGTCATTTTGTGGATGTTTTGTAGTTGTTTTGTGTCTCACGCTCATTCTGTGTCTGTCTGGTCATTTTAAGTCTCTCTGTGCTTGTTTACTTTTGTGAATAGTTATTTTTGTCAGTGGTTGTTTTGTGTGATCTTCAGCTCAGCTGTGTCAGACGTCACCTGCAGCTGGATGGTGGCAGAGATGATCATACTTTTCCTCAGGTCTCCGACTCTGAACATAAAGGTCGGCCGGCCGTTCCGAGGAGCGATGACGGCGTTTCTGGAGAAGATGAGTGTCTCTGCGCGCCGGTTGGCCTGTGCTGTCTTCATGAACACGCAGCCGAGCATCACGGCGTTGATGATCAGCCCCAGAATATTCTGGATGATCAACACGGTGATGGCCAGAGGACACTCCTCCGTCACCATCCTGCCACCAAAACCGATGGTCACCTGCAGCAGACAGAACCGCAGCGTTTACAGCTAACAAAACCACAACCCACTGCACCTGGATCAGTCAACGAGACCAACAACACCTCTCACCTGGACTTCAATGGAGAAGAGGAAGGCTGAGGTGAAGGAGTGGATGGCAGTGACGCAGGGGATGGGGCCTGGCTCGCCGTCCGGGTTGCGGGGCTCCAGGTCTCCGTGAGCGAAGGCCAGGAGCCACCAGATCATAGCGAAGAGCATCCAGGAGCAGAGGAAGGCCGAGGTGAAGATGAGGAAGGAGTGCTGCCACTTCAGGTCCACCATGGTGGTGAAAACGTCCTGCAGAAACCGACCCTGGAACAAGCGGAGAAGAAAAAAGGTAAGTCAGACGGAACAAGGGAAGACGTGCACGTGTATGTGCACAGCGTTATAAAGAACTTTTCTTTAATTATCAGTGAAAAAGCATATTTGTTTTTCAAAGACACAAAAACAATCATTCATACTTTCGGAGAGCGAGACAAAACAGAGATGTTTAGACAGGCAGCAAGTTTGTTTTCATCAGGCCTGGACACAGAAACTACAACCACGGTCATCAGTCAGCGAACAGTCCAGAAGCATCGGTTTGCTTTTCAGAAACAGGTTAAGAATGTCACATTTCACAGATCAGTGTTGTCTCAGCATGTTCGCCCTACCTGCTCCCTGATGTTCTTGTGAGCCACATTGCAGGATCCGGACTTGGTGATGAAGCGGGCTCTCTGAGCTCTGGAGCGGTTGCGGTTCGGCTGGTTCTGGTCCTCCGCCAGACGGGTCAGCAGGAAACCGTCCGGCAGGAGGCCCTTCCTGGCCAACATGATGCTGCACACACACAGATTTAGGTTTATGTTATAGGTTTAATTTGTTTAATACGAGTTTACAGAGTCACAGCAGCTCATGATAAAATTCATATGGAAAATATTACTCATATTTAACAAAACGAACGTTCTATTTATCTGGATTATTCATCCATTCAGTGGGATTTATTGGGATTAACATTGTTACTGTTTTGTCAGGGACTCCACATTTTTGTTTGAAAGCCGGATTTATCCCTCAGTTTCACTGTTTAAACTAAACATCAGGTCGTGTCACAAATTCAACCAACTCTTAAGATAAGGAAGCTTGTTGTCGTTGTAATCTCTACAACCGAACGTTGTTTGGTATCTCAGAAACAGCAGCACGACGCAAGAGTTAAAACTCACGGCAGGACAGAGGAAGTAGACAACACTGTGGAAAAACAATATATGATAAAAGGCATTTTCAGACATCAATAATAAATGAATGAATAAAGGCAACAGCTTCCCATGCTATCAGAGTTTGTAGAGTTCACAACAGCATGTTTTGAGTCCTAATCTATGGTTGTCATGTTTGTGTAGAGGTGGAGGAAGGGCTACAGCTCTTTGGAAAAATCTGTTCCTCCATTTGTTCAGGTTTACATTTATTCATTTAGCTGACGCTTTTATCCAAAGCAACATAACAATCGCTGTACATGTACACGGAGCAACGAGGGATTAAGAGTCTCACTCATGGTGGATGGGTCACAGTGGGAATCAAACCCAGGTCTCTCACACCAAAGGCATGTGTCTTATCCTGTTTTTCCTTTCTATCTCCAATTTTTATTCATAAAAGCAGATAAACATCATCTTCTGTACATTTACACGAATCAAAAATAAGCCAGGGCGGTCAAGAAGAAGGAAATCTGACCAAAAGCAAAGAAAAGATTCAAATAAATATTTGGTAACGCTCACAGAGGTCACATGATTTAACAGCCTTTTTATTTTTACAGGTAGAAATGGGAAAAAATAGATCGCTTAATATTAGCAGCCTTTTTTAAAAAATGATCAGAATCAGAGAAGCTTTTATTGCCAAGTAGATTTTACACGTACGAGGAATTTTCTTTAGAGATAAGGTGCTGCACGCAGACAAACATATAGCAGACATAAATAAATATATATGAAGATGGAATAGATTGACAAAATATAAAAAACTAGAAGAATAACGGTTAACGGTTAACAACAAATATGTGCAGTATACCGACTTCTCTAACCACTGCTATGCAGACGATACCCAACTCTACCTATCTTTCCCGCCAGACGACCCACCGTCTCGGCGCGGATCACAGAGTGTCTCTCGGACATATCTGCATGGATGAAGGCTTAACATCTTCAGCTAAACCTCTCTAAGACTGAACTCTTGGTCATTCCAGCCAAGCAATCTATCCACCATAACATCAAACTACAAGGGGACTCCTCAACCATCACTCCAACCAGGGTGTTCAGAAACTTGGGTGTCATGATTGATGACCAGCTGTCCTTCTCATGTCTCTGCTGTCTCTCGGTCATGCCGCTTTGCTCCATATAACATCAGAAAAATCAGGCCCTACCTCACTCAGTACGCCACCCAGCTTCTGGTCCAGGCCATGGTTATCTCTTGCCTCGACTATTGCAATGGCCTCCTAGCAGGTCTTGTGTGGTGAAACCCTTACAAATGTTTCAGAACATTCCCTGTTCTCATCTGTGACACCACGATGGTGGGAGGAGCTACTGCACGCCATCAGAGCAGGGCCGTCCCTCTCTGACTCCAAGACGCTCCTGAAAACTCTGCAAAGAACACGTCCTCTGATAACACCTCTGACTCCTAACGTCTAACATGCACCGTGCTTCTGTGCTCTTCTTCTTCTGTCCCCTACAATTATCATTGTATTATTTGACTGCACTTTCTGTGAACTCTTCCCTCCCCAGGTATTTACCCACTGATGTGATCTGTACTATGAGCTCTTACTATGATGTATTTTCGGTTGTTGATCTATATTGATGCTCTGTTGATGTTTGTAAGTTGTTCCTCAAATGTAAGTCGCTTTGGATAAAAGCGTCTGCCAAATGAGTAAATGTGAATGTAAATGTAATGACTGTGCAATGAAATAATATTTACATGTGCACAGACATTTACAGGATTTAGGGGGGGGGCTGATCCCTGATCTGATCCCTGATCCCATCTGTCTTTGCTTCATCACTTCCTCTCCTGTGTTTCTGGCCCTGATGCAGCTGTTTCCCCTCACCTGTCACCTGTCACCTCACCTGCAGCTCTTTCCTCATCGCTCTCCTCGTATATAAACCAGCCCACCTGCAGCTGCTTCCTCCTGCGCAAACTGTGCTGCTTTTGTCTCTTCTGACGCTGCCTGCTTTTCTTTTTTTTGCGATTTTAATCTCACATATTCTGTTTTTTTTTCTCGGAATATCACCCTTCTCCCCCTCGGCTGCATAATGCATTTATTTACTGTATCTGGCCCTAACACGCCCCTCAGGGTGTGTTTGTTTTGTTTTGTTTTTTAATAACGATGTAATAAGAGTTTCAGGTCGCGAGCCGCTCAGCCTGCCACCACATCTCTCCAGAAACACCGTCCATCACCGTCAACAGCCATTCAGAGAACACAAGATTTAAAAGGCACCGTCAGTTTTAATATGGGCACCCTGAAGTGATCAGAGTCCGCAGGTGAACGCAGGTGAGGATGTTACCTGTTCAGGACACAGAGACGATCTGAGGCTCCTGAAGGTTTTATTTATGTCGACGTGAGACGCATCACGGCATCCATCGTCCCCCCATCAGGTCCTTCATATAACCCCACCAGACCTGTGTCAAGCCAGAACAGGTGAAAAGGCAGAGCTTCCGGCTCACCTTCACAATAAAACACCAACCCGTTTCTCCGTCTTACCTAAAGATGTCAAACATGATAAAAAACTTTACTGGAGTTTCCTGCAAAAGTTTCTTTAAGCGGATAGTTTGCAGTAACTAGTCCTACATGCTGCTGGTTATGAGTACTTTTAGTCAAAGGTTTTTATGCACGCCGTTGTTTTTCAGAGACGATGAGCAGCTGAAAGACCCAGGTATAAAAACAAAGTTATTCCTAAACCCAAAAACGAATAAAACAAACCTGCAGAGACATTATGTGACTTTCCCCCCTGTTCCAGTCTCTCTGGATCTTTTTGTTAGTGGTTGTTGGATTTCATCAAATTTAAAAGACCCTAAGTGTGAAATATTGGACTCGGTTCCGGTGTTGTGTGATCCGGACGCGTCGAGCTTGATGCTGCAGGACGCTGAGCAGGTTGCAGAAGCTTCCTGCTGCCTGCAGGGGGCCAGAGAGGAGAGTTCACTTCCTGTAAACACTGAAAATATTTAAAATAATTATCAGTTCATCACGTTAATTATTCACTGAAAAATAAAATAGATTTATGGACGCATCAATAGTTAAAGTTAACTTTCTGCTCAAGGATTACAGGAGTATTAGACACAATAAATGTACCATTAAATAAATTAACCAGTTTCTTAAAGTCAGAAAAATAAGTAGGAAGAGTTTTGGGTGCAAGAAAGTTTAAATTTCTTAAAATCTCTTAAAATGTTCACTGTGTTATTAATCAGTCACTTTATTTATATTTATTTATTTGTTTATTATTTATTTATTTATTTATTTATTTATTTATTTATTTATTTATTATTTATTTATTTATTTATTTATTTATTTATGTATTTATTTATGTATTTATTTATTTATTTATTTATCTATTCCTATATTTATTATTGTTTGTCCACTGTTGTGCAGCAGTGAAACAGAAACACACTTCATGTAAATAAAAAGTCAAAACAAACAAACAACAGAACAACATGAAGTTTAAATATTTGTAAAAATCAGTACAATTAATTACATTTTATTTAAAAAGCAGGCAAACAGGGGTCCAGCCTCAGGGGATCATCCTCATAGTATAACGTCTCGTTTCTAACAACATCATTAACCATCATAAAAACATTTCCTGGTGCAAACCTTTATTTCTGTTTTCTTAAAGGGATTCAGATTTTATATGACATTTTTCCTTTAATTTGTTAAAAGCAGCAGGATCAGAATCAGAAAGAGAAAGTAGTATTTTACACCTACAAGTGATTAGGTGCTCGACATTAACACACAGTTGGCATAAATAAATTTAAAAATATGTAACTATGGAATAAACAGATGTGCAAGTTATAAAAGGATTTGATCTATTGATTGATTGATTGAGCTTCTTTATTGATTGTAAATATAAAAGCGAGCCTCCAGCAAAGAGATGTCCGACTACAGAAACCATCAAAAGGATAAAAACACAATAAAGCCAGACGGCTTATTTCCATTGTGCTTCTTATCTATGTGTAAAAGAAAGTAATTTACATGTGCAATATTATTTTAATCTAATTACTGTTATAGTGATGTTAATAATGATCATGGAATATCTACTTATTTTTATAATTTCTAGATTGTTTGTTTTTGTATCTTTCTTACCGTTTTGTTTTAACTCTGAAAGAATTGAGACGACAAATTAACAAACTAACTTTCACATCACAGAGAAAAATGTAATACTTTCACAACAATTATTAGGAAAATCAAGAGGGAACTGGGAATCTTTTCAATAAAAAGTATATGATATAGGAAAAAAGGGATTGCAATAAGAATGAAAAAGTAGCCTGCACAAAAACTGCAAAAACAAAACTACTTTTTAAATATTCATCTGACCACAAAACCACAAAATGTTTCTTTAAATGTTGCTACACAAGTACATATTTCTTATTCTCAAGTTAATAGTGTCTAAACATCTAAAAATAATGAAATTGAAATTTAGCTCAGCCTTCCCTCACACCACATGCCCCCCCCCCAAAAAACCCCGTTACATCATATCAGTTGTTTGCTTTCTGACATTAAAGGATTCAATTCAGTCTAGCTTTATTTGCATGAATGTACAATATTACCAAAGCAACAAATAAATTAAAAAAGAACAAATCATTTTATACAGTTCATTAAATAAAGTAAATAAAAAAGTAAAATTGTGTGTAATAAATAAATAAATAAATAAATAAATGTTAAAAATAAAATTAAGTAAAATAGTAAAAGTGTGTGTTAAAAAAATAAAACTAGTATGTATTAAAAATAAAAATAAATGAATAAAACAGTAAACACGAGTGTGTGGGTGAGGGTATATTAAAAGACAAAAAATAAAAAATAAATGAATAAACTAAAAAATCAGTATCAAATGTGAAATAATAAAAAAAAATAAAAATTAAGGATCAGTTACTAAAATTTTAAGAATATCTGGGTAACTGAGTCCAAAAAGGATTCTGAGGTCAACGCAGCCTCGACCGACAGGTGGCGACGGTGAGTCGACTGCCGATAACAAACAGAAGAAGAAGAAGAAGGACTTTCTCCTTCCGGTCTGCGCCGGATGTGCTGTTGTTTATGGATGGAGGAGCCGAAGGCGTGAAAACATGGCGAACACGTACAGAAGTAATGTTTTTAAAACAGATTCAGAAAGATAAAAGTTCTGCTAATGTTTTCAGGATCAGACTCGCGGCTGCATTAAACCCGGGACGCCACCGCCGTGCGATGCTAGCTGAGATGCTAACTGCTAACGAAAACGGTTCTGCGGATTTTAACCGAGTTAAAAGTTTGTGTTACTTGTTAAACGTGTCGGATAAAGACGGGTTTCTGTTACAGGACGCAGACTTTAGAGGCAGATACGATGTGTGAAATCTCAATCTGAATCTTTACTTAATAATAATAATAATCTGTTTTATTTATTTCGCGCTTTAAACACATTAAATTTACATTTACTCGCGTGTCTTTTATCCAAAGCGACTTACAGGTTAATAAAGTGAGAAATCTACAGGTAAATACTGAGAGCTGAGAGGAAGAAGTACGATGACCAGAGAAATCACTGCAGGAGAAGAAGAGCACAGGAAGTGATGTCAGAGGTGAGAGGAAGTGCTCTTCAGTCAGGGAGGGACGCCCCTGCTCCGAACAGGGACCGAGGTCTCTTTGCAGAGCCAGGCGCGTTCGTTGGCCCAGAAGGAACTTATGGAGTTTAGGTAGACGGTGCAGACCCAGGAGCAGATCTGTGTGCAGCATCAGGGACTTGGATCTGATTCTGGAGGCCCCGGGGGGCCGGTGGAGGGACACGAGTCCTTTTGGGCTGATCAGAAACCAGACGAGCTGCAAGGAGGGCAGAGAGAGAACCACGGGCTGAACCAGCAGCTGGGTGGCGGCCTGAGTCAGGTAGAGTCAGGTATTATTCTGATGTTGTACAGAGCAAAGCGGGACGACCGAGAGACGGCTAAAAGGTCCTGAAAGTCAAAAATACAAAACAGGATCAGCAGAAAAACCACCAACAGCAACAACTAAAGAGAGAAACAGCTGTTAAGAAGCAGAACAGCATGAAAACGGGACGGACACAAAAAGAAAACAGCTTTAAACAGATTTGAGTCCCGTTTGCAAGCGATGTGGTCTGAGGTGATGAGGGAGGGGCCGGTGACGGAGAAGGCCGCGTCCCCCCAGGTTCTGTACCTGAGGCAGGTGAGAGGATTCAGCGTCTGTGGGTCTGAGGTTGTGTCTGTGAGGGTGACGAGGTGACGAGGTATCTTCTTCTGTCAGGTGAATGTCTGGAAGGACAAAGATCCCTTCTGAAGGCGGTGGAGAGGAGCAGAAAGTATAAAGTGAGGTCACACAGTCCAGGTACCGAAGAGGGTCAGAGAACAACCAGGAGACGTCCATCATCTAAAATGACGTGGAAAACGTTTCACAGAGAGTGGAAACTGAATAAGTTGTTTTAAGGTGGAATGAGCTCCGCCGGTTGATTTCACAGTGGAGAAAAACATTTGACTCCGATTAGAGCTGCACAATAAATCGTGTCAGCGTTTCGTAGGACGTGCGACGTCGAGCGGGTCGCATTAACTCAAACGCCTCAACGTCTGTGCTGCTTGAGACGAAAGGAAAACTTGAACGGTTCTAATTTTTCATGACTAATCTAGAAGAGAAGTGTGATGTAACTCTGATTTAAGGCTCCTTGGACGCACCGGGTTTGTTTTTCGTGATGACAGAAAAACACTGAAACTGGATCTGTGAAAGAAAAGCAGCTTTTCTAAGCCGCTCAGGAGGCTGCTCTTTTTATTTTCATCACTTTGTTTAGAATAATTCTGCTGCATTAAAGCATCATTCAGCTAATTCATTTTTATTACTTATGCATTTTCTCTAAAAAATCACCCCGATAATTGTAGGATGCTTAATTCTTTCCAAATAGAGAAATTATAAAAGAAAATCTATATCGCAGAAAAGAAAAATATTGCTGTCAGTTTTTTTCAAATATCGTGCAGCTTTAATCCTGATAAAATAAATCCACTGTTCCCTTCAGACTGTGTCAGGCGTCGGCGACAGAGGAGAGGAGGAGGACGATAATGAGGTGCTGCAAACCTGAATGTTGTCTGATGATGAATCTGTTTCCTCAGTGACGGACCGAGACATCAGGCTGATGATACAGCTTCGTGCCACCAACGCGGCCATCTTCACCGGCAGGAGGAACTCCGCCATGAGAGGCTGGAGGTCAGTCTGGTTTCCTCCGTCATCCATCAAACCGCATCCGGATCCCGTGTCTGATGTTTCCGGTCGGGGAGGGGGCAGCCCCTCTGCACCGATCTCACTCAGGCGACCGCAGCGTCCTGCTTAGTATGCATGCAAAACACTAAAGAGTGGGTCACATGGTTCAGGCTGTAACAAGGTGATTGTAATGTGCAGGAGGTCAGAAGGTCAGCAAACTGTTAGGTGTCGCTGATGAAGAAAGCTGTGAGTGCAGGAAGGTGACGCACCGCTGATCTGTCCTCTCTGCTCCCCGCAGGGCCATCAGAAAGGAGATGGGGCTGCAGGGGATGCTGTCGTCGCGGCAGCTGAAGAAGAAGTGGGACAACTTGAAGGAGAAGTACAGGGTCAGTCCGGCCGGGCTCCTCCTGCAGGGCAGAGGAGTTATTCCTGTTCTGGTTGTGTTTACATTCGGTGTTTCTCTCCCTGAGGTCTAACAAATGTGCAAACACACCAGAGACCAGGGTCATGAGAGCTGATGCATCGGGGCCGAGTCGGCACCAAAGTGCTGCAGCTCCGCCGCCGGGTTTGGAAACCGGGTCGAAGTTACTTTAACATTTAACAGTCTTCGGTTTTCGCGGCTGTTTGCTCCAGCAGCTCCGAGTCAAAGCCTGGATGTCTCCAGCTGATTCAGGCAGACGCTTCGCAGTTTGATCACCTGACAGTCACCAAACGTCTGTCCAGCGCTGCTGTTACTGCAGGACGAGTCAGGGAGCGTCTGGAAAGGCCGATACGATCCGTTTCAATCAACTTTGTTTTTTAATACGAAAACTGTTGGTAAAGCAAAGTTAAGAAAGTTAAGTCATTTAAGTAATGATGCACAGGGGAGGGTGGAGCTTCAGTTTCACATGTCTGGATATATTGTGATCAAAGCACCTCTCATCTGTCCAGGGGCCTCATTTATGAAACTCTGCGTAGAATCCTCACTGAAAGTGTCCGTGAGCCCGAAAGCCAAAAAATATTCAGACTTCTAAAACCGTGCGTTCGCCACCCCCCTGTGAGGGGCTCCATGGGCCCTGTGATGGGCTACGTGGCCCCTGTGATGGGCTCCGTGGCCCCTGTGATGGGCTACGTGGCCCCTGTGAGGGGCTACTTGGCCCCTGTGAGGGGCTCCGTGGGCCCTGTGATGGGCTACGTGGGCCCTGTGAGGGCCTCCGTGGCCCCTGTGATGGGCTACGTGGCCCTGTGAGGGGCTCCGTGGGCCCTCAGCTGAGTGAAGCTCGTTAATATTAATCCGTCCTGACTGCAGGAAGGAAAGGAGGCAGACTCTGAGTCAGACTCAGAGACTCTGAATCTGAATCAGAGACTCTGAATCTGACTCAGAGACTCTGACCTTCCTTTTGGTGAAGCTGAAGCTGTTTGCTGCCTAAAAAACTCACTTTCACCGACGCCGTGCAGCGGAGGAAAGGAGGCCCCGAGCCCGGCCCCTTTATAACCCATCTGCAGGAAGGGGCCCTCCTGATTCCACTTGTGTTTAAACATTTATTGACACAAACAGTCGGCTCACTGAACGAGGCCGCTGAGGAGTTTAAAAAAATACGACTTGTTGTTTTCCATAACGTGTTTGTACAGGCAGCGTGTCGCGTCCGCAGGCTGGCGCCCAGCGTTCGGCTCCATAAGGCGGCGAACGTCTGACATCAGTATCTGAAACTCTGCTGTGGTGTTTGATCGACTGACTCTGAAAACAGCATCAGTTTAAATTTAATTTGTTCACCTGGTTTAGGAGAATAAATAAAGTGTTAATCCAACATGTTTGAGGCTCTTCTGCAGAAACAGAATCTTTTTGTGGCTGTAAATGATCTTAAATTATGTTTTTTTGTCGCTTCAGTGAAAATCAGTCAGTCGGCTGTTTGTTTGTTCAGAGAGGCTTTAAGCCTGGATTCATTTCACTTTACAGAAACACCAGAGATAAAAGCTTCCTTTAAAGTCTGATGTCCTTTTCCTGCGTAGGCGCTGAAGAACCCTCCGGAGGGCGCGGAGACCACGGCCCCGCCCAGCTCGTGGCGCTGGTTCCACCTGATGGAGGAGGCCATGAGCGGCCGCCTCGCCGGGACCGCCAACGTCATCCAGCCCTCCCTGCTGGACGAGGACGAGGACAACAACGCTGGCCCTGCCTCCGCTCGTTATTCCCGACGTGGGAGGAGCTTTTTCCGGACTAGTTGGAACGGGAACTCCGGAGGGGGCCGGGACGCCGCAGGAGGTCCTGGATCTAAGTGAAATCGAATCATGCGAGAAAGTTGAGGCGGCGAGCAGAACCGAATCTCCCGCAGAGGTTGTTGCGGCCGAAGGACGCACGAGACGCCCCGAGCGCGAGCCGAGCCGGCCCGCCGCACTGTACGTCACCTTACTGCCGGACCGCACCGCCGACACCAACAAGACGCCGTCCTCCTCCAGAAACATCGTCAGGGAGGCGTCCGAGGTGGACAGGAAGCTGGCTGAGCTGCAGACGGAGAGGCGGGCTCTGGAGAGAGAGCAGGCCGAGTTCGACAGAGAGCTGATCGCTTTAGAAAGAGACAGAGAGCTGCTGAGCAGAGACATGGCCGCTCTCGAGCGAGACAGGACCGCTATAGACAGGGACCGGGCGGCCGTGGAGAGAGACCGGGCTGCCGTGGAGAGAGACCGGGTGTTTCTGGACCGAGACCGAGCCTTCCTGGACAGAGACAGGGCCTTTCTGGAGAGGGACCGGGTCTTTCTGGAGAGAGCCAGGGAGGATTTAGAGAGAGCCAGAGCGCTGCTGAGGAGAGAGAGCGCCGTCCTGGAGAGGGAGGGGGCGGCCGTGGACGGACATCAGGCTGAGATGATCCGGGAGAAGGAAGTGGTGCTACAGACCCGGTTCTACCAGAGCCTGATGGCTGCAGACCTGGATCCAGACCAGCTGGAGACCAGACAGAGACTGGTTTCTTTGTTCCAGAGACTTGTTGAGAAACTGTGAGCGGAGGAAGTATTGTTCTGTCGCGTGGCTCCATTTCAGGAGAAACTGTTCCTGACACGTTGTTGTTCCCGTTTGCGGCGGCTCCTCTCGGTTAATAAAGACTCTGTTCGTCTGCTTTGGTGCAGAAACCTCGACTTAAGGCTCCTTTACTTTACACTCTGCTCGTTTGGGCTGTCTAAGACCAAAGTTGACAATCGTGTGAGTTAAATGTGTTCAAATCTAAAACAGAGGTCCAAGATCTGGCTGAGACTCAAAACACTTAATTCAGTTCTGTTTTCATTTTTATAACACAAATCACAGCAGAAGTCACCTCATCGCACTTTTTATTCAGAGCAGCATGATGCAAAATCCACACAGAAATACAGACTGAGTAAAGGGAAAGTGGTACAGACAGAAACCAGAGGGTGTTGAGCAGGAACACGGGGGCAGCAGGAGACCCGCAACCACAGATCCAGACTCCACAGCTCCAGAGCCAGCAACACCCGCAGGAAGCGACAGGAGGGGGAAGCACACACACCACGGGAGAGGGAAGAAGTCGAAGTTAGTAACATGCATTAATGGGATGAGGTTGCACTCAGAGGAGAGAGAGAAGAGGAGAGAGAGCTCAGTGCATCATGGGAAATCCCCGGCAGTCTAGCCTATAGCAGCATAACTAAGGGATGGTTCAGGACTCACCCGAGCCAGCCCTAACTATAAGCTTTATCAAAAAGGAAAGTCTTAAGCCTACTCTTAAATGTAGAGACGGTGTCTGCCTCCCGAACCCAAACTGGAACCTGGTTCCACAGGAGAGGAGCTCTGATAGCTGAAGCGCTCTGGCTCCCATTCTACTTTTGGAGACTCTAGGAACCACAGGTGCATTCTGGGAGCGCAGTGCTCTGGTGGGGTAGTAAGGTACTATGAGCTCTTTAAGATAAGATGGTGCCTGACCATTAAGAGCTTTGTATGTGAGAAGAAGGATTTTAAAATCTATTCTGGATTTTACAGGAAGCCAATGCAGAGAAGCTAAGACAGGAGAGATATGATCTCTTTTACTGGTTCCTGTCAGAACACGTGCTGCAGCATTCTCACAGCGTCACCGCTGCTACGACCTTCGTCTACAAACCAATCAGAATACAACATGAACCGATGCTGAATACTCAGGATATATAATACAGTATTTATATCCGCTCTTTTCCACGGCCCCCCACCGGGCCCTTAGTCTGCTCCTCCTCCTCTGATGCAGGTTTTACCTCTGTGGCCTGTGGTTGTTTGTTTTGCTGCATTTTCAAACAGCAGCTCAGACGGACGATGACGCCTGTTGTCACTGTATGATTCACCACACAGGGGTTAGGGTTAGGGTTAGGGTTAGCCTTTCTGGGTGGAGTTTGCATGTTCTGTCCGGGTGCTCCGGCTTCCTCCCACCATCCAAACACATGCAGGCTACGTTAATCGGTGTCACCAAAATTGTCCTCAGGTGTGAGTGTGAGCGGTTGTACGCGACCCTGTACGCAGGGTGACAAGCTGCGGATGGATGGATTCACCTCTCAGTTCAGACGTTACTCAGACTGATGTTGCACAGTGAGACTGACATTAGACTGATACTGATATGTGTCTGCACTTTATTGATCCCTGTATGTGTTGGAGACGGCTGGCTCACTGGCAACACAAGACAACTGAAATTTACAAAAACGATTCACTACTTCTTGTGACGGCCCCGGGTTTGGGCCCCCTCTGGTTCTTTGTATCTTGCTGTGTTCTGTCCCTTTAATCCGGGTAGTTGGTGGGTGGAGCTGATACCTGGGTTCAATCTCAAAACGTTTTGCACCTGTTTGCAACATTTTCGGATTGAGCCACACGTTTCCTCCCGTTTGGTGGGCGTGTCTCAGGTGTTACCCAATCAGCTGCGACAAGCTTGTGAACACAGCGGGGTTACAAAGGCAGGGTGTTCAGGGGAGCAGCGTTTCCGTTGAAAGAAAACAGTTTTCTTCGTTTTGTCGGCGCTGAACTGACCCTGATGTGAGCTGCAACACCTGAGCAGGCGGGGCTCAGGTGGACATAAAGGGTCCTGCTTGGTGATTTGTGTCTCTCTCCTCCTGGCCTGCTGACTGATTCTGATTCTCGCTGTTCATACCTTTATGGTATCGACTGAAACAGCGCCGTATCGAATCGAAACGTCTCCAGAACTTCAGTCGATACTTTTTCTAACCAGATGGCAGCAGAAAAAGACTCTTCGTATAGTTTTGCTTGCAGCCAAACACACAAACAAACCGAAAGAAAAAGAAGAGCAGCTTTTTCCTCCTGATGTTCCTGCACCATAAACTATAAAAAGGCCTCAGTCCAGCTGCGTCTCAGGCTGCTCGTCACTGATGCAGTTTATCAGGTTTCCTTTGGTTTCATCTTCTGGGATCATTGAACTCTTCTCTGGACATTTTTATTTGCTGTTCTCATCACTTGTCTCCGATCGATCATTAGTCAAAGCTTTTCTGGCGCCGCAGCGATCAGCTGATTCTACTGACGAAAGTTAAAATAAAAGTAAAATTATTTTCTGTTTCAACACAAATATCCAAAAATTACCTTAAATTTGTTTCCCGCAACTCATTTGGTCACTAAACTGTTTCTCTCCTCTCTCATTCAAATATAAAACACATCCCTGTAGCTGCCGTCTTTCCCGTAGAGGCCAGTGAGGACGAGCAGGATCTGATACTGTTTCCCGAAATGTTTATGGAACAGCTGTTAAAAGACAACATGACAACATGACAACAATAAAAATAACAGGCTGCTAATCAGCTACTGCGGCTTCAACAGGCTGCTATCAGTCTCACTTCAAGGGCACTGGGTTCGGTTCTGGTGTCATAAAATTTAAAACGATAACCACCCTTCTCACACAGACACTGCAAACATGCTGATCTGACACCTACAGCTGGATATTTTGCTTAATTTACTTAATAAAATATCTAGTGTTAAATCAGACTGTGTGGTTTTCTCCTTTGTTCCTTTCTGTTGAGTCAGACTGTGACAACTTAGCAACATTTAAAACCTCACATCTGATAAAGTAAAAGCCTTTATGACATTTTTACATTCACTCATTTGGCAGATGCTTTGATCAAAGGTGACTTAAATCTTAGGAAGAACGTAGAAGCATGAAGAAAGCACGCAAACATTTCTAACTGACCTAACGGCTTGTTAGAAACTAGACTGGCTTAGTGACAGCAGTCAAAAGAAAGAGTGATCAGGTGCAGGTGGGCGGCCAAACCTCCTCCCTCCTCCTCACCATCAACACCACAGCCCCCCCCCAGGATGCGTCCGGAGCCCCTTCATGCTGCACACGCAGAACTAACAGGTAATTAAATGTGTATTAAAATGTGGTAACATCTAAAATAAAATAATCAGTTGTCGTATCAGTACAGTTATTTAAATACACAGACACACATCCACCGCAAACAGTCAGTTATTATTAAATATGTGCCGGTTATAGAGTGTAAATTCTCTGAATCCTGTTTCACCGTTTCATGCCTCTGAAACTTAAGAACATGTTGTTCATCACTTCTTCTTCTTTCTTTTTATTCTACAGTTTTTATTTTTATTGTTTGTTAGTTGCTCTCTGGAGCTGGGCACAAACACATTTCACTGCACGTTGTATCGTGTATGATTGTGTTATGATCAAGTTAAACTTGATTTAATTCTTTTTTATGCTGATACTTCACAGCAACAATAAATGGACTGGTGCTGGAACCACGTCTCAGTATTTACAGAAGGACCAAACTAAAAGGAACACAGATACAGATCCGCTCAGTCAGGAGTAGAAACTCAGTCTTTTTAATGTTTATTGCCTATTTATCGTGTATTTATTTTGCTTTACATGCACGGACCTATGTGACTTGTGTGTGTTATATTGTGCCATGTACAAACACTGATGCTCCGCTTAAATGAAGTGTCTAACGAAAAAAATAAAGTTCCTTGAAATTAATTTAACAGGCTACTTATATTTACATTTACACTTTTATCCAAAGCAACTTGAGTAAATGTATTTATTTTCCACACCGAATATAAGCATGCATAAATAACAATAGAAGGACTAGATCAGGTTTTAGTGTAAAGATCTGTACCCTGCAGCACGTTTAAGCCAGAAAATATAACTTTTTATGAAACAAATGAGGAAAACAAACTACTGTCATATTAAAGTACTTCTGATTCAATGTTTAGATATTTAAGAATTAAATTTAACTGTATATTACTGTATTAAATATGAAAGTTCTCCAAAATAATATTAATTAGATATAATAATATCTCATATTTACTGTTTCTGCCCAACCCCGCCCTCCCGAGCCTCACGTCACGTGACGGAGTGATGGCCGGGGTGGAGTTACCGAACGCACCCTCCTCTCCGAGGAAACGGGATGCGGGCTAGCTCCGGTAACGGTTTCATTTACGGTTATTATCCGCTCCCGGGACGATGACACAAAATAACGTGACCCACCGGACGTCAGAATCAGCCCGAGCTAACGGAAACCGGAGACGCTGTTTGGCGGGAAGCCCGGCTGCGTGTCGGTTTGTTGTTTAGGTTAGCTGCCGCGCTAGCTCGCTACTAGCTAGCAGCCTGCTTCTTCTAACGGTTAGCCTCGGGAGGGGGGGGCGGCTAACCGCGGCCCGGTTAACGTCACGTTAAGTCTCCACCGGGACTTTCACACAACGATGGACGGAGACGCGCGGCTGTAGGAGAAACGACGCCGGTAAACCTGCAGGATGCGCTAGCGGATGTAGTTAGCATCGGGCCTGAACACCAGCACGCCTCCTTGCTTCCTTTCCTCCCTCCTTCCTCCCTCCCTCGCTGCCTCAGGACTACGGACCCTCCTCTTCCAGGTTCAGGATGGAGTCGGCCCTGAATGCCCTGCCACAGTTCCCGGAAAACACCTACAAGAGTGAGTAACCACGTTGTTTGTTTTGTAAACTCGTGGGCTTCTCACCTGTTGACCTTTGACCCCGCGGACGGTCAGAAACCTGAGGTGCAAACCACGATTCTCGATACCCAACTCGATCCCAGGCTCCAAAACTAAATAAGCACGCACTCCTGTAAAGGTCCAGTCCGTAATATTTAGGATCTACTGACAGAAGTTCAGTATAATAAACGTAACTGTGTTTTCAGCGGTGTGTAAAGACCGAACATCATCAGCAAGGCTGCGACTAACCATCATTTTCAAATCTATAAAACATCAAAAAAATGCTCTGCGTTATTCTCCGGAGCGACGTGACGCCTTCAAATTTCTTCTGTCCATCCAACAGTTCAGAACCCAAAAACTCTTCGTTTTCAGTTCCTCACATGTTTTTTTCACACAAGATGAAACCAGCAAAAAAAAGACTGATCGGATTAATCGACTAATCGTTGCAGCTCTAATAAGGGCAACAGGTTTTCTAAAAAATAAAATAAACATGCAGAGGTAGACGATAATAACTTTAGAGTTGTAGTTGAATCATTAAACCGGCCCTCCTGACTCAGACCCAGACCCAGACCCTGACCCTGACCCTCCATAGGATGCAGCAGCCTGAGTCTCAGAGTCTCGTCTGACGTGTTTCTGCCGTTGTCTCTCGCTGAGTGTTTGTCAGGAGACGATTTCCTTGAAGTTGGACCTCAGTCCTGCACGTTCTGCAGAACAGCTTCCCCGGCTTGCTGAAGAAGATCCTGGTCTTGATGCTCCTTTGCTGTTATTTTTGTAGGTAAATGAGAGACTGATCCAGGGGCGGATTGGCCACGGGGAAGTCCGGGAACGATCCTGGACAGCCGGTCCATCTCAGGCCGAACCGTTTTTATTTTTCAGTTTAATATGTTCAACTTCAAATGATCAGCGAAAGCTGTCAGACTGGGCCAAACTAATACTTTCAATATTGAGGGGCGGCTCTTCCCAACTTGGATGAACTTGAACGATCCTCGTTTTTGCTGCATCCTGATTGGCTCACCGATCAGAGGAGTTTACTTTCCATCTGGGACGAGTTCAATCTCAATACGTTTTGTCGGGGGCTAAACTCAGCCCTCGGCTGTGTGACAAGCACAACCGAGAAGGGAAATGTCGAAAAGAAAGATGGAGGAAAAAATAAGAATTTAGAAGACAAAAACGGCGCCTAATTGACCGACCTCTTCCTAGATGGAAAGGTGGCACAGATGAGACAGGACCCAGCACAGGCACTGACAGGTGACGGTGTTTTATAACCATTTATCTGTTTTTACATAGATAATAAACAACAGATGAAGGAAGAAGAAGTGAAACAGGAGGAGCTGATTAATCCTGATGTTCTTCTCATTCATATGTAGCTGTGTAATCAGGACCTGCAGAGTCCAGCTCAGGGGAGCTGAGCCAGGGAGGGGCAACCACACACACACACACACACACACACACACACACACACACACACACACACACACACACACACACACACACACACACACACACACACACTGAAGAGGCAGGTGTCATAATGAAATTGACTGTATACCAGCAAAGCACTGTTTATTAAAATAACTGCAAAAATCTTTCTCAGCGCCGCCACGTGGCGCGCGCATAAAAAACCTCCGCATCTCAAAAGTCCCAGGCTGACTTTCAGTCCCAGTGCGTCCCTGTTGGTGTCACACACGTCTGCTGCATCTTCTAAACAAGGAAGTGAGTTTGCTGACGCGTGACGACGTTTTGCAGGAAACGGAGATGAGAGGTCAGATGTGCAGAAAAGTCGTGCTGAATTCACGGAGATTTGTTGAGTTTGTGTTAAACGTTCCTGGAGGAACTGAAGAACGAGCAAGATAATAAAGATTAAAACGTTGCACCGTGCAAATTTAATTTTCTTAACTTTTCTGCACAGTTCCTCAGGTGAGATTTTTATGTTGAACACAGTTAAAGTTGAAACGGATCGTATGGACCTTTGCAGACGCTCCCTAAATCCTCCTGCAACGACGGGAGCGTTGATGATTTTTAGGTGACAGAACTGGGAGAAATCCAGGCTTTGACTCAGAGCTGCTGAAGGAAACAGCCGTGAAAATAACTTCACCTGGTTTCTAAACTCTTTTCTGTTGGACGAGGCGGAGCTGCAGCCGCACTTGTCGCCATCTTCCAGGTGTTGAACCTCCGGTACCTTCAGTACCGAGCAAAACGACAACCGACATGTTTTCAGATTTTTAGTTTTGACTTGGTACCAGTGTCTGTTGTCGTCCCAGCCTTTGTCCCTCTTCCATCTGCAGTGACCGAGGAGGACGTGAAGAGGCTGATCGAGTTCAGAGCGTCCAACGAGGCTCTGTTCACCGGGAAAAGAAACTCTGCCAAGATAGCGTGGAGGTATGAAGCCGGCTTTTGGGTTTTTAAATCGTGTCTAATAGCGAGCGCTCCTCCGAGCTGACCCTCCTGTGTTCCTCAGCACCATCCTGAAGGGCCTCGGCCTCGAAGGGAAGCTGACCGCAGACCAGATCGCCAAGAAGTGGGACAACCTGCGGACAAAATACAAGGTAAAAATATGACGCAGGGAGGCTTTGAGTTATTCAGGAAACATGTTGTGTTTATGTGACGCAGCAGCGGGACAGAGAGGCGTCCGTTAGCGGGACGTTACAGCTGTTCAAGCTGTTTCAGCTGCCGTCACACGCAGCTTCTTCAGAAAATACACATATTCCAAAATTCAAATGGTTCTATAGTTTAACTGTAATCATGTGATCAGCGATCAGCCAATCATGAGAGCCGATCACTGTTTAAAATCTCTGCTCATGTTGTCTTTATTTCAAAATAAAAGCGCCCTGTTACTCAGTGTAACTTCAGGGTGAAATGGAAGTATGTCCTTTGGTGAGTCTTCTGAAATGAAGAATTAAATCTAGACGTCTTTTGAGGGTTTTATTCTTTGCAAAGGGTCAGACGGACATACAGAGTGTCTGCAGAGTGTGAGACAGAGAGCCAGAGAAGAAACAGGTGACTTGTGTTACACAGCTTTGTTAGGGAGGAAGGGACCAGCTGTCCTGAGCTGAAGGCCTGTCAAGGTCAGCCTGATAAGAAAACTCTCTAACGAGCATCTTTCCCAGGGGAAACTTCACCAAGCTGTAACATAATAAAATGATCAAATACCACACAGTGAAACATTGAATCATTATAATGAAGCATGCAGGGTGAAACAGTAAACACAGAAAAAAATCTAATTTCCATCACAGGGGTTAACAGGTCAGCCGGTCTCAGCCTGTTAACGGTACGTTAGCCTGAATTACTGCATTTGATGGATCTTGTTGTCGTCTCCAGGACCTGAAGCAGCCCTACCAGGGCCAGGACAACATCGGGGGGGTCGTAGAGTCGTGGCCCTGGTTCCACATCATGGACGAAGCCATGCAGGGTCGCCTCTACAACAGCAACCTGGTGCTGAGCCCCGAGGCCGCCGCCGGTGCCGGTCAACGGGGGACCGGCCAGCACAACCAGAGCCAGGAGAACACCGACATCCTGGAGTTCCTCATCAAGACGGAGATGGAGGACACGGTGGCAGCAGAAACCGCCGAGGATGATGGGACGGCTCACACGGAGGCGGCTCCTGCTGAGGGAGTCCCGATGGGCTGGAGGAGGATGAGCGAGTGCTCCTATAAAAGTAGGCGGAGGCACCTGGCTGAGAGTTTAGATGGTTACAGACGAAAAGAGCTCGATTTATCGATCAGCTGCCGACTGTTTTGATAACTGATTGAATCGTGTCCTTATTCTTTGATTCCAGCTTCTCAAACGTGAATATTTTCTGGTTTCTGTCCTCTGTGACAGTAAACTGAATCTCTTTGGGTTGAGGACGTCAGCTTGAGATTTTGGGAAACGCTGATTGACATTTTTCACAATTTTCTGGACCAAACAATCAATTAATCGAGAAAATAATGGACGGATTAATCGATAATGACAATAATCGTTATATATCTGCAGCCCTACAGTCAGAGGAGGAAGAGGAGGATTCTCAAATCCTAACCGACATGATGACAGAATGATCTTTAATATTTTAATTTTAAAAACGCACACAGCTGACGGCTCAGTCCGGACGGTTTTGTAAACCAGCGCTGTACCGGTCAGCTGTTAAGGCTCACGATGTAATGAAGTCTAAATCTGCCCGGTAACCAGAAACAACTTCCCAACCTCAGACAGTTTTCTGTGTTTAAATGAAGCCAGCAGTGTTTCAGCAGCCCTGTGAGAAAAACACAGACGTCCTGACATAAGAGTATACGTAAAGTGTTGGCAGGAGGGATCTTTGTTTTTCCTCTGAAGTCTTATTGAATTGTGCGACTTCGTGGTTCTTGGTGGACAGTTTAATATATTAAAATACTGTCGTCGTGGATTTTGGACTCCTCCTTCTTCCTCTGCCAAGCTGCTTAATTCAGAATCAGAATGTGTTGTCTTTGTCACAAGTACAATGAAATTGGATAGCCGTCCTTTTCCGTATCAAAGAGCAAATCAGTAACTGGAAAAATGGGTATAAAGATAAACTATAACATAAAATAGGTACAAGATAAAAGTACTCATTGAAACTGTGTTTCAGCACGTGAGTGAAAACTGTTCTTCTCGCTCACAGTGACCGAACCAGAAACTGAAAGGATGATCAAACTTCGAGCTGCGAACGAAGCTCTCTTCACCGGCAGGAAACATTCGGCCAAACCGGCCTGGAGGTGAGTTTCAGGCGGCTCGTGATGGAGACGAGACTTTAACACTATTTTTAGGAAATCTTCAGTGCTGAATTATTTGAGCATCAAACAGTTAATTTCCTGCATCCTGCAAATGTTTAACAGCAGCGCTTCCCAAACTTTTTAGGCCCCCTTCTACATCGTGACCTCTTCTCTCTCTGGGTTTGCTTAAACTAGTGTGAACATGTCCGAAGTCACAGCTACGGAGTTTCACTCTGTGACTCTTCAAAGTGACGCTCTCTCCTGACCCACTGCTGCGCACAGCGACTCTGCACCGCGATGTAACAGAACGTAAATACTACGTATTTAAAAAGAAACAGTTGCAGTAAAACCTTTTCTCAGACAAAAAAAACGTTTCAAATCCCGCCTCTGTTTTTAACCTGGACATGGGAGAGAGGGAGGTGAGTGAGTAGCCATTTCCTGTGAGCTAACTATTAATAAAAAACGTTTTTAATTTTACTTCCCCCCCTCCTTTATTGAGTCATAAACCTTTTTGTGCTGTAACAGGTTCACAGAGTGAAAAAGCCCAAAGTTAGTTCCCATCTCCCACAGAAACTCTGCTCTGAACTGAAAACAGCTCGTTTGTAGTCCGGCCGCTTCCTTTCATCCCTGTGACGCCACAGGGATGAAAGCTAACGCCGCCGAGCGGCTGCTCGACACGCCCTCAGAAACAGCGAGCTGCAGCACACAGCTCTCCTCTCCCTTCCAAACACTAGCTACCCTCCAGGCAGTCAGTGGACATAAAGTTGTTACTGTGATGTAGAGACAGAGCTCGGTTAAAACTTTATGGATGAAAGATCCTTTTGTTACAGATTAATAACTCACCGCTCTGAAACTCTTGCTCCAGTCCATGTTGCCAAGCTGGTCAGCAACACGTGCAGCTGAACCCGAGCTGTTTACCGGCTTCTCGCTGACCCGCCCTACTCTGCTTCTGATTGGCTAGTAGTCCTTAACTAGGAACTGAGCGCATGATCCCAACAAAGATCATTTAGAGACGAGATGTATCACTCCATAGCTAAAACGAAGCTTTTAACACAGGGTGAAGAGAGGAGCTGCAGCAATGTGCAGTCTGACAGAAATATAACCATGTGACCCTGTTCAGGTACGACCTCTGAATAAGAGGAGGAACCTGAACATGAGCAGAATATGAGCTCTTTAATTAAATTTACAAAAGAAAGTTTTCCATTCAGGTTTTTATTTCATGAAAAATTCCACAAAACAAATTGTTGTAATTATTACATTTGTCCTGTCACGCAGCTCACGCACCACCAGGGGGCACCACACTTTGGGAATCGCTGCTATAAAGGAAGGAAACTGAACATTCATAATAAGTTCTGGTGAAAACCTCTGAATGTAAACAGGGTCTTCAACCTGAGTCGTTTCTTGCAGAGCCATTCTTTATGAGCTGGGCCTTCAGGGGAAGCTGACCACAGATCAGTTAGCAAAGAAGTGGGACAACCTGAAGAGGAGATACAAGGTAGGTCCAACCCCCCCGACTCCACAGACCGTCCATGAGTCGCGGTGACGTCTCTGTTTAGGTGACGCTGGGCCTCACATAAGAGCTGACGTATGAGGGATTTAAGAGAACTTACCAACTTTCTCTCAGGAGCAAACAAAGTCCAGATAGTCTCTCACTTGTTTCCCTTAATCTGAATTCATCTGCAGTTTAAATATGACATGAACTACATGTCTTCGTTTCAGTAGTGAAACTTCTCTCTTCCATGCAGGTCTCTGTCCTCCTTTAATAACACTTCAGGAAGCCTCTGCTCTCGTCTGACCTCCTTCCATCTAAGTGTTCGACCTGTCTGCCGTTAAAAGATCCAACTTGATTTGAAACCGTTTCTTTCTGCCACTCAGCCTCTGCTGCTTTCTGACAGCACCACAGATTAACATGACAGTTTGGGGAAGGCAAACACGCTAAACTATCTTCTACCATTACTAATGAAGTAGTGGGGATGAAACGGTCAAGATTATAGTTCTGACGGTTATCAGTGTTGTAAAAATGTGCTGAAATAGATTAAGTGTTCTGAAACTGAAACCATTTCATCAAGTTTTATTTTGAAAACTACAAATTAAATTAACACTTTGTTTGCATAAACATTAAAATAAATGAAAACCATGTAATATAGTTTGTTTACATTGAGCCCATGCACAGTTACATGCAAACAAATAAGTCTTTAGAAGACAGACAGGAAGTGCAGGCTGCAGCGTTTCTCCTGTTCTGATCGCTGCTGGATTTAAAATGAAGGAGATGTGCTGGTTGGCTGCCTAAACGGCGTGACGTGTTCTCGTGTGCAGCGGACGAACAGTCCGACGCACACGGCAGCAGAACATCGATTTAACAAGAGCAGCAACACTGAGAGCTTCAGTTTACACGCTGTTAGCAGGTCAGACAGACAAACTGACCCTGCGTTCACTCTGAGGTCATTTTCTTTAAGTTTCCCTCTCGAAAACTAAAATCTGACCGGACTTCAGAGAGACTGAGGAATCTCTGCAGCGCTGTCTCCTGCCGTGTCGTCATCGACCCAAACAAACCCGTGCTGCGCCTGCACGTCTGCTTCGGTTGATGCTGGACAGGATTTGCCGTGAGTTCATAATAGCGCGGTAACTGAATTATTAGTTATCATGGTGATTAAAACGTGTGCGGTAACAATAACAGTCAGGAATTTTATTTATTCGTTTCATCCCTGTTAGGTAGCTGATTATATTCTCTAATAAAGCTCTGCTGAACAGTCCTTTCCTACAGCCTGCTGTCATCATGTCAGGATTTTGGCTGACCAACTGTAGCAGCAACCTTTCTAAAAACCTCCTCTGCCACATAAAGCTTCTGACTCGGCACATTTTTATAATCCAGTGTCATTTTATTTGACACAAACGACGACACTTTCAAAATAAAACGTCTCCAGCAGGAGTCCTAAATATGTGTCCTGAGACAAAGAGAAAATATTACTAAATTAAACACAAAGAAAAATAAATGTAACTCAGGAACATCTGGTTGCTCCTTTGCTTGAAAATTGACCAAAGTCGTTGCAGATTAATTTTCTGTCGATCGTCTGCTCTTCGCAGCTCTGCTAATGATCAAATCTCTAGAACGGTCGCTGACTCGTGAACACGGCGTTCAGCAAGTTGAAAGGAGCGAGTTCAGACGGTCCGGTGGATCCGACGTTGACCGCTAAGACAAAGGTTGAGGATTCCTGAGGCCGGGTGTTCGTGGGTTAACTCCTCCCGTTACTTCACGGGCCAAATGTTATTAAATCCTTTCCAAATTAAAATGGAGCGTGGTCGATGATGAACTGGTGGCGTAGAGAAACAGAGGTGCCCCTGTGGGTCATGGGTAACGGGAGCTGGTGGCGACAGGAGGATAAAGTCCCTCTGTGGACGATCTGCAGCTTTTTCTGTCTCTACCAGGAGCTGAAGTTTCCTGCTCGCGGCGTGGAGACGAACCCGAGCTCCTGGCCCTGGTTCTACCGAATGAACGACGCCATGGAGGGACGTTTCGCCGGGGCGGCGCCCATCCTCACGCCCATCGTGGAGGACGAAGACGAGGACTGTGAGCCGCTGTCGCCGACGCTCAAGAAACGCGCCCGCCGGAGCCGAGGGGGGATGGCCGAGTTCCTGACGGAGTCGGAGATGGACCTGCTGGTTGATAACGAGGAGAAGAACGGGTCCTCGGCTCTGGGAGATCTGCACCGCATGGCCGAGTTCACATACAAACGTAGGTGTTACGTAAGTACAACAAGACTGGTGACAGTCGAGTTGCATTGTGGGTAATGAAGGTTTTTGACAAGGAAGAAGAATGTGTGGAATAAAACAGACATCTCTCATGGATCCTGATCTTTTTACTGTTTCACAGGGCCGTGATGAAAATAATGTTTTTATCACTGGAGTCTGATGAGAGCGAAAAATCAACTGATTCTGGTGAAACAAAAAGGATGTAACTCTTGAAACAAAGCTCTGGATCTGTAGGGATCCTTCCCATAATGCTGTCAGACACCTGTAACAACAACCTGAGCCTGTCGACATGATATTTACCAGGGCTGCAGCCAACGATGATCGTCATCATTTTCTTGATTAGTTTAAGTTGTTTGGTCCAGAAAAATGTTGATTAGCGTTCCCAAAGCCCGAGGTGACGTCCTAAAATGTCTTGTTTTCTTCACAACCCAAATATACCAGAAAATATTCACATTTGAGAAGCTGAAATCAAAGAATTTTTTTTCATAAAAAAGGACTCAAAGCGATTTTAATGTAAAATAATTAGTGATTAATTTAGTAGCTGATAACTACCGTAAAACCCTCACAGACTGAAGGAAGATAAATAATCAGGAACGGACACATTCGGACTGAACGAGCTCTTCAAAGTAACAGCAGTCAGAACTGTCACAGTAAATCCATCAGAATCAGACTTTGGGCTCAATGTTTCTGTTAAATGAACTGAACTAATGAACTGATCTAACGATGTGCAGCGTGTCCATACTGACACGTTGATCACATGTTTAAACATTAATATTCGTGGTAACGATCTGAGCAGCAGCTGAAGCGGCGACCCCGCGGGGTTTAACAGGTTTTATACATCCAAAGAACTTCTATAAAAACCGGACCAGGCTTCTAACGGAGACCTGTTTGTCTAAATGTTCCCACAGCAGCCCAGTGAAGGAGGCAGGCGGCTGTTAATTGAAGTTTTACGGTAATTTATTAATTGACTCGTTGCAGCTCTGACCTCTAAATCAGAGGCTGTTTCCTGTCGTACGAGCCACAGCGGTTCTGTTTTTGGAGAATGTTTCGGTTCATCTGTTGGCAAAGTATAAAATCAGACCTTCGCTGTCGTTCCAGTGACTGAGGAAGACACCAGGAGACTAATTGAGTTGCGAGCTGCGAACGAGTCTCTGTTTACTGGGAGGAGGAACACCGCCAAGCCGGCCTGGAGGTAAAGGGTCAGAAAATGTCTGTGAACATCAGCTGGTTTCCATCCGGCTGGGACTGAAGATCGAAGAATCCTGGTTTTACGTCTTTAATTACTTTTTGTTTGTCCGCAGGGGAATAGTGAAGGAGATGGGTCTGACGGGGAAGATAACGCCTGACCAGGTCGCCAAGAAGTGGGACAACCTGAAGACCAAATTCAAGGTGACGGCCTTCCACAGTCTGATCTGCGCTAAGCTTTAGTCTCGCCTGTACAGGAAGGAAAGTCTTTTTAGTTCAAATAAAGATGGGTGTCATTTGAGCCGTCACTCAAACCCTAACTAGCCAATGGGGACGCACCCCTGAAAACCCGCCCACAGAACACTCAGTAGAACCAGGTCTGACGGGTCCCCTCTGTGTTTGCAGGACCTGAAGTTTCCTCCTCGGGGGATGGAGGGCCAGACTAACCCGGCCTCCTGGCCCTGGTTCCAGCTGATGAGCGACGCTCTGGAGGGACGGCTGTCGGGAAAAGCTCCCAGAGTGACGCCCGTCTGGAGCAGCGAGGAGGACGGCGTCTTCGGCTCGTCGCCGCCTCCCGACAGAGACTGTTTGCTGGCGGAGAGGAGCAGCGTGTCGGAGCTGGAGAGCATGGTGGGGGGGGACGCCGCCGAGGCTGATGGGAACGTAACCTACATCGACGCCAGTGGAGAGGAGTGTTCGACGCCCTCAGACCTGTCCTATAAAAGTAAAGCCGCTTCTTCTTCTTCTGGTTTATTAGTTTAAAAGTTTCAGCTTTTATTGATTTAGCGTGTCGTGAAATATATTTGTGATTTATGTGTTTCTGTATCGTTAGAGACGTTTTATAATTTTACATTCAAGCTTGTGGGTTTTTATTTTATTTTATTTACACTAAGGTGCTTTCACACCTGGATCGATTGGAGACGTTCTGAAACAAAGGGGGCGTTTCCCTTTTGGCCCGGTTCGTTTGGTGACCTGTGAACACAACAATCCTCTGAACCGGCACAAAGCAGCCGAGCCGAGACGCCTAGGAGAGGTGGTCTCGGCTCGGTTCCATACGAACCCTGGAGCGGTTTGTTTGCATTGAGAACACAACCGACCCACGAACCGGAACAAATCACTGTGTTGCCTGGCAACCGACGCCAAAAGATCGCTTCGGCTTCGGCAGCGTATTTTGCTGCGGTATGTTGTTGTGGTTGTATGATGTAGGCCTGCTGCTGTGGAGTTTTTTTAACTTCCTGCGGCGCTGCTCGACGGAGCGTTCACAGCCCCTCTCTTTCATTTCATCACTGACCCTCTTGTAAACTTCAGTGTTCATGTGTGTCGTGTGCAAACATCCGGGAGATGTGTTGTTCCGACCAAACGTCTACTTCACCTCTTTGCGGTGACTTGCTTTGCGTCACTACCGTGACGTAATGGCGTACGGAAAGCCCTGGAAGGGTGAGCGATTTGGACGCTTTACACGAGTGACGTATTAAATTGATTCGGAACAAAACAAATCGATCCAGGTGTGAAAGCAGCCTTAGTGTGGTTTGGTTTTAAATGAGTTTTAATCGACAGAAAATGATTCATAAACATAAAATTGTTATAATTAGTAGTTAGTATTTTCTAAGAGAAAAAAACAAATGTCCTCTAGTTTTTACGTCTTTAGCTGAAAAGTCTTTCTGCTTCTGTCTGTTATATCTCAGTCAACTGAATATCTGTAGGTTCAGGACTGTTGGTCGGACAAAACGAGACATTCTTTCAATAATAATAAATAAAATAGACCCTTGAACTTTGAGAAGATTGTAGAAGTAAAGAGCAGCTGTCGGTGTGCGAAGCAAAGTCTGTTTGAAGGAAGTGGAAGGAGTCACCGTCGTCTCACCGTTGGTTTGTGGACTCCCAGTTTGAAGCTTTGAGTTTGGCACTTTGGTCGTCGCCATCTTGTTTTTTTCGGAACCAGACGTGACCATATTTGGACGAGAGGGTGGAGCTAACCAGCTTGGGTAGCGAGGTGATTAATGTTACCTGTGAAATTAGCTGTGATGCTAGTTTAGGCTAGCGACAAAAGTTTTAAAACAAAATGTACCTGAAAAATGACCAGCCCCCCCTGCTTCCTGGTCTCTGTTCCTCTAAATGGGACCATAATTTACTAAATGAACATCATGCTGTGTTGAAGAAGACTTGAAACTAGCGACTGAGACCATAAACTCATCAGGAAAGTGTTTACTGGGGGAATAAATCAGCTGAGGAGGAGAAACATTTTCTTTCTGCAGCCGGTGGAGTCGCCCCCTGCTGGCTGCTGGAGAGGACGCAGCTTCACACAAATAAAAAAAGGACCAAAGATAATTAAATGCTGACATCGAGCTGCAGATTGTTTCTGAGCATCTGTAAATAAACATCTGTCTCTTTACCCGCCGCAGTGTCAGACCAGGACACCCGGAGGATGATCAAACTGCGAGCTGCTAACGAGTCGTTGTTCACCGGGAGGAGAAACGCCGCCAAAGCCGCCTGGAAGTAAGAGCCTGTCTTTTATTGTCGGTAAGCTTCAAACAACAGCTGGAGCGTTCCCTCATGCGTCCTGACTCTCCCTCAGGGCCATCCTGAAGGAGCTCGGGCTGCAGGGGAAAGTCTCAACCTACCAGATGGCGAAGAAGTGGGACAATCTGAAGAGGAGATACAAGGTAAGCTAGTCTGTTAGCCAGCGTCCGGTCTGTGGAGGAGAGAGCCTCCGGGGGGGGCGTGCCATAAATACCAGACCGGATTCTGCTCTGATAACGGAGCCGCTTACCGGCGGGAGGAACTCAGAGCGAACTGCTTTTAATTTATTAACCTTTAAATTTAAATCTTAATCTGTCTGCAGCAGCGAGCCGCCGGGTTTCAGACCTCCACTGTCGTTATCGTAGCCGTCAGCGGGCGCGCAGAGCTCTGAGATAAACCTTCATATTTATACAGAAAGCAGACAGAACAGGAGAAAAAGGGAGACAGGAAGCTGAACTACCTGTAAGCTCAGAAACGTTCAGAAAGTTCACTTGGTTCCAGCTGTTAGCGCAGCCCAGATCGAGCAGAGCTCAGAATATGTTGGGTTCACACAGCTTTAACAAGATGAGGACACACATTTGAGGGTTGTGTTTGCTCGCGTGATCAAATTAAGTCTTGTGTGAACACTAGGGACGCAGCGATGATCGGATTTCACTACTAACCGCGCTTTCAAACGTCACGGTTAATTTATCGTAAAGGCTCCGAGTGTTTCTGTTGCACGGAACGAATCTGTTACACGGTGAGCAGCTTAAAGCGTCGAGCTGATCAGAGGCTAAACTCTGGCAGAGAGTCTGAGCAGGGCGTTACTGAAGAAGACGGGTCAGCTGTTCAAAAACCTGCCGGTAAAAGGTTCCTGCTAAAGGAGCCGATACCTCATTACAGTGGCAGATCTAGAAAGTTTTACATGGGGGGGCAAAGGGGTGGCAGGAGGTCTCGGCAGGGTGGCAGGGGTAGACGGTACGTGGGAATATGTGAATTGCTCATGAACTTACACACTACAAAGATTTTCAATTCAAAGCAGGAATCAGCCCAGAACAGAGTTCAAACAAAACAAAACTGTGCATCTTTTAAAAAGTAAAAGTATAAAAAGCAAAATGAAAATATAAAAAAAGTACAATAATTGTGTCCAAGATGCAGTGAACAACAAGCATAAAACAGGGGACAATACTCAAGTTCTTATTTTAATTAAAAACTTATAATTACAGTCCACAAATGACCCACGATCCTCCATCTTTTTCAGGAAAGCTTAGGGTGACGGTTTTTTGTGCTTTGCAGCAAAACGTTTATACAAACGGATCTAAAACTGTTTCTCAGTACTGAGAACAGATTTCTGAGACGGTCGTCTGCCGTGGATGAGCGCAGGTGAGTTTTCACAAGCTCTAAGGTTGGAAAGCTTCGCTCACGCAGCAGCACTCACTGGCAAAACAATAGCGACCTTTCACAGGCGAAAAAGCTCAAAGAAAACCTCTTTAAAAGGCACCAAGAACGTCACAAACTCAGACTGGACCGGTTTACTTTGCCATTCGCCTGGTGTGTCTCAGTTTTCAAGTCTTGCAGAGCCACATTCCTCAGCCACTAACAAAATAATTCTTCCTTTCAGAAGTCATTGTTTGGTGGGTTTAAAGCTTGTACCCTCATTATCTTGCTGCTAGAGTTTGAAAAGCGCGCCTCTCCACCGATCTTTGAGTCTGTGAGGGGAATGAATATATTCTAAAGGCATCTCTGCTGTCAACATGTGTTTGCTGTCCAAGTATAGATGTTACAGCCATGTTGTCTCCTAGAAATGTTCCAACCACTGCATGTGTCAGTTGCTTTAGTCCACAGGTCATTGAAACTCTCCTCTTTACGATGATCTTCCAGTGTCTGAGGGTTTCACCAAGCTCAGCTGCTTTGGGAAGGTCCACGTTAGTTGACTGGAGCAACTCAGATGTTTTTCACCTAGCACTTTTCTGAAGACTGCACGGAGCCCTGTGAAATTAAAATCAACTCGAGGACGTTGTCCTCTTGCGTCTCTGTGGATTGGCCTCATCTGAAATTTCATGCAGCGCTCTTATAACTGCAGGCAGCCTGTCCGGTTGTGTGTTGTAACGTAACGTCGGCGTAACGACGACCATCAGTAAACGTTATGGATACAAACAATATTTTATATTTTTTATTAAGCTGTTCTTGTCTTTACTGAAATCAAAATTAGACTAATCAAAGGGAAGAGTGCTCTTACAAATCACGAGGGAGCGATTTAAATAGAGTCACGAGGAGCAAACGCTGTTTTTGCTGATGCTGAATCGTCTTTAGCAAATAATGCATTCATTACAAATGTAACTTTAAGTTAAACCTGTGTTTAAACTACAGAAACTCACTTCACCTTCAGAGGCTCTGGGGCGGCTCGGTCTCTCCGGTCGGGTTGCAGGGCCTCCCCACAGCAGCAGACTCGCTGTGTCTGAGCCGCTCTGCACGTTTGAATCAGGGACGTAGCTTTGAGGGGCGGGGGGGGGGTCCATGCGGGATTACGCTTGATGCAGCAGCGGCGGGACAACGCCCGGCTTTGCACACTTACGTAAAGGTTTAATACATTATATTAAATAATGTGGCGAGCTGCTGGGGAATTAAATATAAACGTGCCGCTCACAGTCGATGCCGCGGCGCCGAGGGTCGAGTGCAGAGAGTTTCAGTGCAGCGTAAACAAACAAAGCAGCTGTAACCTTTCAGACCCGCCGCAGCGACAGCCCCTCGAGCAACGTGCACCGCGCGGCGAGCTGGCGTGCGGTCAAAGCAGTTGAACTTTCCTCTGCAGACCTTCAGTCTCTGAACAGGTAACGTGTTCGTTGCCAGGTGTGAAACACTCTCAGGACCTCAGGCTGCCAGTTAACTGCATTTTCACTGAAACATGTTGGATGAGAGCTGATGACAGAAAGAGTTTCCCCTGCAGGAGAAAAGCTAATATTCCTCTTATATTAATGATACTCACATATTATAGAAATATGATCCTTAATGTAATTAAATATTAAAAATCAACTTAAGTCATTACTGGTGTTGTGAAATTAATTAATCCATAATAATCCTGAAACCGTGATTATTTCTCTCACAGTAATCGTACCAACACACCCGTTGCGTCCCGAGTGAACACAAATAAATTTTTAAAAACTAATTCATTTCATGTTTCAAAGACTCAGTAATTTATAATTTAATTTGTAGAAACTCGCCGTAGTTTCTGTCAGACCAACAGGAGGAAGTAGAGCGCCTGTTGGGGACTACTTTCAGCGGCGGATGAATCTATATGTGGTGCTGCAGTGACTGTTGTATTTCCCCCCCTTCAGGATCTGAAGTACCCTCCTGTCGGGATGGAGAGCGTGGCGGACGGCTCCTCCTCCTGGCCGTGGTTTCACCTGATGAATGAGGCCATGGAGGGCCGTCTGGCGAGCAGCGCCACGCTCCTAACCCCCGTCACTCAGGATGACGAGCAGCACCCCGACCCCGCCCCCAGACACAGGTCCGGCCCCGCCCCTCCCCCTCCACCCCCCACCTCCTCATCGGACTACGGACAGGAAACGTTTGACGCCGCCGCCGCCGAGCAGATCCAGCAGCGGAGCTCGGAGGCGTGCGACGGGCCGCTGGGAGGACTGGAGAGGGAGTGGGAGATGGTGGAGCGGGAGAGGGCGGCGATGGAGCGGGAGAGGGAGATGGTGGAGCGGGAGAGGGCGGCGGTGGAGAGAGAGAGGGCGGCGGTGCAGGCGGAGAGGCTGTGGCTGGAGAGGGAGAGGGCGGCGGTGGAGCGGGACCGAGCCATGGTGGAGCAGGAGAGGGCGACGCTGGGCCGAGAGAGGGAGGTGCTGGACCAGAGAGCCTTGATGCTGAACTCTGTAGGACACTCCGGACACCTCAACGCCCTCATGTAGGCCGCCACGCTCTGGGGATGTAGACCGTCCCTGTAGAGACATGCCGGTCTGTCGTGGTCCGGACCTTCAGGAGGGAACCACGCTGACAGACGGACCACAGAGGAGACCGGGTCCGCCCGCTGAGGTCGAAGCCACGTTTTGGATGCAGACACGTGGCTGTTGGTCTTTCACACAGAGCCGGGGGGAGGACGGGTCCCGGAGACCACCCGGGGACGGAGACCAGGTCAACAGGAGGGCTGCACAATCAGGATCACATGATCTCAATCAGCATATCTGGTGTGTGATTTGGATTTTTTGGGTTACTGGCGGATATTTGAAGTTTTAAAAGATCCAATAAGTCGTATTTTTTTTAATACGGATTCCTTAATTCTGACAAACTGAGACGTTTCAGCTCGTCACTGTTCTCTGATCCAGATATAGGAGGTCTAGCTCTAGTCTGGGCCTCCTGAACTGAGGGGGGGGGTTACTCGCCTGTAGAGCTGAAACCAACGGCGTAAAGCGTCCGATATGCCGCCTGCACCTTTCAGACGCCAGAGTCGACCTCCAGAAATGTGAAACATGGCGGCCTCTGAGTTGATGGGTGGCTGCTTGGCGGATGGTAGCTCCTCCCACTCATTTCCATCAGGGAAAAGTGTGTTTGGTAGTCAAAGGCGAGAGACGAGTAAAGTTTAGGTCCTGTTTGAATTGTGGACTTAAGAACCGAACATCACCTCTTCACCAAAACTCTGAGCAGCACATGAGCAGAGACAACGAACGTCCTGCTGTGACACAGACGCCACAAACCACTGAGCTGAGACTAAAGAGTCAGAAAAATCCTGATGAATGATTGTGCAGCTCTACCTGTTTAGACCCCGGGGGGTGGAGACTGGCCCCGGGGGGTGGAGACTGATGGAGACCACTTTGCACTGATGTAGAAAGTCAAACACAAGCGGTTTGTCTTGGACCTGAATCTGCATTAAAATCCTGTTGCTCACGTGTTTCCCTCGCAGGATTTATTTGGGCGGCCGACCCGAACTCGATTCCCGCCGTGTTGGTAATTAACATCTTTGTATTGTTTTTATGAAAAAGTGGCGATGGCGCTCGGTTTGTTCCTGTCGTGCGTCGTCAAACCCGGGAGGAGCTTTAACATCACGTCCTGCTGCTCTGAAGAGACGCGTCAAACGTAAAAGATTCTGTTCTGCTCGAGCTTCTCGTGTCCTGATCCAAGCAGAGACGGATGACGTGAGTCACTTCATCGGTTTTATTTATTTGTATCGATCTTACTTTGCGTAGTTTTTATATTAATTTCATATTTTCTTACAATTCAGGAGCAGGACAGAACGTTTCAAACTTCCAGCAGCATCACATTTCAAAAGAAAAAGGTCTTTCTGCCTTAAACCAGCAGTGATTTGACTTCCTGTTGCTTCTCGCTGCAGTGATGTTTTTACATTAAACTAGAGCCGAAACCATCAGTCGATTAATCGGACAGTTGATCAACAAAAAAAGCAGCAGCTGGACTCGTGTTTCAAGCACAAATATCCAGAATTCCCCAGTTTCAGCGTCGCTCAGTCCAAAAACATTCAGTCTTCTAGAATTTGCCATCTGAGGAAAACATTAGCTTTGGCCCCTGGAGGCCCCTGGAGGCCACAGTGAACATTACACACACACACGTTTATATTTCACAGCTTCTGACCTGAGGGACTGACCAGGTAAAAGGTCTCCTGAGGGATTGAATTATACCTGAAACACACCTGTGACCCGTCCACCAACGTGTCCCTGAGCAAGACGCTTAACCCCTCGCTGCTGCAGAGGCTGCGACCTCTCACACGTACAGCAGCTGTAAATCGCTCTGGATAAAAGCGTCAGCTGAACACGTAAAGCAGCGTTGAAGCCCCTGTTCGAGTCCAGCTCACAGTCCTGTGCTGCACGTCGCCTCCTCGCTTTCCGTCAAGGCTGCGACTAACGATTCATTTTATTATCAATTGGTCTTGTCAATCATTTCCACGATCGGTTAGTTGTTTGGTCTATAAAGTGTCAGGAAACGGTGCAAAACGTCGGTCAGTGTTTCCTAAAGCTCGAGGCCACGACCTCGAAGAGGTTCAGTTCACTGACGCAGAGCAAAATATTCACAATTAAGAAGCCGGAATCAGAATTTTTCTTTGAAAAGACGATTAATCAACTGTGACGATTATTTTAATTGTCAACAACTAATTGGTGATTTGATCGTTCTTTGCAGCTCGAACTAGGATGAAATGAAGAGCAGCAGAGTTTCGATTCATTGATTATGAAAATAACTGCTGATTGTTGCAGCTCTGGTTGAAAGAACAAATAAAGTCCAGATAAATAAACAAAAGCATTAAACTTGTGTTCAACTCTTTAGAATCTCTTGTGTAATGAGGGACCCTGAGTCCTGCGAGGCATTCAGGGTTCATTTGTTCGTGGGAAATGTGACGTGTGCAGCAGCAAAGCCCAAAACGTTTTTGGTGGTTTTGCTGTCTGACTCCTGGTTTTTGATTCGGAGGATTAATCAAAAACGTTAAAATGATTTAGTTAAAGAATAATTCAGTGTGTCAGGGTTCGCCTGCTTCGCTCCACCAGGTCGGCCGCCACAGTAAACCCTCGTCCTGTTGGAAACACCGCCGCCGGACGGACTCTGTTACCCCTGAGCCCAGCTGGACGCCCTCAGGCCGGAGCTGTACTTTCGATCTTCCCTGTGAACGCAATAACGTGTCGTCTTCATCCAGCCGAGCTCTGAATGTGTGTAAAGCGTCCGGTGGTTCCTGTGAAATGTTTTGTCTTTTGAACGCAGCAGTATTTCCGTTGTTTTGTCGCTAACAGCAGATGATTGTCTGCAGGCTGATCTTTAACCAAAGCTCATCGGTTTGTTTGTAAATCTATTTTTCAAGAAGCGCCTGATGACATGTTCCTGTTGTAGCCTTCAATAAACGGACCAGAACCGGCTCTCACTGTACTGATGCTGGGGGTGATGAAGAAAAGTGCTGTGTTCTTTAAAACTCACCGGAAGAAGCGAAAATAGTCGTTGATACTCGGTGTTGCAGAGGCTGCTTTGGAAATGTAATGAGTGACTGATGCCAAGTTATTTTAAGTGGCCGTGTTCTGCTCATGTTCAGGTTCTTAAGTTTATTTGGGGTTTGAACAGGTTTACATGGTTCATTTTCAAAAAACACCATCATTTTGTCCTTTGCTGCAGAGTTTAAAGGTATTTCAACAGGTAAAAGGTCCTGATTGGTTTGTAAACAGCAAGTTAAATAATGTAGAGTCATAAGGAGAATTACAGAAGAGATTGTGTCTTTATTTTGTATGTAACTCAGCTGGAAGTCAAACAGCAGAAAACGACCTCTATAATGAAAAATCAGTGAAACTATTTCAACTTCTTTATCAGTGTAACTTATTACATTTAATTACTTTTAGATTACATTTCTAATGAAAGTTTGAAACCATTACCAGGGACGTTTTTTCCGGATCAATCCGGAATTCCAGATTTTCCGACCGGAAAATCTGACCCACGTGAATCATGCAGATCTGTAGCCTAATAATAAAAAAGAAGGGGGCTTCTGACGTGTGTCTGTAATATTACTTTTCCCAGTAAAGAGTAATGTAAGGGATTACTATTTCCTAGAGAGTTACTAATTACTAATCCAAGTAACGCTGCGCCGCTGGACGCGCAGTCCCGGACCTGAATGCGCGACCGTGCTGCAGCTCAGCGGCACCGGACCTGATGTTCCGAGGTAAATCAGCCAGCAGGCTAGGAGAGCCCCCCCCCGTAGGAGAGCCCGGATCGTGATCATATTCATCCCAGACGGAACGATCACGACACGTTCAGCGCGTCGGCCAAACTAGCGACACAACCCGTACCGGAGACGGAGCGGGGCGAACTGACCCGCTGCGGGCGGGCGGTGATTGTTCCTCTGGCTGGATGAAGTCTGACGCTCGTGAATTTACCCATGGATCCATGATGTTAGAGAAATATAAAGATGAATGACAATGAAGCATGCTGCCAATATTTTAGAGACCCCCCCCAAAATAAAAGTCGTGCTTTCAGGGGAGCTGCTGTCTCCTTTAGGGAGTTCGCACCTACACAGGCTGCACTTTGCTGTATCAGTGGTTGCTTTTTAAATCGTTCTTATGTTAAAGGTTTTGACAAGTTATTAAAAAAATCTTGTGAATTGTTCTTACAGGGTTTAAAAAAGGCCTTTTCACACGTCAACAGACAAGCAAACGAGCGCTCCGCGAGGTAACCATGGCAACGGCTTCTGCGTAACTGTCGCGGTCGTTCTCGTCTCACGCGCACGCCCGCCTTTTTCCTACAGTTTACCAGCAGACAGAGACGATCAGCTGAGTTTCCTGAATAATAGAACTGCTTTAACAGTCAGGCTTCTTAAACAGGCTGATCTGTTCACTTCTACTGAACTCATTTGGAAGTTAGTAGTTATATTATTTAATTATAGACTTAATTATTTCATGTTGAACATTTAACTTTTGAAGTTTGGTAAAAATGAACAAAATAATTACAGAGAGGTAAATATTGTTATTGTTATAAATATTGTTTAACACATAGCGGAGTTTTTTACAAAACATATCCACACCGTAAGCACCAATGTGACCATGAACCTTTAAATAGCCTAACTGTTGTTTTACACAGTGTTTCCTAGTAACCAGGGTTCTCTCGCGTCCTCGAACGGCATTTACACCAATCCACCATTCGCGACCAGCTGCACATCACAAGTGCAGCTGGTCTTTGTGACCACAAGGCCTTGGTTTGCAAAGGTAATAGAATTAGTACAAGACTTTTTCTGGGGGAGTGAAAATACATATATTCGGTTTTCTTTACATTGATGGTCAGATGGTTCAGCCTCTGCATGTTCTTTTTGCTGTAAGACGCCAAGTGTGCGGTAGGAGTACAGAATGCTTTGCTACCTTTACCATAAGCAGAACACGTGCCAAATTTACGATCACATTAGCCTGAGCATATTGCGATAAATCATTTACAACGTGATGGCCAAGATATTTAATCTGGTCACACCCTTTAAGGGCAGTACAGATAAAAGAAACCAGGGAATACTAATCTCATGTCTTCTTTATCGAACAATCATGATGTTGCTCTTACTTGCATTATATTTGATATCAAACTCCGTTCTGAGAGCAAACAGTTGTTGTAACCTGGGTCTTTATGGGCGAATGGTACCAAATCATCTGCATATAAGGTGATTAGTGAGAGAACGGCCTGTCATACATCCTGTATTACATTTATACATAAGTCATTCATGTAGAAGTTAAAAAGGAAAGGTGACAAAACACCACCCTGAGGAACACCATCACCAGCAGAGCCCCCATTTCACCAGAAGAATTCTTAGAATTACTTTTGGAATTTCTCTATGTTGGAACTTAAGAAACTATTTTTCATGGTCTGCCCGATCAGAAGCCTCAGAGGCATCAATAAAGACAGAAACGTTGTGGAATTCTGGCTGATATACATCTGTACCGAGCTGACGTTTAAAACCAAATAGGTTGTCAGTTCCAACCTGTTAAGAAGAATTTTCTCCAACACTTTGGATACAATAGCTGATGCTGAAGGTCTGTAATTGTCTGTGCTGTTTATTTTGCCAGTTTTGGGGACTAATAACACAGGTCAGATAGATTCAGGCAGAATCCTGAACCTAAACGGGAACAAGTTTCTTGCTTCATGTTTTAGATGTTCAGCTGTGGATAATTATTCATCTACCATTGTGCACTTATAGTGAGCTTCTCCGTCCCCTCGGCTCTGCAGGGTTTGTGTATGAACATCTGTGAGACTGTTGTGTCTTCTGCTTCTCTGTTATGCCTCTGAGTTTTCAAGGCCCCTGTGTGGGGAGCAGATGTCTGATACCGCTCAGGGTGCCGGACGTCTGACGCAGCTGGACGTCCTTGTTTCTACCTAAAGAGGACGGGTTGGTTTGGTCCCTTTACTTTTTTATTCTGCACCGCGGAAACAAACGACTTCATGACGAGGTGAGTCGATGATGTGATGTGGAAACGGGCCTTTTGAAGGACGCACACCGAGACGTTACTCTGCAGCAACATGAGGTAAAACACGGCTCGCTAACAGGTTCATCACTCTGGTTAAATCCAGGTCGGATCTGCATCGTTAAGTTCCGTCTCTGTGCGCCACCTTAAAGGTAAACAGGAGGAGGCAGCGCGCCGTTATCAGGAAGCCAAACCTCCTGAATCTGACTCAGGCTCTCTGCGCCCTTTAACAAACCCCTGAATATGACAAACATAATATTTTAACAAGCCAGACGTGGGCCAATCAGAGGAGGCTTAAAACAGCATCACGAGCTGCCTCAGAGCCGCGTGAAACAAAAGTCTGTAAATACTCCTTCATTTTCAGCAGGTGAGTCACGTGGACTCTGGCCCTCTGGGAGCAGGTGATCAGGATCAGGGAGGCGGAGCAGGATCGGCTCCGGTATCTGAACGCTTCGCGGGGACGTCAGTCGGGTCCAGAACGCCGCAGCCATGCTCACAGTCACAGTAGGTCAGTTTGTCTCTGTTTTACGTTTCAGTTTCACGGGCGTCGTCTTGTTGCTGGACTCCAGAGTCCTGAACCTGACGGACCTGCGCGGAGAGACTTTTTCCTCATCTTAAATTCTTAAAGTGTGATGATGATCAGTTAATGAGAGATGGGTGAGGATGTGACGGCGTCCTGCTCCGGCTTCATGTGGTTTATAGAAACTTTGAAATCGCTCACTTCTCTCTGCTGCTGATGTGATGAGCCACTAAATTAATTGGCGACTCAGACTTTAATTGTCCGGTTTAATCTGTTTTCATTTTTTTAACAGGGAAAACAAGAATGACGAGACGCCAGAACAGTAAGTTCAGACAGGTTCCGTGTGCGTGCATGTGCGCGTGCGTGTTTTCCATGGTAACTTCCTTATTGAATGTTGACATTATTTATCTGCTTGGCTGCAGATTAAACAAGCTCACATTGTTCTCTTATGTAAAGTGGGATCTCAGAGTCAGAAGATGTGAACAGCAGGATTTACATACTTACAGCAGTTCATGTGTTAGACTGATTTAAACCGGCAGTGGGAGAATTTGAAATAACTAAAGGTTTAAATAATAAAAAATAATAAAATAATCAAAGTGTAAAGGATTTGTTTTGGGGTTTGTAGCAGGTTTTATTGTTGGAACTGGTCCTGATGGAGCGAAACTTTATTTTAAACTCTGAGTTTGTTTCGCTCAGTTTAGGTTTATTTTGCCTGCTTTGGTTAGAATGAAATGACCAAACAAACCAAAAGCTTCCACTTGTTGTGTTTGATCACACGTCTCACTGATTTATTGATTCTCTGAGCCTCCAGTCCGACCAGAGCCTCCGCGAGTTTACTCAGCACAGTAAAAGGCAAACATCCAGCACCAAGACTGCAAACACAGGAGAAGGAAACATCGAGTGTTAATCCAACAATACGGGAGCTAAGCTGACGGCTCCACAGCTCAGATTTAACCTCTGCAGAAAGACTCTGATCAGAAAGGCTGAGTGTCACCTGACCATGAACACACCTGCTCAGTTAGTCACCGGAAGCAGCGCTGCGTCTTTGGGACAATCTGAACTTAGCCATGAGTTTATCCAGCTCAGGACTAAATATGAGCAGAAAAAACTTTGAGGTCATTCAAAGTTTCCTTGTATCAACGATTCTTCAAAAACTACTTGAGCCCGTTAGTCCAGTTGTTTGCAGCCTTTTTTAGCTCGATTTATACTTTTTAGATCTTTAATGCTGAGATGAAGACTTTGAGCATTAAACAGTTCATTTCCTGCTTTTGGGTAAATTTCTGCACCAGTTTATGGTTGAAATGTTTTTATTTATGTGAAGGAAAAAAATTTAGTAACAACAATAAAGCAAATTCAGGCGGGAGGAGATAAAACAGCCGTTCTGCTTTCAGGTCTTTGGCGCTTGGTCACGACCCTGCGGCGTCTTTTAGGCTGATGATACACTGGGCAACTTTTTGAGCAATGGGCAATCTTGCTAGAGGCAAGTCCGACTATGTTTTAAATGGTTAGTGGCGGTGCGGGACGGATGGCGGAGTGGTGGGGAAGGGGATTACGTTAGTAATCTTTACTCATTACTATTGACGACAACATTGCCCTGCATGATTGCTCTAAAAGTTGCTCTGTGTATCATCAGCTTTAGACATTTAAGTCTCCGCGGTGAAGTTAGCAACGCTTAGCAACAATAAGTAGGAAACGTGCGGTCAGACTTTCAAAATAAAACGCTCTTTAACGCTGTTAAAGTAGTGAAGTGTTGCAGTTTGGTTCCGTTTGGGTAACGACTTGGCTAAGGCTCGGAAAAGATCCTGGTTTAGGTTGAAAGTACGTCAGTTAACGTAAGTTACGTCACTTGTGTAACGTAAATGAAAACATTTTATTTTGTTTCACATGGGACTTGAACCCCGGTCCCCTGGTTTAAAGTCCAGGTTCTGGCCCTCCGTCCACCCCAAACACCTCCTTACTCAGTCTTTTCTGTTAAACATCATTTGCCTGCCTTTACTGTCAAAACCTGACGCTACAGGGTTTCCTCCACCGCGTTACAAACGGACGCCGATGGGTCTCGACCATGTGTCCATCTGTGACGAGTCGGGGAGTGAGAACGGGTCGCTGTTCTCCCGTAGCATCGCTCCTGCTGAGTCATGATTTGGTCTTCCCTCCTCATTTAAACACGCCCCAACGCGAGAGCCGCCCCCCGCTGCTCGCAGCTTTAATGTTGTTTTTCTATAGTTTGTGCACAAAGTGTACATCAGTGTGTATTTTACATCTACGTGCCAAACTTATTCTACTCTTACTGCATCCTGCTCTTTACATCCCTCTGTGCTGCGATTAACAGTCTCGTCTCTGTCCTGCAGGGGTGCTGCAGGTCGTCATGGTGATGGTGCCCGTGGTCGTCCTCGTCACATTCCTCCTGCAGAATTACAGCAACGCTTTCACATGTAGGAACCTTTCATCCCTCGCAGCCTTTGTTCTTTTAAAACCACTGAGTGGTTCCCTGAAAAAGCATTTCCCAAATTATTTTGGGCGGCAGTGATGGCGCGGTGGATAAGACACACGCCTTCGGTGTTCAAGTCCACTGTGACATCGTGTCCCTGAGCAAGACTCTTAACCCTTCGTTGCTCCAGAGGCGTGCGACCTCTGACATGTTCAGCAGTAGAGGTCGCTTTGGATAAAAGCGTCAGCTAAATGAGTAAATGTAAAAACTGATGACGCTTCAGAGAGCCTAAGCCCGGCCCCTTCCTGTGGACCACAAAGGAACCTTATTTCAGAAAAAATATGTTCTGTGGTCAACAGCGAGGGACGTTTGATGTTTAGATCCTGTTTGAACTGTGTCCTGAATTACACACACGACGTTTGTCAGTTCAAACGGGATCTAAACATCAAACGTCTCTCATGTTGACCCCCGAACATATTTTTACTTTACTGTAACGGGCGAACTTCAGTCTGCAGGTGGTCATTTTGGACCGCATCACTTTAACTTGACCTGTCTGTGTAGTCGTCTTCCTGTGACCGTGACTCTTGTTGTTCCAGTTGACTGGCGGCGTGCGTTATCTGAAGGCGCCGCCCCTCGGACCTCCAAGACGCCTCCTAAACCGTCAGGTCAGTGACTGAGTCAGCGGATCAGAGTGAACTTGTTGTGACGCTGATCTGAGTCATCAGTGTGTTCTAGTTTCAGGATCGTGCGTCTTAACTAAAGAGTGTCCGGAGGATCACTTCAGCTTCTTCATCCAGAGCGGAGCCGCCAACGTCGTGGCGCCAAAGATCTGCGTCCAAAACAAGCTGTAGGTGTTTCTCTGGTCTCTGTCCCTCTGGTCTCTGTCCCTCTGGTCCCTGGTCCTCTGGTGCCTGGTCCTCTGTCCCTCTGGTCTCTATCCTCTGGTCCCTGGTCCTCTAGTCTCTGTCCTCTGGTGCCTGGTCCTCTAGTCTCTGTCCCTCTGGCCCCTGGTCCTCTGGCCTCTGTCCCTCTGGTCTCTGTCCTCTGGTCCCTGGTCCTCTGTCCCTCTAGTCTCTGTCCTCTGGTGCCTGGTCGTCTGTCCCTCTGGTCTCTGTCCTCTGGTCCCTGGTCCTCTGTCCCTCTGGTCCTCTAGTCTTTGTCCCCTGGTCCACTGGGCCTCTGGTCTCTGGTCCTCTAGTCTTTGTCCCCTGGTCCTCTGGTCCCTGGTCCTCTAGTCTTTGTCCCCTGGTCCACTGTCCCTCTGGTCTCTGGTCCTCTAGTCTCTGTCCCTCTGGTCCCTGGTCCTCTAGTCTCTGTCCCTCTGGTCCCTGGTCTCCGGTCTTGTTAACGCCACCTGACATTGACAGAAGCTCTAACCGTCCTCAGGGTTCTCGGCTCGGTGCTGAACAACGCCGGATACGGGATCAACATCGTGATAATAAACGGTGAGTGTTGGACGGAGAACCTGCGTCTCTCTGTCTCCACGAGTGGCTGCAGGTGGATTCACAGGTGTCTTTCTTCTACAGGTAAAACAGGAGAAGTCACAAAGATCGCTAGCTTCGAAATGTACAGCGGCGGTACGTAGCAGCAGTGTGATCACATGATGTTCCAGCTGTTAACACTGAGAGATTTCAAAGATGGACGCCATGTTTGCGTTGCAGATGTGAAACCTCTCATCGAGCTCCTGAAGAGCATCACGGACGGCTCCGTTGTGCTGATGGCGTCCTACGACGAACCTGCGACAAAGTAAGTGTTTATTCTTTTACATCAACAGTAATGACAGTTTCTAAATTTCCATGGCGAAAGTTTGACCGCTGAACCCAAAATAAACATTTTGCTGTGATTTAGTTACAATGAACGGATCAAACGGACGCTGAATTAACAACAACATGACGCTGATTTGTTAAACAGATGAATTCATGTTTTGTCACGTCTGTCAGCAAGATGACAAGCAGACAACTTTTAAAATGCTTGTTTTCTGAATGGAGTTTGGTTGGATCTGGACTATGCTAACTTCATAGTAAAGTTCAACGATATCTGGAATCAGACACATACTTTGGGTGTCCTCACTGGAGGAGGTGGACATTAATGGCTGTGTGATGTCTGACTCACTACTTTACACTGTTACACACACACATATATGTGTGTGTGTGTGTGTGTGTGTGAACAGTAATGAAGCTTCATTGATTTATTTATTTTAGGTTAACTGTTTCCTCAGTCTCCGATCAGCTGTTCAGTTATATATTAATCCGCTCTGCTGGAATCTCTCCGGTGGTGAACAGGTTAAATGCAGATGCGAGGAAGCTGATTTCTGAGCTGGGGAGCTCTGCTGTCCAGTCGCTGGCCTTCAGGGATAACTGGGTGTTTGTTGGCGGGAAAGGAGCAGCGGTGAAGAGCAGCTTCGAGAAGGTAACGAGCTCGTATTGATCCATCTGAACCTGTTTAACCTGAATGCTCTTACACAGAGTTTAGTAATGTCATGAAACAGGGAGAAACAGCTAGCTTAGCATAAAGACTGACAACACGGGCGTAACTGATAGCTTAGCATAAAGACTGGAAACAGGTGAAAACAGCTAGCTTAGCATAAAGACTGGAAACAGGTGAAAACAGCTAGCTTAGCATAAAGGCTGGAAACAGGGAGAAAATGCTAGCTTAGCATAAGAACTGGAAACGGGTGGAAACAGCTAGCTTAGCATAAAGACTGGAAACAGGTGAAAACAGCTAGCTTAGCATAAGGACTGGAAACAGGGAGAAAATGCTAGCTTAGCATAAGAACTGGAAACGGGTGGAAACAGCTAGCTTAGCATAAAGACTGGAAACAGGGAGAAAATGCTAGCTTAGCATAAGGACTGGAAACAGGTGGAAACAGCTAGCTTAGCATAAGGACTGGAAACAGGTGGAAACAGCTAGCTTAGCATAGGTTAAATGACGAGACAAATAACAGCATCAGATCTACAAACGTGTTTCTGTTCCAGCTCATGAAGAACGACAACGCAAAGAACAAATACAAGAACTGGCCCGAGATTATCGACCTGCAAGGGTGCATCCCCAAATACCTGAACTGACCCGCCGCCTCAGCCCGAAGGAGCGTTTCTTCCAACCGCAGGAACGAGAAGCCGGAGAACCCGAACGTGTTTGTTCTATAAGAACACGAGACTCTGAGGGCAGCAGAGCGTGAACCTCAGAGAACGTTTGACGCTATGAACCAAAGCCTGGTGTGTAAACTGATATCTGTCTGACCTGAGGAGCCAGTTACTGCGTCATTACAGGTAAATACAGAGAACCTGAACACTGACGTCTGTCACTGCGGTAAAACACTTTCATTTTTCTTCTGGATCAAACATCTGTCCTCGAAACATCAGAGTCAGAGAGCCAAACGTTCCTACAGATGTTTTACATTCAGCATCTTCTACATAATAAAAGACTCGATGCAGCCGACGACAAACAGAATCCTGCAGCAGAAGTCAGGGACTGTCAGGCTCCACCCACACAACTACGTCTTCTTTAAAAATGGAGCTTTAAAACAAAAACGATCTCCGTCCTCACCAGCGTTTCAGCTGCTTCCTGTTTCCATGATTCACATTTTCAGTCATTTTAATATAGACAGAGATCAGTTCTGATACGCAGCTGAAACGCTGGTGAGGACGGAGGAGGGTTCAGTTTAGTGTGTGAACGTAGGCATGTGGGCGGAGCCTGAGGCTCATCAAACTTCCCTACAGACGTTGGACATTTAGCATCTTTTACTTCAGTCGGTCACAAACGTTTTCACATCAAAGACCCCTGAACTGACGCAAGTTTGACCCCCGGACCCCCATCAGATAAAAGTTAGACCCCCGGACCCCCATCAGATAAAAGTTTGACCCCGGGACCCCCATCAGATAAAAGTTAGACCCCCGGACCCCCATCAGATTAAAGTTAGACCCCCGGACCCCCATCTGATAAAAATTAGACCCCCGGACCCCCATCAGATAAAAGTTTGACCCACATCAGATAAAAGTTTGACCCCTGTTCTACTTTGCAAAAAAAGACACGGCTCGATGCAGCTGCACCAACGAGAACCGAATCCTTCAGGAGATCAGCGTCCCTGCAGCAACGTCCCAACTCTTGGATGTTCCCGATCCTCTGCAGGCAGGGCTGGACCGGTAATCTGGCCCGGTGGGCCGACGCCCCTTTGGGGCCAACGATCGGCCCGTAAAACACGGACAGCGGCCCTTTGCTATTTTTCTGAACCGACACTGGGCCGGTCCAATCACATCTCTTACAGAAGAGATTCTGAAATGGGCCTACGAGAACTTTTACTGATTAATCTTCTGTACTTTTACTTAAAAGACTTAAATAAGAAGAACGTGCTCGTTGTTTCATGTTCTGTTCACAGAACCTCAGACATCTTCCAGATGAACGTGTTTGTACTAATGAACAAGAAAGACACCATGCGGAGCTCAGCAGTCAGGTGCTGGCAGGATTTAATAATCAGAAATCTAAAACAAGCCACCGCACACTCAGATTACTGCTTTTAAATTCTTATTTTTAAACTTTATTTAACCAGGGAAGTGAGTTAGGAACATAAATTCTTATATTCAGCCACAGCCTGGCAGGAGGAGGCCGTCTCCTTCAAAGAGGGACACACGGGAATAAATAATTTCACTCTGCTCTCACAGCAGGTGTGTCTGCATCACATGACCTGTAATCCCACTTTTATAAAAGTGAAAACAGAAACGTGTTACACAGAATTCTCTGATACAAAAGTCATAAAAATGATAAATATAGAAAAACAGACATGAGTCACAAGAATTGCATCATTTCTCATAAATCCATAAAAATGAACTATGAAGAACCTCAGAACAGGTAACCTGCAGGTCTCCCTCTGTCCACGGTGCCTCAGGTCTCCCCAAGGCTGAAGGATCGTTGTGACAGAAAGAAGTCCATCAGGCTCAGTCGTGGTCTGTGAAGCCCCCCCCCTCTCAGATTTGGGTCTCACTCTTTCAGTGCCAGTAAATCTGAGGGAAGCTTGTGTGTACAGGACGCGTGCAGCTCGGGTTGTGATGTTTAACACCTGTCTCTTGCAACACACCCGGACTCTCACCTGAACAAACACGTTCGTGCCTCACTTGTGTTCGTCACATCCTCCTCACGGCTCCTGTTCACGCTCGGATGAATAAAAACACTCAGCCGTCTTAAATTAGTGGGTTTATTACAGTTGTGGTTCCAGGAAGCCGACTCCACAAAACGGCGTCAGCTTGATAACCGCAGCAGCAGATAATCTCCCTGCCAGCGTCGGAGAGACGGCCTGCAGGGCTGAACAAGAAAACAATAGTGATAATTACCTCAATATAATTTTCCTCAATAACAAATGTTCAATAAATGTTTTGATTTTACTCATTTGAATCACAAACGAATCAGCACTTAATGTTCTAAGATCTGTATCTCGTTAAGGAAAACAGATTTACTTAATTTTCCTCTTGCATATTTGTTGAAAACAGATTTAATCATAATAGTTCTGAATGTTCTGCCTCAGGTTTGTGAGTTGATCCACTGTTTGTTCTGAGCAGAGAGAAAAGTTTTAAACCACATTAACTTTCACTCAGGAGCAAAAATCAGCCTTTAAACCTGGAAGAAAAAATGATTTGACATTTATCCTGATAATTATCGACACCGAATGAGATGAAATTTATTAACCTTTTGGCCGCATCGCCCAGCTGGATTTAGCTGTCATGTCTTTTTCTCTAAAAACCAAAATCCAGTCAGAACGAGGCACCAAAGAGGAAATCTGAAAGTAGTGAGACGCCTCAAGGTCTTCAGACTCTCTGAACCTCCAACTGCCTCTAACAGATGATTTAACAGGGATTTCAGTCATTTCACCGCACCGACTCTGTTCCATGAAAAATCAACCAAAGTGTTGTTGTCTTAATCCACATATAGATGTCATGTTACTAATCACATCAGAGACAGTAAACTGCAATATTAGTTTATTTCCAACACTGGTCTTTGGTTTACTTCATAAACTTCTAATTCATTTATTTTTTAGTCTGTTTATCTGGACTTCTGTCTTTGTGCTGCTGCAACAGCTGAATCTCTCCTCTGAGGATCAATAAAGGTTTCTGATGTTATAACCGTGTATGTTGTCTTAACTTGATGTTTGCTGTGAGGGCGGCGGTGAGGGGACACGTCGCTGTACGTTTTAAGGCAAAGGTTTCTTTATACTTTTGCTTTGTTACAATGTTTTAAATTTATTATTAATATGAAACTACATGTTCAAAGTCTATGAAGTTACTCCTCTCTGGTCACCTTAAACCGTCACCAAAATGACAAAGTTATTCTATTATAGTCGAGGGTGTGTGGCGTCACTAAAGACAAAACTGATGTCTTATTTCAAGGAACATGTGGCTAGAAGAGTTTGTTAATTTTAAATCCAAGCCTGAAGCTGCAGGTTCCATCATTAATATTTCTATAAAGTGATTCAACAAACTGTCCAGATGAAAACAAATCGCGCTTCTCACTTTCAATTTCAAACCTATTATACAGACAAATTAACAGAAAATAATATGCAGATTTTTCTGATGATGAAAATCTGAAATAATCAGTTGCAGCTGTTAAAATATTAAATTGATCTTTATTTACTCGAGAGGCCGTAGAACTGTTATTTATGACGTACAGTCTCAGTTTATGACCCCAGTACAAACTGTAAAAAATCACGTCACTTCCACGGATTTATAATTTCATTTATTTATAATTTGCAGATTTAAAATCGAGTTTTAAATCACGTTGTTGCTGATTTTTCACCAGTTTCCGTGTCAGTTCAGATGTTGCGGAGGAAAGACGAGGCTTGTTTCTGCACGAACATATTTCTATGAGGGCCTTCAACCCCGTGTCTGATTGGCTACACCTACCGCCAATGACCATAAAGCAAAGGAGGCGGAGACCTGATTGGCTGCCCCAGCGTCACGTCAGCCAGGAAACAGAAAAGAAGAAGAAGCTGATTGGCGGAAGGAGTAAACAAAGTGTTAATGGCGGCGGCGCCGTGTGTCAGTTACAGTGTAGAAATGTGTTCTGTTTCTTTCACTGTGGATTCGGTTTGATTCGGTTTGACTCGGTTTATGTGGCCAGTACCGGGTCTAAAATGGCCACGTTAGTCCTGGATAACGGAGCCTACACGGCGAAAATAGGATACAGTCAGGAGAAAGTCAGGTAAGTTCAGTTAGCGCGGAAGCTAACGGCAAAGCTAATGATGACAAACGGCGCTTTTGTTCGGATGAAACCAAACTCCGTTCAAAAAGCGGCAGGTTTAATGTTTTCAGTGAGTTTTAATAAACAAACCGGCGATGCAGAAGACGACCGAGGACCAAGTGTGAAGCTTCAGGGCTCACACTGAAATTCGGCACATAGTGAACAAACAGACTGATGTTTAATACTCAGAGCCAACATCAAACCTCAGAGTGTGTTTATTAAACACATTTTATTTTCACCTTAGAGTCAACTTGGTTAAAGTAAAAAGGTAAAAAGGACAGTCAGTGTTTTTTTTTTCCTTTTAGATAAAAACTTAGTGCTGCAGATTATTTGGAGCTTATGTTCCTCCCGGTGCTCAGTCAGGTTTAAGTTGGATGTAGTCAGTTAACCATAAACTGAAACGCTGAAGCTTGAAATCACAGCCTGAGCTCTAAACGTGATCTTCTCCCCAGTAAGATCCTGTTGTGTCACTTGTATTTAAACATAATCGCTCTCTTCAGCAGCTCGGATCCTGAAGTCAGTGTCTCAGTGTGACCTCCTCCTCCTTCGTTTGTCTCTTTCTCCCTCAGCGTCATCCCAAACTGCCAGTTTCGCTCCAAGACGTCCAGGTTAAAAACCTTCACAGCCAATCAGCTGGATGAGATCAAAGACCCTTCAGGTCTCTTTTACATCCTCCCGTTCCAGAAGGTGAGAGAGCGAAGCCCCGTGAGGAGGCTGCGGCGTTACAGAGATCATCTCTCACCGGCTGTCCTGTTCTTTGTCTTCAGGGTTATCTGGTCAACTGGGACGTCCAGAGGAAAGTGTGGGACCATCTGTTTGGAAAGGAGATGTTCAAGGTTTAAAGTTTGCTTCATGTTTGTCCACAGTGTCTTTTCTTTGTTTCACGCTCTCTGCTAATCTGATCCGGTTTCATCCCGTCTGCGTGTTCTGGGTCCAGGTGGAGTTTGCAGACACCAGCGTCATCATCACTGAGCCGTACTTCAACTTCACCTCCATTCAGGAGTCGATGAATGAGATCCTGTTCGAGGAGTACCAGTTCCAGTCGGCTCTCAGAACAAACGGTGAGACGTGTATCAGACCTGGAGTCAGACGTGAAGTTGTGTTTCTGTACGTTCTGACGGTGAAGTCTGAATGTTTGTTCTCCAGCGGGTTCTCTCAGCGCTCATCACTACTTCAGCACCAAACCCTCTGAGCTGTGCTGCTTGGTGGTGGACAGCGGATTCTCCTTCACCCACATCGCCCCCTACTGTCGCAGCAAGAAACTGAAGGAGGGCATCCGCAGGTCAGAGGACAGCAGCAGCATCGACGGTAAGAACAACAACAACATGCTGATTCATTATTCTGCCTTCCAGGATCAACGTAGGAGGGAAGCTGCTGACCAATCACCTGAAGGAGATCATTTCCTACCGGTACGTTCAGCTCGCCCTCCTCTGCTCTCTGAGCCTGTTTGGTTTTTAAAAAGCAGAACGAGTCATTAAACGGAGGTTAAGCCTGAGACGTGGTTCAGAATAATCTCTCTCTCTCTCTCTCTCTCGCTCTCTCTCTCTCTCCCCTCTCGCTCTCTCTCTCTCGCTCTCTCTCTCTCTCTCGCTCTCTCTCTCTACTCTCTCTGCATATACTATATATATATACTCTATATATATATATATATATATATGCTCATATATATATATATATATATATATATGCAATATATATATATATATATATATATATATATATATATATATATATATATATATATATATATATATATATATATATGTATATATATATATATATATATGTATATGTATATATGTATATATGTATATGTATATGTATATGTATATATGTATATGTATGTATATGTGTATATGTATGTAATATGTATATGTATATGTAGCAATATATGTATGTATATGTATGTATGTATATGTATGTATGTATGTATGTATATGTATATGTATGTATGTATGTATGTATATATGTGAATATGTATATGTATGTATATGTGAATATGTATATGTATATATGTATATGAATATATATGTATGTATATGTATATATATATATATATGTATATATGTATATATATATATATATGGTCATTGAGCTGGTCGTGGATGGAGCTCGTGTGATCGGCCAGGTGAGAGGTCTGCTGGATCTCGGCGGTTTTACGGGGACGTGGAGTGGCGGTGGTTCAGATTCACCACAGAGCACTCAGCCGGAACGGGTTGGATCAGCTGTCAGTCACTGGATCAGTCTGTTAGGTCGACCGCACAAGTCCGATTAGACGTCTGTCCTCGTCCTCTGTCCAAAGGCAAAACAATCCACCTAGCAGCTCGTCTGAAGCTCCCTGATTAACACTTTACATCTGGTCTGTGATGGTACAGTGGATAACACACATGCCTTTGGTGTGAGAGACGCGGGTTCAATCCCCCACTGTGACCCATCCACCAGAGGCGTGTGACCTGTATTGATTCACTGTGTTAGTGCCGCTGTTTTGGCGTGCTGGGTACTTCCTGTCGGCCGGGTAGCCTCGCAATGCTGCCAATCACAGAGCTTACGGTCCGCGTCCACTTGACGAGTACATTTTTGAGGAGGTGCACGCCAGGCGACGGCGTAGCCCCGTCACTCACGCCGTCGACTCGACGCAGAAATATAAATTACACTTCAGCCGCTTTGGATAAAAGCTGAACGAATAAATGTAAACTCCTCCTGGCTGTATTTAAACAGGCCTTTAAGTCCTTTATTCATCTGAATAAATTACACTTCGGTGCTCATTGTGTCTGTAAAACAAAGTGATTTAAACAGTGAATTGTGGAGAATCTAACTGTGCGCATGTCCAAACTGAGGACGTCTCCAAACCAGTTAGCCCAAACTAATACCAGTAAACCACAGTCACAGGCAAAACAATAAATCCACCTTACATTCATTTAATAAACACATTTAATCTGCTAACAGCTGTGAAACTGAGAGGACGTCCAGGACGGACGAGGCTTTGCACAATTATTAAATGAATTCCTTAGTTTTCTTTCCAAACTCTCAGGTGTGAAGTTAAAGGTGGTCTCTGTCTGTACAACAAGTTTATATTGAAAAACTAAACACTTATTGATGGTTGACCTTTTGAAACGGCCCCTAATGGCGACTCGGGGTCTCGCTGCTCATACCTTTACAGCCCGATATCGAGTGGAATCAAAACGTCTCCGGTCAAAGCACAACTTCAGTCTGGATACTTTTTGTAACCAGACGGCAGCAGAAAATGACTCTTCGTATAGTTTTGCTTGCAGCCAAACACACAAACAAACCGAAGGAAAAAGAAGAGCAGCTTTTCCTCCTGATGTTCCTGCAACATTAACTATAAAAAGGCCTCAGTCCGGCTGATTCTAGCAGCCGCTCGCCTTCAGCTGCGTCTCAGGCTGCTCGTCACTGATGCAGTTTATCAGGTTTCCTTTGGTTTCATCTTCTGGGATCATTGAACTCTTCTCTGGACATTTTTATTTGCTGTTCTCATCACTTGTCTCCGATCGATCGGCTGATTTTCCTGACGGAGCCTCCGGCTGCAGCTGCTTTGATCGGCCGGTGTGACAGTTTAACTGGTAGCAAAATTAACTGGTGACAGTCCCAGATGTGTCGTAGGCGTGGCTTCAGGATCCACTGACTGCAAACCAGGAAATACGTTCCGATAACTTTGTTTATCTACGTAATGTATTGTTATGATATCTGCTTCTGAGTGGAGTTTGCAGGCTGCATCGTTAGCTGCATGATGATCCACAGGGGCCTTTCCCACCTGTAGATTAGTTCAAAGCGAGTTCAAACAAAGTCATTGGAACGTATTTCCTGGTTTGCAGTCAGTGGATCCTGAAGCCACGCCTACGACACATCTGGGACTGTCACCAGTTAATTTTGCCACCAGTTAAACTGTCACACCGGACGTGCAGCTTCTCTTTCCTCTGAGTCTGAGTGACGTGTTTAAACAGAACTTTCTCCTTTTATTCTTGTGACTGTCGTCTTTTTGGAGGTTTGACTCACCACTGAAGGAAAAATCTTTCAACTCAGTTTATTGATGGAAAGTTAATAAAATAATTTTCAGTTGTTTATTTGGTCACTAAACTGTTTCTCTCCTCATTCAAATGCAAAAAAACTCCAAGCTGCAGTCTTTCCTCCTAAAATACCACCAGAGAGGACGAAGTAACCAGGACGAGGAGAGATTCAGTTTCCCAAAACGTTTGTGTAGCAGTAATTTAAAATAGATCACCCTGCTCGTCCATGACAACAATAAAAATAAAAACAGGCTGCATTTTCTGGAAGCTGTCGAATGAAGAACTCTGCTGGTTTCGGTCTCACTTCAAGGTCACTGGCTTTGGTTCTGGTATTGTACAATTTTAAACGATACCCAACCCGTCTCCCTGACTCCTCCTACAGCAACAGGAGCGTTGGACAGACGTTCGTCGTCACCTTTGGTGATCGGGTGATCAAACTGAATCTCCAACAGAACTGGGAGACATTCAGGCTTTGACTCGGAGCTGCTGGAGGAAACAGCAGTTGTAGCTAACCCCCAGCCAGAAAATGGTGAAGCGTACTGATGTTTCCAGAAGCCTTTATTTATGTTCAGCCGTCAACCTTGTTTGAACACAAATCTAGTTTCTCTTTCCTTAAACCCATTCTTCTTGAAACACCGTAAGAGCTACAGGACAGATAAATAACATAAAATTAGCTCTTACGAACATAAACATTACTCAAAGGCCACTGTTAATAAAAACCTTTCTGTGACGTTACCTTCATCAGTAATAACAATGCTCAAAAGCTTATATCAGCACAATTTCACGTGACAAAGAAATAATACATTAAACACTTCTAGGCAGTTAAATTGTGTAAACTACGTATTAATGCACATAAACATTAAACAAATCAAACACAAAATACCTTGTTCCCGTTCCAGCTAGGTGCTTAATTATCCCTTTTTAAGAGCCTTTATACGATACAGGAGCAACATGTGTTTTCCTCCTTACTTCCGTGAGTACGTCTCTAAAACCAGTCCCCCCCTAGGGAGCGAAATTAACGTTCCGCTAGGAGGCGCCAAAATAAAGGACTCTATTAACAGAGGAAACTAATAAAATAAAGCTCTGACGTGGTCGCCTTACACTTTCCTTTGTTTGAGTTTGTTACAGCAGTCACACTAACTTCACCTGGTTTCTATCTTCTCCTATCAGACCAGAACCGGTACCTTCAGTACCTCGCAAGACCAGTACGGACCTGTTTTCAGGAGGCTAACTGGGAGCAGAGGGCGAGACGGCCAAAAATCTCATCACGATAAATGTCTAATCATTATTTCTTTCAAGTTAACAGGCTGATTTTGGCTTTTTGAAGAAATCAGATCGTTAACTGTGGTTTTAAACTTTTATCTGAGCACGAACATTCAGAACAATAAATAAAAAACAGTCCCGTTTCCTCAACAAAATAAATATCTTAATAGAAAAATGAGTCTGTTCTTGATCCAGATGACTGAAGTTCTGTTTGCTCAGTGTTTCAGCAGGAAGTCGCTGATGAAATGATTGACAGGTGTTTTGTGCGGTCTGTCGTCAGGATGAAGGGGGAAGAAAACTCTGTGATGAGGGATTATGTTCTTCCAGATTTCAGCTCCATCAAAAAAGGCTTCTGCAAGGTGAGAAAACCTTTTTCACAGAGGGACACGTTTGTGTTCAGGCGTCCTGCCGCCGTCCTCACGCGTCTTTCTGTCCACCAGCCACGAGAGGAGATGGTCTTCAGTGGAAAGTACAAGACAGGAGAGCAGATCTTGAGGTTGGCCAACGAGCGCTTCGCCGTCCCTGAGATGCTCTTCCACCCGTCGGACATCGGCATTCAGGAGATGGGCGTCCCAGAGGCCATCGTGCACGCCATCCAGTCCCTGCCAGAAGGTCAGACCTTTGACCAGCCGGGATCTGAAAGAGGCCTCTCTCGGGCGTCAGAGGAAGTTTATCAAAATGTGTTGATGAACAGCTGATGTGTCTCCTGTCTGTCCACCTTTAGTTCCATTTTCACGGCTACAGCGTGTTTGTGTGTTTTCTGCCTGCAGACATGCAGCCTCACTTCTACCAGAACATCGTCCTGACTGGAGGAAACATTTTGTTCCCCGGCTTCAGAGAGCGACTGGAGGCGGAGCTGCGATCGCTCGCCCCCGCCCACCTGCCCGTGTCTGTCCTACAGCCTGCAAAGTAAGTTCAGCCTGGTTTATAGCTGGACGTCCTTCGTACACAGGAAGCTGCACTGACGTCTCCTCAGAAATATACTGACACCTTTAACACAAGGCCTGTCTCGGCCTGTCTCAGCGTGTCTCAGCGTGTCTCGCCTGTCTCAGCGTGTCTCGGTCTGTCTCGCCCTGTCTCGCCCTGTCTCGGCCTGTCTCGGTCTGTCTCGGTCTGTCTCGGTCTGTCTCGGCCTGTCTCGGCGTGTCTCAGCGTGTCTCGGCCTGTCTCAGCGTGTCTCAGCGTGTCTCGCCCTGTCTCGCCCTGTCTCGCCCTGTCTCGGCCTGTCTCGGTCTGTCTCGGCCTGTCTCGGCGTGTCTCAGCGTGTCTCAGCGTGTCTCGCCCTGTCTCGCCCTGTCTCGGTCTGTCTCAGCGTGTCTCGCCCTGTCTCGGCCTGTCTCGCCCTGTCTCGCCCTGTCTCGGCCTGTCTCAGTCTGTCTCGGCGTGTCTCCAGGTGTTGGGGAGTTCTCCTGCACATATTTTAAAGTAGTCTGGCACCTCGAGGGTCTCAGACGGAGCCATGTGACGCCTGATCAGTGTCCTCAGGTGATGTCAGATGAGTCTGAGCTGAAGACAAGTTTGAAAAGTTAGAAGGAAGTGAGGTCAGCAGACGTCTGCAGCTGCTGGTCATCTCCCCGACAGGCCGCTGGCTACATGAGGTGCTGCTAGTACCACACCACAACCTCTCACAGGACAATCAGGGAGAGCTGCATTGTGGGTAATGTAGGCGGCAGGTTTTGAGTTAGCTGGTTAATCTGATTCTGCTGCATCGATTTCCGTCCTTGTTTTTAAAACAGGACTTTCATGGTGGGACTCTTCACTTTTTTCACATCTGACTAACGTTCACTGACATGATAGTCAAACACGAGCTGCAGGCAACTGTCCGTTAAGTCGGACACGTTCTCCTTCCCGTAGAGCGCGAGAGCCTAAAGCGATGGCTGAGTCAGGATCAGGCTAAAGGGGGTTCCCTCTCGGTGCAGCCGGCTGCGGTCGCCGTGCTCCCGTGAGGTTTTAATGTCACGTGATGTGTGAATTCTGAGCAGCGTGTATGACGTAGTCTCATATTTAGAAATGAGACCAGGCAAACTAGAAGTTACCGGGACGTCGCTCCAGTTTCCACTGTCCCTTTTTTCACAACCAGTGAAAACGGTTCCACTGGGGAAGATAACTGAAGCACGAGACATCGTCTAAACTGTAAATCTGACCTGAGCTTCAGTCTGATTCTGTCCCACAGCCGTCATCAGGCCCTGCGCACACAGTTTAGTCTGAGGGAAGGATAAAAGAGGACATCTCAGCTTAGTCCTGTTTGACTAATAAAGTCTACGTGTTCGTAACGTTTCTGCTTTCACCGTCTTGTTCCGCAGTCCGATCTGTTATTCCTGGGAAGGAGGGAAGCTGCTGTCCCACAACCCGGACTACGACGAGATGGTGGTGACGCGAGAGGACTACGAAGAGAACGGACACTTTATTTGTGAAGAAAAGTTTGATATCTGACTGAAGATTATTCTGCTTCATCATCGACGTGAAAACAAACCTGCATCTGAAAAGAAAAAACCTGCCAGCTGTTTAAATTCTGATTCACTTAAAGAGGTTTCAAACACACAAAATCAGAAACTAAATGTTTTTCTACAGCAGTTTTATTTTATTTCACTCTGTTTTCTGAGTCTGTGCCGGTCAAAAGGTTTTCTTCTCAGTAAATTATGAAACTGCATCTCGTTAAGGCTGCTTGTGATTCACCAGTAGGATTTAATTAATGCAAAAAATATTTCAACGCTCATTAACCTTTTTTAAATTGCAGTTGTCTCATCTCTTGTTTTTGGCCACATGCTGTTTTTTATCTGCCTTTTTTAAAAAGATGTTCCTCAGAAACATAAAGTAATCTGGTCCGAAGCAAATTTGTGGAAACTCTTTTCATTTTATTTATAAAAGTTTTTCCGTGGCTGCGTCTTACAGGTACAAACATCTGGAGTCATTTGTCTCCTGTAGTTTACAGATTGATCTGATCTAAAAGTCTTGAAGTTTGTCCGTGCAGGTGATTTTGTTGACAGTTTCAGTCGTCCTGCGCTGGATGTTTGTCTGCAGACGTTTCTGTGTGCTGGATTTCTTTCTAACAGCCAAAAGTTTTTTTAAGACAAATTCTTTCTGAGCTTCAGTGGATCTCGGATTTTACACACGTACAAAGTGATGAATTATTGTTTATTCCAAATATTTTCATCTTCTCTTTTAGGACTGAATGATTTTCAAAAGTCTAATTTTTGCTTATTTTTTACTTTTACTGCAACGATATGATTTGTGATATCAGAGGACTGATCATTATTCTTATCTTCACTGAAGAAGCAGATTAAAGTGATTCTGCTGTAATTTTTCACGGGAACGAAACAAAGATGTTCTTTAATCTGTAGAATATAATGTGCAGGCCGGGACATTTCTGCAGCACGACACTGGTTAATTTCAAAAGTTTTTTTTGGCACCTTTCACAAATATTACGGCTACTGTGGTTAAAAAACTGAAGTAGGCCACATTGTGATTAATTATTCAGCCCTGGTCTCTTTAGCAATTTAAAAAAATACTGGCCAGAAAAAGTATATTTTGGACGACGACACAGGACGAAGGTTCACAGCCAAGTTCCATCTTTTTTTAATAAAATAATATTGAGTTTCTTTCTCAGTTTAGTGTAAAGCTGTTGTAGAACATCTGCACGTGGAGATAATTTATGTTAGTGGTAGCAACAAACTTCTGTTTTGATCACTTTGTCATAAATTGTTTAACCAAAGTTCAGATCTATCGACAGTTTAGTCACTAATGGCTCAAATATTTATGGGTCAGTTACAGGATGAAATAAAAACAAAAGGGAAAAAATATTTTGGTAAAAAGAAAACAGGGTTTAACACGACTGTTTACAATCTCTTATGTATCTAACGTGAATTTTCCTGCTGTAACTAACTGCATGTGGGAACATTTACTGATCAACAATATTAGAGTTTTTGGAGTTTTTAGTCAATTAGAATAAAAACCCCACCGTGTTCTACATTTCTGCACCTTTTACCAAAAATATTCTTCTATATTTTTTAAGTGCTTTCTCCCGCACACCGAGCTCCTGCTTCCCTTTAGTGAGACATGTTCAGACATCTGGGCTGAAAACTGAAGCTCAGACAGACAATAATGCAGAGAGGGTTTCATGATGACAGTAAATGGAAACCAATTCTTCCAGGATTGTTGAACAAAATGTAAAATGCTCAACAATGACTCAAGTGGAAGAGGCTGCACTAAATATGATGAGTTTACTCTTATTAATTAATTTTTTAAACTAATATTTGTTAATAACGTTGAGGTTTGGACTTCAGGTTGGACACTTGGGGCTCTGAGAAACTGTGACGGCAAAATCTTTAAAAAACAAATAATCAATCGATTAATGTAGAAAATAATCAGCAGATTGATCCTGAAGCTGCACTCCGATACTAAACATTTAATTTAGGAAAAGCAGTAATATTACTATACTTTTACTATAGTAAATGATCCAAGTACTTCCTCTGCCTCGGATGTACTCGGGTTCACTCGGGCCCACCGGTCCTTTGACCCGAAGCCCCTCGGTGTAGTTGTGGCGGGAATCGAGCAGAAATTCGACGCGCTAGCTAGTTAGCTTCAGTTTGTGTTGCAACCAGTTAAGCCTGATACTAAAACTAACTTAATTAGTCGCTGGACTCGAGGATAGAGGTGGCCTTGGTTTAAATAATTACCTAAAATTAAGCTGTATCGGTCAGTTAATCATTTGTCGAACAGTAGCAGCATTATAGCTAGAGCCATTAGCAGCGAGGCTAATCTGACGTTAGCAGTTAGCTGGGTAACATTAGCCGGCAAATATCCAGGTCGTGTAAGTTAGTCTTGCTAGATTTGGTTTGAAGGATGGCAACAGCCAGAAGACAGATGAAGAAGAAACATCCAGAGGAGAAACCAGATAAAAAAGTGTTTGATTTCACTCAAGAGGATGAAAAGAAAGAGCTGAGCGGCTCAGAGGACGATGTTAGAGGACGTAAGTGTAACTAGCTGTTAGCTGTTAGCTACCCGCTAATCCAAGAACATTAACTTTGAACTTCTGATTAATGTCACAAGATGAAACTCCGATAGTGGACAAGTTGGCCAAGAAGAGACCTGCAGCTGACTTTGAAGAGGAGGCGAGCTGTGCTGTCGGGTATTTCACATTAATACCGTTTTATTACAGCTTCATTTAGCTAAAATAACATTTAATGTGTGCTGGTTATCTTAAAGTTACACTTCGGCATTTAAGGGGAAAGGGAAACTCGTCCTTTTTTCATTGTCACAAATAGAATAAGGTTTTTACAAATCAGAGACTGTGTTTTAAAGAAAATTTAGCTTCTCTGGAATAATCTAGTCCAGATTTGACAGCTCCAGACCTAGTGGATTATGATCTAGACCTGGTCTAATGTGGTCTACATGTGGGAAAAAAACATATAAATCATCCCTTTTTTGTATTTTCACAAACAGAATAAAGGTTTGCAAATCTCAAACTCCGTTTTAAAGAAACCTTAGCCTCTCTGGGATAATTAAGTCCAGATTTTTCAGAACTAGGCACAGTGATGTGGAGTTTCTCTTACCTTTTCCAGTACCCGCAGAATCGGAAACTGCAAATCGAAACCTAACTTTAGCTTCATTTCTCTCATCACACTTTCAGAAATGAGGTACAGTCCATGTTGGAGAAATTCGGAGGTAAGCAGCACTGTGCAGGTGTGTGCCTGTTTGGTTTTCTCCTGATTGTAGCATTAGGGTAATTAGTAAGTAATAAAGCTTGACAGTGAAGGTTTGTAGGGTTTTTTAGTCTGATTTTAACAAAAATATTGGTGGTTTTATACTGTAGTCCTTGTTAAGAAAATATTAACACCTGTAAATATTAGCAGACTGTCATTAACATGTTAAATTAGAAAACACTGTAGAAAAACAGTGGGATCAGCATCAAAACTCGCATGTTGTATTGGTATTAAAAGAAGTGTGACCATATCCAGTTGTTGTCCTTAGTGCGACAGAAACATATGGACTGTTGTGGTATTTGTCTCCAGCTGATATCAGTAAGGTGATGCAGGCCAAGAAGAAACGTCTGGAGTGTCTGACGAAGAACTACATGAAGGGAAGCCAACACAAACTGGAGCAGCTGTGGAACAACTATCACAGCCAGAGGTTTGACTTTCTCCTTCCTGGGACTTCAGGGAAACCACAAAACCTGATTCAGCTATTGATATCTGCAGCTGGTTTGACAAGACCGACAAGATGTCTGTGAAGATTCTCAGTCATCCAGGTCAGAGTTATCCAAAGAAGGTTAAGAAGGTTAACCTTCTTTGGATAAAGACTGACAACTGACAGTTAAAACGCCAGAATATATGAAATGTAAAATGAATTGAATGAATGAAAGTTACGACATGATGAACATGAGCATTGGGCCAAAACTAATGATTATTTACATTACCATTCTATCTTCTGAGATAAGATATAAATGTTAACAAAGTCTAAATGGCCCTCACAACTCTACACCACAGCTTATAAGTGTGAGATGTGTGTGTCTGCAGGCAGAAGATGACTCAGCAGTACTCATCGCAGGTGTCCTCTGCGCTGCAGCAGTGGGAGGCTGAAGCCCAGCGAGCTGAGGAGCAGGAGGAGAAGCTCAACGTTAGTTCACTTCTTGCTTCATTGGTCAGGTAGCACCTCAGGTTTGATTGGAGCTGGATGATTATTCAGGTTCTCTTGACTACTTTTCCCATGTCGGTTATTTTGGTGTTTTAATTTTATTAATATTTTCTCACTGTGTGTGTTCTTTCACCATAAAAATATACTACCGCATGTGTGGTCATGTGACTCCGTCCCGTCCAGTCCGGCTCAGCTGCCAGACCGGAGTCTGAAGCTCAGGGAGATGTTAGCCGGCGCTAACTGCCTTCACTTTCCAGCAGCTGGGGGAACAACAGACTTTTATTAACGGACACACTGACCTACACTGTACGTCTCTCTGCCCTTAAAAGACTTCACTTCATGGTGACACCAGGCCGGCAGAGAGCGATCGCCGCTTCGCTCACAGAATCCTGGGATCTACCATCAGTGATCACACCTGCTGCACATCCGCTCTGCTTCCCCTTTTCGCGATGAAGACTTCTTCTCGGGAGAAGTTTAGGGCAGCTCCAGTGTTTGTACCACCTCCACCATAAGGCAGGATACTAATGAACCGCAGGATATCAGTCTTGCCGTTGAACGTGTTTAGATAGACGTGCGCCGTGGGCCCGTCTCTGTACGTAACGACACACAGTGGAACTCTAGCCGGACTGAGACTCACAGTCGAGGGAAGGAAAGCGGACCAGCCAGAAGTTTGTGGGGCCAACGCATCAACGATGAAAACGATGTCTGCCACATTGGCTCCTTTGCAATCTGTGAAAAAGTGTGATTAGTTAACTTGGATCTGCCACTTATTATATATTCAAGAAAAAACAACTTCCTGCTCTGATAACAGCACGTGTCACGTAGATGTTCTCTGAAGACTGAGGAGAGGAAGGTAGCCAAGCATCGCGTGTTACCGCTCTCGATATTAATGATTATTCAGCTGCAGAGATGTACCGAATGAAGGGGGAACCCGTCTGTTATGTGCACGTCAACAAATCGTTATCACTAAACTTTTAGATGTTAGTAGCTCTGACTTCAACGACGCTGTTTCTTCTGTGTAGAATCTGTTCAGACAGCAGCAGAAAATCCTGCAGCAGGCCCGAGTGGTGCAGAACCAGAAGCTGAAGACTGTCCGAGAGCTGTACGAGCAGTTTGTGAAGGTGAGGGGTGTTTTCAGACCTCATGTTGTTCCCCTGACAACTGCAGAAAGAAATGGAGGCCTTCAGAAAACCATCCGACAGAAGCGTCGTACATGTTTGTGTTGTGTGATGCATGTGGACAGTGGAGAGTTTATTTCAAAATGAAGACATGTAGTTATTAGATGCAGAAGTGCAAGAAGCAGGATCCTGTAATGGAGCTGGACGTGTTTGGCTTTGACTCTCCTCATTTTCTCAGACAAAGAAGTCAAACCGAAGCTTTTTCTGTATTTTCTCCAGAACATGGAGGACATGGAGAGCAGCCACGAGGCTTTCCTGCAGGGGGGGCGCAGCAAGAGCTGAGGAAGGAGATGGCCACCCTGCAGAAGAAGATCCTCATGGACACGGTGAGTGCAGACAGGACTGATCCACATCGATGTTGATAGCTTCGGGGAAACTGGGAGCACAAACACACAAATGTAGGAACTCGTGAGCTGTTGACGACAAATGGTGTGTGGTTAAAGACTAAATTACTATACATTTAATAATAAAAACATGTCAAATAAGTCATTGCTCTCCATTTGAAAAGAAAGCTGCTTTTCATTGGTCAGAATGGGCATAATATCTGTCAGCTGTTGTTTGTGTTGTTTCACACATAAAAGAAGGGCCCATAAAATACATACAAATACGCCGTTTTGTCGACACTGAAGCTTCTACGCACGGATTCAAACCTTGAGTCATTTCAACACCAACATTTGTGGAAGCAGGTTTAACATCCCAGAAACTTTCCCTTCAGTGGAATCAGTGAAAACACAAACTGTGAGAACAGTAACTCATGACAACAAGCGTCCGTGCAAAACACAACACTCACAGAAGGCCAAGAGGGGATATGATGTCAGAAGGTCATGTGGTCACTTCCTCTTGCACTCCACATTAACGTTGTCGATGTTTGTTTCCACAGCAACAGCAGGAGATGGCCACGGTCCGTAAATCGCTTCAGTCCATGTTGTTCTAGCCTGCTGGTAACCATGGCGAACGAGCTGAGGATGCCCTCTGGGTTGGTCTCGTTTACCTGCTGCGCCTTTTGTTTTTACACAGTTAATGTTTACGTCTGTTACTTTGTCTGCTTGTTTAATAAAAATCTGAATTCACTGTTAAATTCTACCTGTTAGTTCGTGTGAGACGGAGCAGCTGAAGTTGTGCGTTAGAATAAGTTTGGAAAGAGTGGACAGCTCCAAACCCCCAAACAAGTTTCTAGATTATAAATATAAAATAAATACATATTTATCTCCTTTACAAAGACAAAGAGCTGATCAAATGTTCACACTGCAAAATCTGAGGAACCCGGAGAGCCTGAGGTAAATAAATGTTTGTACAGCCCAGTCTGATGCTCCTTGTTTTATTATTTCAAAGTGTTCTGGCTTTATTAAAACGTGACGAGCTGAAACTTTTCACACAGAAATGTTCCGGTTCTGTTACCACCAGCGTTCCCGGCCGTCTGTCTCTGTAACCTGTCACACAGCGCGGCGAGCCGGCGTAACGCCCGGGGAAAGGCAGTGAGAAAGAGGTCCGACTGCAGAGCTCACTGCTGGGGGCCCTTTGCTCTGTAGGGGCCCCGCAGCTAATTTTATCTCCAGCACCCTCAAAAAGAGGTTAATCCAGTCCAGGCTCAGGCTGGTTTTATGGCCCATGTTGGTGCTTAACAGGACACAAACATGAATCTAGAAAAGGTGAAGGGCATTTCAGCCGACCTGATTTCCTCTGGTAGGTTGTTCCAGAGAGGGGGGGGGGATCTAGACCGGGCATTTTCAATAGTGAGTTCACGCAGTTAAAAATAATCTCTCAGTAATCAGCTGTTCTGTTGATCACCCCTGTTTCTGCTTTGCTACACTTTATTGATCACTTTTAAAGCTCTCTCTCTCTTCTGTCTCTAAACCTGTTAGTCCTGTCACGCACCAGCACCTTTGGATCCCCGGGCAGGGCTCTGCTGTCTGTTCCAGAGTCTCCACTGAAAACTAAAGGGGACAGTTTGCGGTCGGGCCCCGAGGCTCTGGAACTGCAGGTTGGCTGAGTCAGTGAATCTTCTAAGTGCCTTTTTAAACATTTTGATATCCGCCAGTGTCAGTTGATCAACAGCAGTGTTGATAACAGTGGTTATTATCTTGTTTTCCAGATAGTCTTTGCTTGTCCGTGAGCTAAATCTGTGAAAAAGTTGGATCTATCGAGATCTAATGGTCATAATTCAAACCCAGCAGACTTATTCAGCACGTTTAGCTTTTATTCAAAACCTGCTCCAGATTTTCTTGCTCATAATTCAGCATAAAACATGAAGAAAATAAAAAAGATGCATAAACACGGGACTGGTTGGCTTTAAGGCTGAAAGTCTTTTCTTGCCAGATCCAGTGAGCAGTTGGGAGCTCGATAAGCTGATGTGTGATATGCATAAATGGCACACTGACAGATGTGTTAATAACAGTGTTCCAGGATTCTGTGGAATTGAATATTTCTTTATTGGAAAACAAAAACTATCTTTGGGGACGACCCGAAACACAAAATTCCATCCTAATTTTTCATATAGTCACGTCAGAAAACATGTTTTAAACCCCACGGACATTATTTTTATTATAATTTGTAAACGTACCTGCCTCCCTGCAAACACACCATCCCTCCCGCTCTCTCTCTGCCTGTCTGAGTCTGATGTTTTATAAAGGAGCAGAAAAGACACACAACTCGTCTTTTCTCTTGATATTTCCAGCCTGATCCCTTTTCGCGGCAGCAGGTGCGCCACATGCAGCTTCTTAATTACGTAGCTTACATATGTCATCATCCATGCTGGTGTTTCATTGTTGACATCGTCCAATGGCAGTTTTGTAGACATCACTCAGTCCTAATTTCAATACATTTCTGTACAGTGCAATTCATTTTGTGACTGCATTTCCTTTGGATGTTTATTTTGATGTCGTGATATAAGACTTAAATTTCACTCACAGTGGTCTTAAAAAGGTCATAAAAAGGTCATAAAGTCTTAGAAAGGTCTTAAAAAGGTCAAAAAAGTCTTAAAAAGGTCTTAAAAAGGTCATAAAAAGGTCTTAAAAAGGTCATAAAAGGTCTTAAAAATCTTTAAAAGGTCTTAAAAGGGTCTTTAAAAAGTCTGAAAAGGTCTTAAAAAGGTCTTAAATTTGACCAGGTGAAACCTGCAGAAACCCTGAACCTGCTAGTATATCATTCTATTTGCCAGAGATCTAATTAGTTAATTTATAATATAACAGAAATTTAACAAATATGTGAACATAAATAAAATGAAAGAACACATTACAGCTTGAAATCGAAACTTTGCTTTCCAAACATTCTTACGGTAAAGAAATCAGTTTTAATGTGTTATATGTTAAATTTAGGATGATGAAGAATTAAAGCAGAGAAGATTCAACATGAAGTTTGATAAGAATAAAAATATATTGAGTCATTATTTTATTAACATTGAATGTTTTTACATTATTTACGCTCATTGCCACAAATACATGTTACTACAGTTATACTGAGTGTTTTTCCTCTCTTTGTTCTTAAAATACGCGTTTTATTGTCAGTTTTCACTGGTTGAGCTTAAAAAGAGAACATGATAAAATATTCCATATTATCAGGTTTGGCATTTCATTCCTTTGTGACATGATGTCCAAACACGTGGACACTTAAATAATTAATTTTGTAAAAAAAAGCACATTTTTGAGTTATAAAAATCTTTAAACTCTTTTTCCTGCCTGAGTTAATCTGCTGATTATTTCGTCCTTTAATTAATGATTGATTGTCCTGTTAAAATAGTTTGTGAAAGATCAGTTTACAGTGAATCAGATGATCAGTCAGCCAATTCATTTTCTGTCCACCGAGAAATCGATTAGTTGTAGTTAATAAATTGTTGTAGCTGTAATATCTTCATTTGTTCGTAAATAAGCGGGCGTTTTGTTTCATTTCTCGCGTCTCTCTCTTGTTTGTGTGAAAAGAAAACTAAAAGTTCAAACTTAGAGGGGAACGTCGGTACTTTTCGGTGCGACACCGGAACTTCCTTCTCTGTTGTTGTTTCGACGTGCACTTCCTGTTGTGACTCCAGCGAAGACTCCTCCACAAACAGACGGTCCGCCAACAAACCGGGACGGACGGCGCCGTTCGGGTGAATTTAACACACGTTTCGCTTCACAGGTGTTTTGTTTTAATCAGCGGCCGCGAAGCTTCATTGACTTTGAATCGGCTCGTCGGAGCGTTTGTCTGCAGCTGCCTGTGTTAGCTCTCGATGCTAACGATGCTAACAGAGGGACGTTTCACTGAGTTTGGGACAAAACCGTTTTCACTTTGTTTCAGTTCCTGAAGGTTTTATTAGACTTAAAATATGTTGCATTGGATTAGAGTTTTATCTGTAGACTTGGTGCCTAAACATTATTTTATGTTTCTGAATCTGAAACACATGTAAATGAGTTTCTGGCCTCTGAGGCAGAAACTCATTTAAACTTTAAGGCTCCAGTCTGTCACTCATTCCTTTGTTTTTCACTCAAAGTGTTTATTTTTAAGAAACTGTTGTTTACAAGTTTTAAAAAATATCAAAATTCTCCCTATGCAGGCGTGTTGCAGCACTTTATCAGTGTTTTTATCATGTGATTCATCAAACAGTTGGATAAATGATGGACTAATCATGATTGACAGGAATCGTGGTTTATCTTAATTTTAAAAAACTATTTAATTTTGTAACAGGATTTATTTAAAATAACACATTTATACCAAACGCACTAAACTTCATGGTACCAGCAGGTCATACTCATTTAAAATAGAGTCCGCTACAGACCAGGATCAAGGATCTGAGGGACTTTCATTTTTATATTTTAATGGTACTGTAGTTTTAGGAAATGTGGGGACAGGTAACTATTTTTCAGTGTTCTAGGAAGTTAATTTAAATATCTCGCATTTGCAGGACACTTAATAATAAAAAGTATTAATAAATTTTCATGAATATTTATATATTTAAAGTCAGCGATTCGGTGGAAAAGCCCAGAAACGGTAACGTTAGCTGTTGGTGGATCTTTCTCAGGTGAACTGAGCACCTGGATGATTCGAATCTGGATTCACGGTGGTTACAGGATTTGGATCCAGGTGTGTTACGGTGCCGGAAGACGCCATGGACGAGACGTTTCCCATCAGTCCCTGTTCGTCTGAGGCGGACAGTCCAGGAGGTCTGAACCGAGGCTGCCTGCTGGACCCAGCTGACGTCCTCTGCCATGACCTCTCAATCATCGTCCCGGAAACACCCAGGTAACACGTCTCACCTGTGGGTAACACTGAACACGCTGAGGACGCGTCCCCGCCACTTTTTAAAAGCTTAATTTGTTAAAAAATGTTCTGAAGAACTCGAGAAGAAGTGTAAACTCAGAAAGGTTTGCTCATTAAGAAAACATGAAATCCAGTTTTAAAATTTAGAAGAAACAAATGTGGCGTTATTCAAAAAACATAACGTAAGCCGTTAACAAACATTCACTTTTACAGCATTAAATAGCTGCTATTCTGCTTCCTGCCCCCTTTACTGAGTCATAAACCTTTTTGTGCTGTAACAGGTTTGCAGAGTGAAAAAGCCCAAAGTTAGTTCCCATCTCCCACAGAAACTCTGCTCTGAACTGAAAACAGCTCGTTTGTAGTCCGGCGCTTCCCTTTCATCCCTGTGACGTCACAGGGATGAAAGCTAACGCTTCGCCGAGCGGCTGCTCCGACACGCCCTCAGAAACAGCGAGCTGCAGCACACAGCTCTCCTCTCCCTTCCAAACACTAGCTACCCTCCAGGCAGTCAGTGGACATAAAGTTGTTACTGTGATGTAGAGACAGAGCTCGGTTAAAACTTTATGGATGAAAGATCCTTTGTTACAGATTAATAACTCACCGCTCTGAAACTCTTGCTCCAGTCCATGTTGCCGAAGCTGGTCGGCAACACGTGCAGCTGAACCCGAGCTGTTTACCGGCTTCTCGCTGACCCGCCCTACTCTGCTTCTGATTGGCTAGTAGTCCTTAACTAGGAACTGAGCGTGTGCAGCTCCCAACAAAGATCATTTAGAGACAAGATGTATCACTCCATAGCTAAAACGAAGCCTTCAGCACAGGGTGAAAAGAGGAGCTGCAGCAATGAGCAGTCTGACAGAAATATAACCATGTGACCCTGTTCAGGTACGACCTCTGAATAAGATGAGGAACCTGAAACTGAGCAGAACATCACCTCTTTAAATGGTTCTTCAAAATAGTGTTAAACATCTTCTAGTCTTGTTCTCTTGCATCGTCACGTCTCTGTAGCAAAGCATGTCATCACACCCTAATCTGAACCCCGATGTCTCCACAACACACAGCGAAGCTCTCACGACTCATTCTGCAGTAATTGTTAGTGTTTTACTGATACGATGTTCTGTTTGGTGGAAGATACAAAAATATAAAGTCATGGCCAAAATCTTCAGAAACAATTGTGTTTCCAGCAGAAAAACTCCTTTAATTTGTAATTAAACTCACCGGCAGTGTCACACTAACAACCAGTTAATGATGCTTTATTAATGAAAGAAACAGAAACCTTCTTGGGTTCTGCTGTAGATTTCAGAGTGTGGAGAGCAGGGTTCAGTTTGTCAGACGTCCTTCAGCTGCTTTATTCTCTACAGTCTAACTGGATATCTCACGTCAGCCAGTAACATGTTGGTTGAATCTGTTGAAAACATTGTTTGGACGGCCGAGGCTTTAATCAGCTTTAATCAGCTGCTTCATTTCATTCAGAAAGTGAAAGTTAAGAGTCCAGAAAATTTGGGGTTTTCCTAAAACCATGTTTCATCTTAGCAGACAGAGATCTGTTCTCTCCACTTTCAGCAGGACGGAAAACAACTTACAGTTTCAGCAGTTCAGATTATTGCTGAGTCTTTTTAAACCTGATCTGAGACCAAGACTCTGTCTGTGTTTCAGGGTTTGTTCATCTGAGTTCATTGTCTTTGTGCAGAAGAGCTGTAGACGAGGAAACACGTTTATAACAGTGATCTTTTGTTAAATCTCTTAAAAGGTTTCCAGTCAGACTTTGTAAGATCTCCGTCCAGACTCGAAGGATTCAGCTGTTAAATTCTGTGTTTGTTCCAGCCCACAGCTCGGCAAACGGAGGCGTCGCCGTCGCGCCGCAGAGGAGCAGCTCAGTCCCGTAAGTCCCGATTTAGATCATCGTATTGTTGCCGTCATCAGCTGAGGCTGACCGCCGTGTTCCTCCGTCCTCAGCTGGCTGTCGCCGCCTCTCCGGGACGACAGGAACCCTCCACCGGCAGCAAACGAGCTTTTTCACATAAATCCAAACGCAGGAGGCTGGCGGCGGCGATGGGGGAGCAGGGCGTCGGCTTCGTTCCAGCTTCATCTCTGAGGGCTTTTCCTCTGTGCACCTGGCTGGAGGCCCCGCTGTCGCTCCTCCTCCTCCTCCTCCTCCTCCTCCTCCTCCTCCTACCTCACACCAGTATCAGAGGAGGAGGCTCTGACTGAGACGGCCTCCACGGTAGAAGCCAGTCCTGCTTATCTCAGCCAGAGGAGGGAAAGCCCGACGTCAGCGGCGGCTTCGCCCTCACCGCCGCCATCCTCTGGCTCTCTGTCCTTCCTGACCGCAGAGGAGAGAAGATGGCTGAACCACGAGCAAGGAAACACGTCAGCAGGTGAGGAGACGGCCGAGATCTTTCTTTATTAAAGTTTCTGCAGCACGTCGGTGACAGAGGAGTCGCTCCTCCTCAGAGTCATAACTCTGAACACAGACATGAAACACGTTTTAAAATTCAGCGTGGCGAGCACTCAGGGCCGATGCCGACCGTCTGTCCTCAGGAAAACCAAATCAAGGTACCAGCACAATCACAACTAAGAGACAGAACAGTTTGAGCTGATCTCAGCAGTTTAGCTTGAAGGCAGGAATCCAGCTTGATGCATTTTTGCACAGCTGGTGACAATTTAAATTATAATCAGCATCTTAAAAACTTTCTTTGAAGCACTAAGTTGGACACAAAGACGGATGAAATGAACTGAAGTATTGTTCCTGCTCCTCCAGTGACGTCTTGCTCAGATGTCGTTATGCTGCAGAGTGCAATGAGGTGATTTCTTTGTCTGAAACCTTCATGAAACAATCATTAATGTTTCAATAAACTTCAGAGCTGCACGATTTGGAGGAAGAATGTTGCAGTTATTCTGAACATTATTGAGATTCTACTATAACGGAACAAACGGTCCGATGAGCCCGTTAATCGAAGGTCGGCGGTTCAATCCCCGGCTCCTCCTGGCTGCGTGTCGAAGTGTCCTTGGGCTGAATCCCGAATTTCCCCTGGCGGCTGTTCCGCCAGTGTGTGAAAGGTGAATGCAGATGTAGTGTAAAAGCACTTTGAGTGGTCGAAAAGACTAGAACAAATACGGAGCATTTACATATTGAACATTTGTTAACTTATGTTGTTATTGAGCAAAATGACCTTTGTTTATTGCCCAGCGTTACTCTACACTGAAAAATATAACGCTGTAATAATGTAATGTAACATTAAATATCTGCATCTGGATTGTTGTTAAATATTTTGCCTTTAAAGTACCAAGTCGTCACACGGTGGGAAAAATGCGTCTGTATCCTGTTTGTTTTACAGTCGCTCCAGAAGCAAAGAGCTGCCTTAAAAACCTCGAGGTGATTCATCCTGATGCATCGACGAATCGAATCAAACCGTGAGACCAGTGAAGCCGCACGCCGCTAGTCAATAATCATATTGTTCAGCATTTAATGATTAGCTGCAGCACGTCAGACTTGTTTTAATGTCCCGCCCCATCCAGCCTGTGATTGGTCGGTTGAACAGCTAAAGGCAGCCAAACGCAACTTCCTGCGGCTCGGTGCTCCGGTGGCGAAGCCGACTATGTTTTGAACGATCGGCGCCGGGGAGGGTTGGGGGATAAGGGCCCAGTGTAGGTCCCATCGGCGCTGCCTGCTCTCCGCACGTGAGCGGCTGCATGAAATATCTTCAGCTATTAAATTACTTGAAAGATGATGAAGCTCTTTGAATCACATGAAGCTCACAGGAAACAGCCCGTTTCAGTTCTTTGGTTCTGATCCGTCGTTTCTTCTGCAGCTGCGCCGGAGCAGATCGTCATCAGCGACGACGACGAGGCCGCGGTTCGCTCGGCGCAGGTGGAGGAAGACGAGGCGTTTGCTCGAAGCCTGCAGGTAGGACCCTTCACCCGCAGACGCGGCGGCGCTCAGCTCGGGAAAGCGTTCACGATGCTCTTTGTCCACTCAGGCCCAGTTTGACCAAGAGGAGGCGCACAGCGCACACCAGCACCTTCATCACCTTCATCACCTTCATCACAGGAGCCGTTACCTCGACCAGCAGAGCCGTCTTCTCCAGCAGCAGACCCTTCACATGGTGAGAAGCCTCTCCTGGTGCTTAACTGTGTGTTTGCCGCAGTGCGGGTGACTTTCAGTGTGACTCTGCCTGCAGTGCCCCCCCTACATGGAGGTCAGCTGGATGCCTGAGCTGCTGGGTGCCGTCTCTCCTCTGGTCGGCTTCGAAGACGGTAAGAACAGGCCCCGGGAATCTGGCGGGCAGCGCGCAGACAGGAGGCGTGGTTTGAATTTATATTAGTGACTCGAAGCCTGCCGAGCGCCGCACTTCAGATCTGCCTTTTGTGCTCCGTCAGCGCCGTCAGTTCACTTTGAGACGATCGCTATTTTAATTTATTCCAGTTTAATTGTCTTTAATCAGAAGTTTAAGCTGATGCAGCTGGTGTGTGTGTGCACAGATCTGATTGGTCAGCGCAGAAGGCATGGGCGGGGCAGAAGGAGGAACGGCCTGCCAGAGTTTTCAGAAGACCTGCAGGGAAACGACTACGAGGTGAGGAAGAGGAGGGGGGTGGAGGGGGAGGGAAGAGGAAGAGGGGGGGAGGAGGAACAGGGATGGAGGAAGAGGAGGGAGGAGGAAGAGGGAGGAAAAGGAGGGAGGAGGAAGAGGGATGGAGGGGGGAGGAGGCCTCTGGAGGTTTTTTCTGCATCAGAAAACCAAATACTGTTTTTTTTATTTTCCTGCTTCTTCCAACCAAAATACAGTTTAGACACTTTTCACTTTGTTTTCCCTGTGAGCTGAACTACTTCCTGTAGTTCTGCCGTTCTACTTCCTGTAGTTCTGCCGTTCTACTTCCTGTAGTTCTTTACAGGCAGAATATTTTGCCTGCTGACGTCGTCGTGCCCATCTGCTCGTCTTTCAGGCTCTGCTGGAGTTCGAGGAGCGTCAGGGTTCCGTCGTGTCCAAGAAGTTGAGTCGGAGGGAAATCCAGCGGTTTCCCACCAAAACCTTCCAGTCAGCGAGCGGCGCCGGAACACTCAGTGAGTCACCCCACCCCCACCCCCTCATTATTTACCGCTGCTGACCTGCCTGACTCTCCTCTGCTGATTGACAGGTGTCAGATCTGTTTCTGCGACTACGCTGACGGGGAGAAGCTCAGGATGCTGCCCTGCTTCCACGACTACCACGTCCAGTGTATCGACCGCTGGCTAAAGGTAACGGCTCGCACACACGTCACCATCTGCAGCCGTTAAACAAACTTACTCAGCTGTTATCTGTCTTCATGCTAAGCTAAGCAGCTGCTGCTTTAAAGTGAGGCTCGGCCCACCTGCTGCGTCTTCGTTATAAACCTGAAGGGAGGAGGTTTCTCCTGCTGCCTGTTTTATATTAATGTCTACAGATAAATGTCAGAAGCGTCGTCCAGAATGATTCTGAGTCACATTAACGGGTTTTAACGGGACAAACTGCAGCAGCTTCAGAAACTGATCGTTTTAAACTGAATCTTTGAGTTTTAAAAGTTGATCCAGTCTCTGATGTTGTGGAGAAGAATCTGATCACGACTGTTTCCTGACAGGATAACGCCACCTGCCCCATCTGCAGAGCCAACCTGGCCGACGGAGACGCCCTCGCCCCCACGCACCTCTGACCTCGGCGCCCCCTTCGGTCTTTCTGCCGTTTGTGTTTGATGAAGGACAATGTCTTTTTTTTAATACTTTTATTTTGTGTCTCAGAGCAAAATCGACTCTTCAGGAATAAAACTTTAAAACCATGAAGCTGCTTTTTGTTTTGTGGAGGACCGCCGCCGCCGCCACCGCTTTAACCAGAAATAAAGGTGAAGGTTTCTTCCTCCCGTGTTTGTCTCATTTTGTCACCACGACGTTTGTGACGGAGACTGAAGCTTCAGCACAGAGGCTTTCACTCCTCGGCTCTGTATTTCCTCAGGTCGGGCAGCGCCTCTCTGAACGCCGCTCGCAGACGGCCCTGAAGTAGTCGCCACCTTGAGGATCCTCTCGTCCGAGGTGGAGGAGAAGGCGTCATTAAAACAATACTGTGAGGGTTTTAAATCCAAATCAAATCCCATGAGGGCGGAGAGAGATCTAGGTATAGTGGTTTTGGATCTGGACCTGGTCTAATGTAGTCTTAAAAAAGCAGTGAAATCGCCCTTTAAAGCATTTTCACAAATTGAATAAAGGTTTCTGCAAAACACACACACACACACACACACACACACACACACACACACAGCAAAGTTAATGAGCAGTAAACTGTTAGAAAGGACACAAACGGTTCTGGTTTTATTTTCAATATGAATATTTATTTATTCTTTAGACAAAATGTTTCTCATGATAAAAACATGATACAGGAAGCCGCCGGCTGCTGATGGACGTCCGTCTAAACGTGCAAACTACCGCGACACCGTCACCCTCAGACGAACCGGAGTTCAAAATCTTTTTTTAAATGACAAGATATCTGACGGACTCGTTTTATCAGTCTTCACTCACATCTGAGACGGCCGCCGCCGTCCACGGCTCCAGCAGGCGTCGAGCGGTTCCGTTCGTCCTCTTCAGGCGACAGCGACCACAACAGGAAGGCAAAGTTCTGACCCCAGACTTTGTTGCCCCAGGTTGAGACCCCCTTTGCCGGAACCACCTCTAATCTAAACGTCAGCTTGCTGAGGGAGGCGGCGCTGCCTGAGAGGCTCAACTCGGGGCACGACGCTCCTCCCTGGATCAGTAGTTGGCTCTCAGCCTGCGGTTCTCCTCTTTCAGCCTCTCGATCTCCTCCACCAGAGACTCGTTCACAGAGTACCTCTCGACCAGGCTGTGGATCTCATTCTGAAACACAACATGGACACAACAGAAGTTGACCCCTTAAGACACAGCCCCTCCTCATTTGCATAATGAGGCACAAACGCATACAGAAATGTAAAAACGACAGGCAGAAATAAATAGCATTGAAGAAATAAATAGGGTAAAAAAATACAAAGGAAGAATAAAACAGACAAAAATATTATAACATGCACATAAATAAATACTTAAAAAAATAAGTAATTAATAAATAAAGTTGAAGATTATAACGGACAATAAATAAATAAGGTAATTATTACAAAGGTGAATAAATAAAGAAGCTAATTAAAGAGATATATACATTTATGTCTCACTGTGTAATTTAATTTCTACCTACATTTATTTGTTTATTGTATTTTGGGGCAATTAATTGTATGCTTATTTATTTATTGAGCATTTATTTATTTCTGTATTTATTTTTAAATATGATAGAGCTGGTCCTCCATAACCACGAGCGTTTGTTCTGCTTTTTTGGGCCGCCGCCAAGCAAAAGTACTTTTTAAACGACGCATCGATGATTCGTTGAAATAATCTATAGAAGCTTCGAATACTAAAATCATCGTTAGCTGCAGCCCTACCCACAATGCAGCTCTGCCTCCGACAGACGTGCGTTCCATTTGACGTCGGAAGTCGGAATTTTCAAAGTCTGAAATTTCAAAGGGGACGTCCCCTTAATAGGGCCGGGAATCACCAGAAGCCCCACGATACGCTATTCACACCATACGCTATTCACACCATACGCTATTCACACGATACGCTATTCACACCATACGCTATTCACACCATACGCTATTCACACCATACGCTATTCACACCATACGCTATTCACACCATACGCTATTCACACCATACGCTATTCACACCATACGCTATTCACACCATACGCTATTCACACCATACGCTATTCACACCATACGCTATTCACACCATACGCTATTCACACCATACGCTATTCACACGATTTTAAACAAATTCTTTTAATCTTTTGTGTTCCCAAAGGAAAACTCTTTTTCCTGTGGACTGAAAAAGCAGCTGACTTTGGTATTATTGTACCAAAAAGTAAATTTCGCATTTATATAATAAAAGATCGATACGTCCGTGTTACGATATTGCTACGAAAATATCGCGATACTCTGCTGTATGGAATTTTTCAAAGTTGTACTTTATACTGTTTGTTAGCACTTCTGTGTACTTGTCTCAGACGTCACCTGAGGACGTCGCTCTGATGTCACACAGCTCGCTCTGATGTCACACAGCTCGCTCTGATGTCACACAGCTCGCTCTGATGTCACACAGCTCGCTCTGATGTCACACAGCTCGCTCTGATGTCACACAGCTCGCTCTGATGTCACACAGCTCGCTCTGATGTCACACAGCTCGCTCTGATACCCTGACGGCCTCAGACGGCTTTAACCCTCTGAAACTGGCTGTGGGACGTCTGTTGTTGACGTTATCGGGTTTAAAATCGATCTAAAAGAAAACCGTAATAGCTGGAGCGTTCATGTTTTGCAGGCTTCTGTCATTCGAGACGTTTGTTGTGACGTCGTTACCTTTCTCTACGTGTGGTGAAACGATGACATCAAGTGAACATACAGCACTTTCACAAAACACCTCAGCACTCAAAAATTAAAAAAGGTACACAGATCACATGACTTGTGGAGCATTAAAACTATTTTGTTCATCTTTCTACGTTTAGAAATATTTTGATCGTTATGTTTTGTGTTTATTTTGTAGAAGGTTTTGAGAAAACATGTCTGACTTCTGTATTTTTTTAAAAATTTATCACACAATTTCAACACACGAGTTTAAAACCAAAGCGGCGTTTTCAGACTTCAGAACGCAGCAGGTGGTCCTGAGGTTTAAAACGAAGACGTAGGAGTCTGACATCAATAACTCTCGGACTCTAAACAGGAAGAAGAGAAAAAGTTCGTACCAGCTGGATGTAAAACTGTCGGATCATCTCCACCTGCAGGTGGACGATGTCTCTGTGACAGTCGTACCTGAGGACAGGAAGGAGAACACAGAGCGTTAGTGTCTCCGTCTGTCCCCCTTCAGTCACTTCATATTCAAGCCCTTCCCACCTTAAGTCCTCCATACTCTCGTGGATCATGTTCTGGATGAACTGCATCTGCAGGGAGGAGAAAGGGGCGGCTCCGGCCCGTCCGGCCTCCTCCGCGATGTTCTGGGTGAGAGAGGAGACGGCCGCCGACAGACCCGGACCTGGAGGTGCAGACACAACAAAGACCTCACACCAGGAACCAAGAACTCAGATCAGGACTCTACTGTCTGTGGCTAAAGTCCGGACTGAGGTGGGAAAGGGGGACCTGGAGGCAGAACATCTGGCCCCTGTTTAGTCCCTGATGACTTTGTTGTTTATATATATTTTTTTTATAAACTCTCCTAAAAGGATTCATGGGGGAGCTCAGACACCTGCACAGACCTGGTGCTCAACGTCTGATTTTACACAGAACTACCGGTTTAAAATCCAGCCTGTTACAATAAACCGTTCAGCCTTTAATGCTGTAAACAAACGTGGACAGAACCAAACTTTCACTAAATGTGTTTAAAGTCTCTGCTTCAGTCGACTACAGGCAGGACTTGACGATTCTGTCCGGTCCTGAGTCGGGGACGGGCCTAAACCGAGGTTATTTATTCCTGCACACAGCCGATGACTCAAGTCAGCTGCGGTGAGATGGAGCGGTAACCGTGTGCCGGTGGGAATCAAACCCCCGGCTCTGACGGTGCTCTACCTGCTGCGGTGGTGGGCGGAGCTCCCTGCACAGGCGAGTCGTAGCTCAGCTGAGCTTGTATTCCGTTGGGTCTCCAGAGGCTGGGTTCTGGAGTGTAGAGGGACGGGGTGGGCTGGCTGCGATTGGTCTGCTGGGGTGGTGTGGGCGTGGCCTGACCCTCGCCCTCCAGGCTGCTGCCGGCTTTGTCCGACTGTCAATCGACAGAAAGGATTTGTGTTAAAATAAAAACAAACCTGCTGACGTCGTGGTTTTGTGTTGGACCGGATCTGGAGCTCAGACCTTTCTGGAGTCACGCGGTTCAGCTGCTGCGGTCGGGCTCGGCTCCTCCTCTCTGATCGGCGGGGGCGTCTGAAAGGCAGACAGCGGGGAGTAGCAGCGCCCTCCAGAGGCCAGCAGGGATGTTCCCAGGGGGGTCTTACGGTGCGAGTTGGCACCTGAGTAAAAGTCTGCGTGACAAAGTTCACAACAGAGATCAGCGCAAACAAGAAACCTGGTTCAGTTCTCAGTGTCAAACCAGGTTTCTCTGATCCCAGACCCCGAGTACTGACGTGCAGGACAAAGATGGCGGAGTGGGCGGGTCAAAGCACAGAAACTAAATGAGATGAGTAAAAAGGAAGCCTGACCGTCTCTGACGGGGGAGAACATGTCCAGACTGTCCCGCCCGGTGAGCTGCTGACCCTCCCCGTCTCTGGACAGCATCTCCAAACTGGTAACTATGGAAACACAGCATCAATGTTATTCCACAACCGGCAGCGTCACTCAGACCAGCTGCTGTTTAAGTTAAAGACTTCCTGTTTTACCGTGTGTTCTTCCAAACTGGGCGTCTCCAGTCGTCCCCGGGGTCCTAGAGTCTGGACGACAGGGACAGGAAGGAGAGCTGAAGGTTAGACTGCGCTCGAAGACGCAACTAGCAAACGTCGTAGTGACAACTTTGACATAAACAACATTTGGAAACGTTCTCCGTTTGACGTCACTGTCAGTTTTGAGACTTCAGCTGCGTTTCCACCAAAGGAACCTTAGAAGCAGGAACCTTTGGAGGAGCCGACTGCGTTTCCACCGGAGAGCGTGTGAGCTACGCTCAACGCCTGAGACTTCAAGTATATCCAGCTGCAGCCTGCAGACCTGAAATCGTGACGGAAGTTGAACTTCCATATATGGTTTGTCCCAGAAGCCACTGCGCACAAAACGTGATGACGTTTATCTCGGCTCACGATACAAAATAGAGCCTAATGCAAACTGCTTTATTCTTTAGAAGCCAACAACAGAACTTTAAACACTTCTGAGAAGTTTTTTGGCGAGAAATCAACTGTGTAGATTTTGAATATCTGCAGTTTTACGAAACTGTTTTACGGCCCCCAGGCCCGGTCACACAGACCACTGCAGCCGACACAGCAGACGTGTCCAGCACATAGACTGTAAATAAAAAGGTCCAGCAACAGCTGAACGATGCTGTTAATGTTTCGTACCGCTGTTATTCTATCAATAAATTCTCAGTAAAGTTTTAACCTAAACGAGATCCATCTGGCTCCTGATGTAACTTTACAGAATATTCTTGGTTTGTGAAACTTAAAATCACTTTGGAAGAAATAAAATATACAACAGTGAAATGAATCGAAACATTGCTTTATCATCATTAGGCTATTAGAAATAAATATTTGCAGGAATTATAGTATAAATATACTATATTAATAATATATAGTTATAGTATAGTAAATATTAAACACAAAGTACGCTGATTACTACGTTGACACTTGACACCTTCTTTTTCTACGGCTCTTTATTTTATTTGACAGCTATGCGTGGGCCGAGCGGGCGAGATAAACGTCATCACGTTTTGTCGCGCAGTGGCTTCTGGGACAAACCATATATGGAAGTTCAACTTCCGTCACGATCTCACGGTCTGCAGGCTGCAGCTGGACCCTTCTCTGAGACTTGGCAGCTCTGGTGTTACATTATTTAAAGCTTTGCTCACCTTCACCTGTCAGACACAGTTTGTGTTGGCTGCTCCTTTGTGGCCCCGACAGCCTGCAGTGTTGCTTAAAGCAACTCACTTTACATTTGCGGGCCCTGGTCACGTGAACTGCCAAGTGTACCATTTTCACAATAATGTGGGGGGGCACCCTAAACATTTGAGCCCCACCAATATGGGATTTTTAAGTCTGATAGCGATTTCGATATTAGAAGATTTTAAAATTCGATATTCTTTTTCGCCTGTGTTTTCAGAAACGTGTAATGTAAACAAAGATCATCCCAACATTTGTGACGTTGAGACGTCACCACGGACAGTTTTAAAAGAAACTTTGTTATTGTTAGAAACAGAACTTTGAACAGAAGTGAAGCAAAATATGAAGTTTGTGATAAGTCATACGTATGTATGAGGTTTCTACCCTGTTCGCCTGAAGGGGGCATTTAAACGACGCCCTGTTGCTGTCATGACTTTGTAAGTACAGATAACGAAGCCGTCTGACCTTCTCGAACAGGAGAGAAGAAGTCCAGACTGTTTTGTCCGACTCTGCTGAACTTCTCCACGGCGGGAAGCTGCTCCGTCCCCTGCTGGCCTTCAGCCTCCCGGGACATCACCTCCGCACCAGCGCCCCCTGCTGGACACAACACCGAGCTCACTGTAGACATTAAACATCACATCTGTGCGTGCTGGACTTTCCACAGCGTCCCTGAGCTTTCTAACATGTTTCCCTCACACAGATGGAGTCTGAGGACAGAAGCTGGATAAATATTATCCACCTGATCGTGCGTGTTATTTTCTCTGTCCATCTAATGAAATGCAAGTGTGATGTGACCAATGAGATGGGCCCACCTGTGCTCGTCGTGTGTCTGGGGGGGGTGTGGCCTGTGTTGGGGGCGGGGTCCGGCTGGCTGTTAAGCAGCTTGGTTGAGGATCTCTTCGTACTGGAGGTCTTGGAGGAGCCCAGTTTACTGGACTGGAGACGGAGACAGAACAGATGATGTAAAAGACATTTGGGTTCCACAGGTGACGCTGTGGTTCTGATGGCGTGCGTGGTCGTGTCAGAATCAGAGCGTTCGACCTGCCCGAAGTTGCTGACTTGTTGTTTTTGTGCCTCTGCCCCGGGTCAGTAGGCTGCGACGTTAAACGGTTTTTCTTCTGTCCGTCTGCGCAGGTTGTTTTATCATTTCTTTGTGCAATTTCTATGTTTCAGAAGGTTCGGTGATGATCAATTGTACTTAAGTGGCCTGTGTGTCTGCGGTGTATCAATAAAATCCTCCCAGAGTTACGCGAAACGGATCAAACTGATGCCGAAATAACCACAACATGATGCAGATTTGTTAAACATATGAATTCCTGCTTTGTCAGGTCTGTCAGCGAGACAGCAGGACAACAACTTCTAAAATGTTTGTTTTCTGAATGGAGTTCGGATCGATCAGGGCTATGCTATGCTAACTTGGTCACAGTAAAGTACAACGACAGCTGGAATAAAGTTACAGACACATGTTTTCTGAACTCAGCAGGTAGTTCAGCCTCCTCGCTTTCTTTTCTCCAAGTAACGTCCAGCTTTGTCCGGTTTTTATATAAATATGAAGTCGCAGTCCGACAGAGCTAACGACGCTAACAACAACACTGGAACCGGATGTGAACGAAGCTGCTGAGAAGCTCCAGTGAAGATAAATCAACGCTGAAATCCCAAAAACCAAAGTAAAAAGCTGATTTAATAAAAGCAGGTAACTCTGAGCTCCTCCTGCGAGCCGCTGTCAGCTGTCAGCGGCAAATCTGACCGACTGCGTGTTTATTTGTCCGATGGTTGCAGCGCTGCTCTCAGCGCCCACCCGCTCTGCCCGGCGCTCTGAAGCCTCGGTGACGTACGGACAATCTCAACACTGACAGGCTGTCACAAGTCGATTTCTAGGAAATCTACGCGTCTTTGCTTTGACCTTTTCTGTAAAGTCACGGCCCCGAACGGCTCGCACATTAAGGTTCAGTCCTGCGCTCGGTCTGTGGTACCTTGTGCCTGCTGCTGCTCTGGAAGCGCAGGGAGGTGACGGAGGTTTTATGTGCCACAGTGATCCTGGTGGGGGTGCTGGAGTTCCTCAGGTCGTAGTGGTAGATCTTCCCCTGGGTGGACCCGACTACCAGACCGGTACCGTCCGGGGTGAAGTCTACCGAGGTCAGAGGACTGTCCACCCGGATCGACCTCAGGACGCTGGAGACACACAGTACAAAGCTGATGAAGGACTGTACGCACAGAAATGTTCAACACCACCAACATCTAACTGACCATTTCACTCCGTCAACATGCTGAGTTCTACAAGGAAACGAGGACACGCACAGCTGCAGTTAGCAGATTCATTTGCTCTCAGCGCAGAATAAACAGGAAGCTAATAAACGTGAAGCTTTGCAGTTTCAACTTTCATGTCGGAGGAGAAAAGAATCTGTGTTCTGGACTGTTGGCCGACTTTAAATATGTCACACTGGACACATTTACTGTCAGTCAGATGTTTTTTGGATAACGTGCCCATCGAGAAGCTAACTGCTAGGTTAATGAACAATCCTGCAGCGTTAGCACTGCTAGCACTGTTAGCACCGCCAGCGTTAGCACTGTTAGCACTGCAGCAGCGTTAGTGCCGCCACAGCGCTAGCACTGTTAGCAGTGTTAGCACTGTTAGCACTGCAGCAGCGTTAGTGCCGCCACAGCGCTAGCACTGTTAGCAGTGTTAGCACCGCTGCAGCGTTAGCGCCGCCGCAGCGTTAGCACTGTTAGCACTGCAGCAGCGTTAGCACTGTTAGCACTGTTAGCAGTGCAGCGGCCTCAGCGGCCTCCAGTCTCACATCTTGCTGGCCGTGTCGAAGCAGATGATCTTCTTGTCCAGGCCGACGCTGACCACCAGCAGTTCACTGGCGGGGGAGAAGGCCAGGCCGGAGCCCGGGGCCTTGTGGGCGCCGTCGAACACGTGGAGCTCCTTCTGGGTGTTGGCGTCCCACAGGACCACGGTGCCGCTGTCAGAAACACTGCCCAGCAGCGAGCGCTTCAGCGTGGACAGCCTCAGGTCATGGATGGGCTGAAGAGACAACACTTGTTTCAGTCTTCATGAAAATCAGCCACAGGAAATGTTTTAACAACAAACATCAGAAGCAGGAAGCGGACATAAAAAGCACGGCACATTTACAAAGCAGACAGCCGACCTGCTCGCTGCCGTGTCCGAAGGCTTTGCCGGACAGGTTGGTGGTCAGACTGTGGAGGACCAGGTCTCCGCTGGTGGAACCGGAGGCGACGCAGCTGTCGTTGGCATTAAAGGACACACAGGTCACCTCTTCTTTGTGGTCCTGCAGAGAGAGACAGAGGGACATTCAGGAGATCCTCCACGGTCCAGACCAAACTAAGAGACGCCCGACACTAACAGTTTACACGAGGTTTCACTCCCGTCCCGCCCTCTGTCAGGTCTCACCTTGAGGGAGCGGTGAAGTCTCTTGGTCTTCAGGTCCCAGATGTGAACACCGTGATCCAGACCTCCGCTGACCAGGAACTGAGACGACGAGCTCAGACACACACGGGTTTGTTTTTTCTGAACAGACAAAGAGCCGAGGTGAGCGGGACTAAACTACACGTTGGCTGCAGCGAAGATAAGAACGAGGCGAACGCTCACCCCGTCGGCCAGCTCCACCACAGGAACGGGGCTGGACTTGAGGCTGGAAACCACCAGCTTGTCTCCGCTGCTGCTGGCGCTGACCAGGTACTGGTCTGAAAGAACTGGTCAAGGCTGCTTCATCTGTCACTGCAGAAGGTCCTGGACCGCGATCGCACAGGACTGATGCTCGTTTTACATTAAACATCACAGCTGGATTTGGCTGCTGGGCTTCTAAACTAGCTCCAGAACCAGAAGGCCAACACAGAACCTTTCTACTGTTAATGTAGACGGACACGCAAACCAAACCAGCGTCAGACAGACAAACCTTTCAGCTAAAATACAAAACGTTCTCCGGTTCCAGCTGCTCATGTGAGAATTTGATTTGTTTTTTCTTTGTCTTCTCTGATTATCAGGCGTGTGATCGGCAAAGACCCCCGACGCCCCGACTAAACTGCCGGCAGCTCGAACATTATTTAATGATGTGTTGCAGTGGGATTCAAAGACAAGGGTCTAATCCACTGCTCCATCGCCACCTCTGTAATAATTATGTATTTATTTTTACCAAACTTCCACAGCTGACATGTGCAACATGAAATAATTCGGTCTATAACTAAATAATTTAACTTTCAAATGAGTTCAGTAGAAGTTAGATAATTTTTAATGAGTCAGTCAGCAGCAAAGGTCGCTGCCTGTTTGAGACCTGGAGGCCTGACTTTTAAAGAAACACTTATATTCTTCAGGAGACTCAAACAGCTGATCGTCGCAGAGCGACCCGTGTGAAAGCCCTGTCACAACCATTCACAAGAAATTAATTAATAACGTGACAAAACCTTTAACATGAGGACGACTTAAAAAGCAAACGTTCACACAGCAAAGTGTGTTTAGGCTCCATGAGAGATCAGAGACGACAGAGTCAAAGTGAACATTAGACACTAACGAGCAATAATCACAACATTCCTGATTCATCCTTATTGTCAACTCAGTGTTGGACAACTTACTCAGAATACAGACCTGCTCCTTAAAGTGATATCAGCTGCTCTACCTGTTGCCGGGTGACGGCCTGTTTTAACGCCGCTCTCTCTCCGATCAGTACGCTGAGCTGCTTCAGCTGATGCTTCAGTATAAATGTCGAACTGCTCGCGGCTGAAAGCTTTTCGCTGGTCGCACAAAGTTTACAAGTGACGACATGTTACGTTACTCACAGCTGTCGGACACGCTTTAGCTTCTTGGCCAACAGCTGACTTTAACAACAGAAGGTCCGGAGCCGCTGAGCTGCAGCGCCGTCTGCTTTCACGTCAGGGACGGTGCGTTCAGTGGCGCAGCCTTACTTGGATTAGTAACTGTAATAATACAACTGTTCTGGAAACAGTAGTCCGTTACATCAGTCATTACGGGGAAAAGTAATTTTGCAGCAGGGCTGTTCGCACTGCGCAGAGGTGGAGCTGGCAGCTGAGCGTAAACCAGCATCCTTGTTGATAGAAAGTTAGAAAACTTTAACGCGTCACCCTATAGATCCTTTCCATGTCACTCGGCCAGGTCCTGACCCCCCCCCCCCCTTTTTAAATTACAGATCTGCATGATTCACATTTTCAGGTCAGAAAATCCAGATTCCAGATTAATCTGTAAAAATCACATCCCTGGATTATAAACTGAAAATCTTTGAGTGTGTTGGTCGGACAGAACAGAACCCAGAACCTACTGACTGAGCACCAGCTGACACTCTGGTCTCATGTCGGCGTCCTGCCACTAGGTGGCCACCCTGAGCTGATGAACGCAGCCTATTGATTGGTCAGGATACTGTTGGAGCTCCAGCAGGCCTGGGCAACAGGGTGGCTGAGGCTGTGTGGGTTAAACTGCTCCAGCGGCGCCATGGAAACCGCATCCCAGATCTTCACACAGTCTCCTGTCGACACCAGACGGGTTAACTCCTCCATGGCGACGCCTGGAGACAAACACACACGGATTTATCGGATTAGTTGGCTCCATCTGCAGAAGACTGAGAGTCCCCGTTTGGACAAACGAAGACATCTGAAGACTGAAGCGGTGCTCCTGTCTTTGTTTCTGTCTCTGCTTACATGTGCTGTTTCTGTATTGTCTTCTAGGTGTCCTGTGGTTAAGACACCTGGGAGACACCAGTTCTCCGTCAGGGGCCAACAAGTACAAGGAGACTTATTTGTTCACATCAGTCTCCTACTTCCCGATAAAATAAGGCAACCCTTCCAAAACATTCACCCATATTTTCATGGGATGAAAGTAGATTTGTGTTTGCTGAATGTCCATCAGAGCAACATCATAAAGCGACACCAACAGACGCTCTCAGATCTGCTGCTACCTTATAAAATCAACACAAACCGCTCAGAGCAAACAGCACGACAAACTCAACAAAAGGTCAACAGAGGAAAAACATCATGTCACAACAAATGGCCCAGCAATCGGTCCAAAAACGACAATATCATCCTTCAATAATACAGAAACTAACAATGAAATTTAGAACATTTCTACCAAAAATGTTCTCACCATAAAAAGTTTCATATCTTTGGATATTGATTATTATCATGATAATTATCAATTTGTTCTTTACTTTCAGTTTAAAGCCTGATTTTTTTCTCCTGAGTGAAAGTTGAAGAAATCTGATGGTTTAATTAAAGTCCTAAATCGTTTCTGATAAAAGTGAATAAATTCAAACATTTATTGAATATTGATTGAACATTTGTTATATTGTTATTAAAACTGAGGCAGTCTGCTCAGCTTTATTTCTCTGTAGCTCGAGCTGAGAAATCAGTAGCTTCTGTGTTTAAAGCCCCGTTTGGAACAACTTTCCTTCTGAAATCAGATCCACGGCTTCATTGGATGTTTAAGCTCACCTGTCTTCTCACCTTGTGATGGACTGCTCACTTAATGAATGATGCTGACACGTTGTTTAGACCCTATATTAAATTCATTCAGTGTGTTTTTATTTCCTGATCCACGTACACATAATTTCATATGTACTATTGGCCAGTTTGACCATCTAGTGGTTGGAAAGTTCTTTATGTTTCTGTGGGTTTTGTTTTTCTGGTGTTGTTGCTCTGTATGTGTTTGTCTGTCTATACATTGACAAAAGTACTTTATTTTTTCATTGGAAAAAAAACATTATAATTTACATATAACAGAAAGTACTTTTAACCCTTTAAAGGCGTTTTCCTGATTAAACTTCAATACTAACATTTTCAATGCAGTACCTGTATACAGGTTCAAGCTGTACCTGTACAAACTGTGTAACTTACAACAAACAGCTGATCCTGTGTAAGAATCTGACTTTGTAAAGTGAGTGAAGCTGTCAGATGAACTTCTGAGCAGAAACAACTTTTACTTTAGAACCATTTTAATGCAGGACTTTCACTTTTAAAGGATCTGAATCCTTCATAAACGTCTGCTTCTCCTCACAGAAGCGTTTTACACATAAAGTCTGTGTATAAAAAGGTTTTCACAGCACAAACATCACCGGAGAGCAAACAGCTGATGTTTAACGTCACAGCAACAAGTTAGTTTCAGTTACCGGAGACTGCCGACAGCTGACACTCGGCTGTTTTCGGTAAAGTAAAAGCTGCCGGCTAAACTTTTAAAACACCAACAACCAGCTAAACTTGTCCGTGTTTCACTAAAAAAACATTTAGTTAAAGTAGGTAAATTGTCAGTTAGCATCAAGCTAAGCTAAAGTTAGCTTCAGCTACATTAGCCAGAAGTTAGCGCGTTTTAAAGTTACCGAACTGCATTAAAACGTGACTCAACAACACGGAACCGGCGGTAACTTGTTGAAAACACTCACGTGTTGAAGGCTTTTCGGTTAAACGTGTCGTACTCACCGCGAAAAGGAAATTAATAACTGATCGATGGTTCGTTGTTTTTGATCCGCCTGCAGTCAATAAACCGCCACTACGGAGACCCGGGAGAGTCAAACAGCACGCACTTCGCCTTTTATGCCGGCAGTGTGAGCGCCCCCCACAGGTCACATGTCTCAGAGCTCTGCTTTTACAAGTAAATTCAATATTTATTATTATAGTTAAGGAATGTTTAAGTAGTTAATAGAAGCAATTTTAACACTTCATAATAAATCCTTTGACTTATAATCATTTTACAATTTGTTTAGATTTAATTATTTTTTTTTTTGTCATATTTCCTTCCCACCCTATTGAAGAACTAACAGGGTGGACATTTGGAGCTGCCGTTAGCTGTTTACCTGCCTGTGTGAGCTTAATGGCGAACATGACCTTCAGTACTAGATGAGGAATTTATAATTGTTCACAAACAGTTTTTAATTTGATTGATCTCCTCACAACTTCGGCCTAACAGGGTGGACACGTTACGTTCAGACACATTAAACTGACTTAATAAAAATGTCAGCATCAGATAGTAAGAGGGCTGGAAAATCCCCTGTACCTGTGTGATGTCACCAGGTCACCTCATGAGGGTGATGTCAGCAAAAAAAATAAGTTTTCCATTTAAAGGGACAGTTAATGCAACTCAGCAGGGTGGACATGGTCACAGGGGACAAACATAAAACCTTATTTCTTTTGTTCAGCAGTTAACAATTTTGATAAAAAATAAAATATATATTTGATTAAATAGATTTCAAACAGGAAACTAAATATAAAGTATTTTTTTAGATCTAAGATGAATCATGGCAAAATCCCATGCATAGTACGTCTTAAACCAAAGCTTTTAAAATGTAAATAAAACAACTTAGAAGCCAATCGTATTAATTAATAACACCTTACCCTTACATGAAAACCAAATGGAACTAATATTTGTCAAATAATTGGATAAATTTGGATAAAATACAACATGTTTTGTACTGGGGAAGCACAAGGCACCACATAAAAAAATTAAAACTTCTATTCCTTTAATACCTCAACAGCAATTTGTACCAAAAAATTTCCCCTTTGGGATCAATAAAGTCTTTGTGATCATCAAACTAACCAATAGCAGAATCAGTGTCACCTGTATGTAGTAAGTAAAAACATGCTGCAACATAACTTCAGACATACTGGTGAATAATCAAGATGTATAATAATCATGTGTCGGGGAGCTTCACAAGGACTGAGGCTGGAGTTACTGCATCAAGAGCCACCACACACAGACGGGTCCTGGACCTGGGCTTCAAAGGTCCTAGGCCTCATGTCGAGCCGCTCCTGAACAACAAACGACAGCAGCGTCTCATCTGGGCTGAAGAAAATAAGAACTGGTTCAAAGTCCTCTTTTCTGATTCTCATTTAGAAACCAAGGTCCCAGAGTCTGGAGGAACGATGGTGAGGCTCACAGTCCAAGATGCTTGAAGTTTCCACAGTCTGTGTTGGTTTGGGGAGCCATGTCATCTGCTGCTGTTGGTCCACTGTGCTTTATTAAGTCCAGAGTCAGCGCAGCCGTCTACCAGGACATTTAGAGCCCTTCATGCTTCCTTCAGCAGACAAGCTTTATGGAGACGCTGACTTCATTTTCCAGCAGGACTTGGCACCTGCCCACACTGCCAAAAGAACCAAAACCTGGTTCAGTGACCGTGGGATTACTGAGCTTGATTGGCCAGCAAACTGGCCTGACCTGAACCCCGTAGAGAATCTCTGGGGCATCGCCAAGAGAAAGAAAAAAGACATGAGACCGAACAGAAGAGCTGAAGGCCGCTGTTGAAGCATCCTGGTCTTCCATAAGACCTCAGCAGGTCCACAGGCTGACAGCATCCATGCCAAACCGCACTGAGGCAGTGATTCATGCAAAAGGGGCCCAAAGTACTGAGTACATCTGCATGATTATACTGTTCAGAGGGCTGAAATTTCTGGATTTAAAATCCTTTTTTTATTGATTTCATGTAATTTTCTAATTTTCTGAGATTTTGAATTTGGGGTTTTCATAAACGCAATAATCATCGAAATGATATCAAATAAAGGCTTGAAATATCTCACTCTGCATGTAATGAGTCTATATAATATATTAGTTTCACCTTTTAAGTTACTGAAATAAATTAACTTTTGCGCGATATTCTAATTATTGGAGTTTCACCTGTATAATGTCTCTCACTGACCTCATGGTGGCGCTGTGAAAACCAAGTTTGTGCTTCTGCAATTATCCCGAAAACGTCTTGGCTTACAGCAGTGTTTCAAACTTTTTCTGTCATGCCTCCCTTCGTTGGAAGAAAAATATTCGTGCAACCCGCCCCAACAAAACGGTGACAAAATGGCCGAGTTTAACTTTATTGGAATAACATGCAGCTTATGAACAATCCTTTGGCCTTTCTCTCATTTATTTTCTAAAAAAAGAAGCTTCAACTTCATCAAACCTCTTGTGACATTTGTGACTTGGATGCTCCATCAGTCTATAAACGAGATAGAATATTTAATCTCTATTCTCCAACTATGACAATAAAGTTCAGTCTGTTGACTCTGCAGATATTTGGAAAGAAAGATGAGCGAGTCAGTTTGAGAGAGCTCAAGTCTTCTCACTGCATCAGAGGCTGAACCACAGTGACTCTGACCTGACAAAGCAAACAGGCAATAAACACACAGTCTTTATTTCTCTCAGTAACTTCGTCCACTTGGAGAGCAAAAGGTTCTTCAATGAACTTTTCAAGGTCACTTGACTTGACTGATGTGTGAGGTGATGTTGGAGACACTACTCTGCAGGTAAGAGTTACTGAATATTTCTGCAGCAGTTTGTTTTGGGAGTTGCACTTTGTAGACGGTCCCTCGTCTCATCATCATCAATGTGCAGAAGTTATGAGTTATTTGTTCAATGCAATGTGTAATTTCCAACCCCAGTACAACGCTTACAAATTAGTCACCATCAGTCACTAGTAACGAAGTGCACTTTGTTACTAATTTTAGCCCTGGGAATCAAATACATCTCGGAAACGGGCCCCTACTTCCAGGAGAAAATGACTTGCTCACAATGAATCAGGAAGAACTCCTCAACCATTAGGCCCAGATGCCTAATGGTTGAGGAGGAGGAATCTGGTCTCCATGGAAAGGTCAGAAGCTAAGGAATATAAATCAACTGTATATTGGGCAGATGAATCGTTTGATATGAGTCTGTGTAGCTACTCCTACTCACATTGCACCTAATATCTGAGCCGGAGCACGTTTGCATCATCACTCCAGTGTTTCCCATACATTGATTTATTTGCGGCGGCCTAACAGAGTATCAACGCTGACCGCCGCATATAAATTTGATTCGTATTTGATTGCAGAGCACATACTCGCTCGGCACTTCATCTCACTTGGTCCAGCATGAACACCGCTGCACACATCATAAAGCTGTCAATGCCGGAGACCCTCCTTTAAGAAAGCTGTTAGCAAGCATGTAAGGAGCCCAGCTGATAGCTACAGTGGATGGAAAAAGTCTCCACCCCCTGTTAAAAGTCCAGGTTCTTCTGATGTAAAATAATGAGACAAAGATAAATCATGTCAGAACTTTTCCACCTTTAACGTGACTTATGTGAACAATTCGATAGAAAAACAAACAAATCTTTGGATGTGTGCTTTGGGTCGTTGTCATGCTGAAAGGTGAACTTCCCCTTCATGTTCAGCTTTCTAACCGACGCCTGAAGGTTTGTTGCCAAAGCTGCCTGGTACTTGGAACTGTTCATAATTCCCTCCACCCTGACTAAGGCCCCGGTTCCAGCTGTTGCATGCTGTTCCTTGGCTGATGTGCAGTGTTGTACCTTTTGGACTTATGGCCAAAAAGTTCTACCTTGGTTTCATCAGACCATAACACATGTTCCCACATGATTTTGGGGGACTTGATATTTGTTTTTGCAAACTTCAGCCATGTTTGGATGTTTTTCTTTGTAAGAAAAGGCTCCCGTCTTGCCGCCCTGCCCCACAGCCCGTTCATATGAAGAATACGGGAGATAGTTGTCACATGTAACTTGTTCCTTTAATGCTGCTGTCGGCCTCTTGAAGCCTCCCTGACCACTTTTCTTTTCGTCTTTTCAGCAGTTTCGGAGGGACGTCCAGTTCTTGGTAAAGTCCCAGGTGTGCCATATTTTCTCCGCTTGATGCCGACTGTCTTCACTGTGCTACATGGTTTATCTGATGCTTTGGAAATCCTTTTGTACCCGTCTCCTGACTTACGTCTTGATGAGATCTCTCTGATGCTCTGAAAGCTCTCTGGCTTTTACTCGGAGATGCAGAAGAACAGCTGAGCTTTATTTGTGATTAATCAGAGTCACTTTAAATGATGGCAGGTGTGTGATGACTGATTGGTTCATTCTGAACACAACCACACCCCCAGTTATAAGAGGCTGTGCACACAACCAGGTGTAAGGTTTTTATTTTTCATTTTTCCCCCTTGAAGATTAAAGGTTATTATTATAGGTCACATGAAAGGTGGGAAAGTTCTGACATGATTTATCTTTGTCTCATTATTTTACATCATCAGAACCTTTTAACAGGGATGGAGACTTTTTCTATCCACTGTAGGTTACGTTGGATTACAGCAGGGCTGTCGAGGTTAGCACTGTGAATACTCACTAGCCATGTGGCCGGTGAACAGAACAGTACATCTGGCACACTACATGAATTTAAATCTGCTCCTTTGACAGAGAGCCGAACATGTCAGTCTTTCTGAGCAGCCAAACAGCTCAGAGAGGAACCTTTGGTTTGGACAGGAAACACACAGCTGTGAGAAAACTTCAGCTCTGGTGTGTTTGTCTTTGTGGACAGAGATGTCTGTCTTTGTGATACTGGGACTGCTGGTCTGCGTAGCTGCACCAGAACACAGTTACATTTACCTGACGCTTTCATCCAAAGCGACTTACAGCTGCTGTAAATGTAATAGGTCTCACGCCTCTGGAGCAACGAGGGGTTAGTTGTCTTGCTCAGGGACACAATGGCTGATGGTCACAATGGGGGGATTGAACCCTGGTCTCTCACACCAAAGGCATGTGTCTTATCCACTGCGCCACCCTTGAGCCACTCTTGAACGTTTATCAAGAGTGCCTTTGGATTAGGAAATTGTTAATTTTCACATTAATTGATCCAGACAAAAAAAATATGTTTGGCTTTTTAAGCCCAACTGCCATTTTGTGCCATAAAAACTAAAAAACAGACTGAAAACAGTCAAGGAAGAGATTGTGCCTTTTGGAATATTAACAGTACTCATTTGGATTCATCTCAAAAAAATACAAAGAAGTCTGTAAAGATAAGACCACAACTTCTTCCTTGCCTCTGTGAACGGAGTAGCAAGAGGTGCACGAGAGCTACTTGCTGCAGCCTCTGAGCCAGCCAGACTCTGGCCGTCTTCATCATCATCTAAATTTGATGGACAATGACAATGGAAATTATTCGTATAGTAAAGGTTACACAATGAAATAGCGCTCACACTTACTAAGTAGACAGGGACTGTCCTGCTTGGAGACTTTAAAGTTAGCTTCGGCCTTGATAACAGATGGCGTCGCGTTAGTTCCGCTGCCGCTTGACTCACTTGCATCGCTAAGTAGCAGTGTATCAAACACGCGACAGTCCTGCAAATGAATTGCATGCTGCGTGGCCAAATGTTTCTGCATATTGGAGGTAGTTCCCCCCTTTGACGAAATGGAAACTTAACAAGTGTTGCAAGTGACCGTATTGTCGTCTTTTCGCGTGAAATATAACCAAACTTTTGAGCGCTTCTGCCTCGAGGCCATGTTTGCTGCGTTCTGAACCAAAACAACGCAGCGCGTGTGTGACGTCATAATGCATTTGCCACGAGAGGAACCGATAAGCAGAATCGTTAAGCAGGCATGCTAACGGTTCCAAGGAATTGATTCACTGGGCACCGGTTCCGAAGAAGAACCGGTTCTTGATTCCCATCCCTACTCCTGATTAAAACAATCTCAACCATCTGATTCCAGCAACAGGAAATAACGTCACTCTGTTCCCCTTGGATTTGTTTTCCTGCTGCAGAAATGTTTTCTGTGTATGTGAATTATTTAAAAAAACAAACACCACTTCAATTCAGGTTAAAAATGCGTCGTAACGAGATAATATCACTGATTTCGTTAAGTTATATTATTGCATTACAACAAAAAGCAACAGGCCCTATACTGTAATTGTGACTGTGTTGTTTTTGTAACACTGACACTGATGTGTCTGCTGTTGCCACAGGCTCCGGTGCTGTGAGGCATGTGTTTGTGCAGAGAGGACAGGATGTTGTTCTGAAAGTCGTGGAACCTGATGTTTTCAAGGACAGAGCTGAATCATCTCGTACATAATCTTGCCTGATTCAAATTTGCTGAAGTCGTCTTCTAAACTTATACTAAAACGCATTAATTACCGTTATAAAAAGTGTAAACATGTTTGAACACGTCTGGATTACCAAAGACATGCTAAAATGCTTTTGCTTGAAATCAGCTGAATAATTTTGAAAATGTATTGAAATGCTTAAATATGTTGAAGGTAGTGAGACTTTTGTTCTGGAGAATGACAGGATGCATGGCTGCAGTTAACGTGGAGCTGTGTGAGATTTTACCTGAAAACTACAAATATGTGTCTTACACGACAAAGAGGATCCGTAAATATAAAGTGTATTACTGGTATTAATTGGTTTATAATGATTTTATTTAGTTTGATTTGATAATCTGTTGTTCTAATGTGAAACTGTGGAATAATATTTCAGTTTAACATGTTTTACTTTGACAGAGTCGACTTTATTGATACCAGTTCATTTTAATATATATTGCTTTCACACCTGATTTAATCATCTTAGATAAGTATTTGAACCATTAATTGACTCTTTAATATCGGCTCATTGTTTTTGAGTAACTTTGACTATACTCATTATTTTTATCAGTTTCACATCTAACTGCCTGATTTAAGCATTTTCATTATAATATTCTGTTCACCTTGATATCAGGACTGATCTGCAGGAGCAGGCAGCTGCTGCTGGGTTCACCAGTTTGGTGCGATATGGATTACGGGCTACTTCACACGCTTTGCCTGAATGGATGCCCTCGGGCAACTATCCAATCACAGGAGGGCGTGTCTCCATGGAAACTACAGATCAGCCGAACCCAGCAAGCGTGGATTATGCAAAGTAGTGTCACTTCCTGGCTGTATCCGTATAAGATGTAGTTTTTAGGCGCGAGGCTGAGTGAACTACAGCAGCCGCCTTAAAATTTATTCCTGAACATTTACTGGTCACTTTTTAAAAGCTCCGAGTAGGCTACTTGTTTATTAGTTACTAGTAGCTCTTCCTGTTTTACTAGCATCAATTGAGTAGTTAGCAGTACTTTATTAGTTAGCCTACTAACTAAAAAATGAGCACAAGCATCTAAATAACAGATGTTAGTAAAACAGATGGTTACGAGTATCCAGTTAATCAGGTTAATATTCTGATAGACCTACTGTATGCGCAGCATTTTATTTGTTGCTCAGCCGGATCAAACATCTCATCAACCTCTTGACAGTTGAATAATCAATGAATAGCAAAGAATGGATTTGCTGGTTTACCCGATGGCGCTTGTTGCCATGGACACCAACACATCAATGGGTCGGACCTGGCTCACCTTTATCTTACGGACGCTCCCAGCAGGGTGGAGGCCTTCCTCTGTTCGCACACCGCTCACAGGCGCAGACGAGGCGCTGCCGTCGCTGAGCGTAACGAGCGTGTGGCTGAGCGAGCGAGCGAGCGAGAGCAGGAGCAGCTGAGCAGGGACGTTCAGCAGGACCCTCGTACCCTCATGTTTCAGCCTCCTCTTCGTGCAGAGCGAGGGCCGCAGCAGGTAAACCCACCCTACTGTGTGGTGACATTAGCTGGCCTACTTGCAGCACATCACTTCCACGGAGAGTATGTATCATAGCAACCACAGCATCTTGAAAAAAACGCTACGCCTCCAAATCGCACCGAGCGGCGTTTTCAGCCGGTGAAAAACGCTTTGGTGGACACGGGCCCTCAGCCTGTCGCACAATAAAGCTACCACTCGTTAGGTAGTTTGTCACTGTGCTGATCACTTCACTGAGTTCCACGTGTGTTTTGGTGCCACATTTACAGAACTATCATGAGGTAACATGGGGTCAGACCCCCCCAATTAACTATTTAATTTACTAAAATATTTTATGTGTCAGCAAATAAGACACTGATCTGAGGGGGGGGGTCTAACCTCACACTGTTTCTGTGAAAGCCGTTCATAAAGCGTCTCTCTGAAGCGTTAGCTGTGAGCTGTCCAGTGTCGGGACTGTTTAAGTGTTAAACCTTAGTGTGCAGATCTGGGATCCAGGTTCTAAACTTCTCTTTTCGTATTAGACACACAGGTTTAGGGGCGCTAAAGTTTGTAGTCAGTAATCCCTCATTTGGTTAAACTGAGTTCTTTCCCTGCGATGGACTGGCGACCTGTCCAGGTGTACCCTCACCTGATGTCAGTTGGGATTGGCTCCGCCCCCCCGCGACCCTGTACGCAGGACAAGCGGGTGACGATGGATGGATGGATGGTGTTCTGTAGTTTACGCAGCCCCCCCACCTGATTTGTGTTGTGACTTTTATCCTGTTCAATAAAAACATTTCTGCCTTCCCTAATCCATCTGCTTTATTCTTACGTCTCCTCCGACTCCAGCGAGCCGGGACGTAACGCGACGCAGTAAAGCTCCTCCTGTGCGTGTTGTTCAGCAGCTGCTGGGCATCATGTAAACGTGTCAGGAGTTTCACCTGCATCAGTTCAGAGAAACAGGAGCGTCTGTGTTTCTGACGGTGCTGAACGTCAAACACCTGCTTTACCGTCACATCTTTCCACCCTGCTCTTCTGCTCAGAGAACGTTAAATTTGCAGTTTTTCACCGTGCTGGACCCTGATACCCTGATCAGCAGCTGTATTCATGGGATTCTTGTGTCTGTGAAACTTCTAGATAAAGAAACTTTGCCTGATAATCAGAGTGTTAATCTTCTATTTATATAAATATAAATCCTCTGCGCCTGTAAAATGTCTGCACAACACAAATCTGGAGGAAACGTAAATAACCGTCACGTTGTTTTGGTTTTCTGACACATAATTTTTTTTCAAACTTGCATCTGTTTATTCCATATTTAAATATTTTTTAAAATCCATTTATGTCCACTGTTGTCTGTGTCCATCAGCTTCCTCATTCTGATTTGCTTGTTTGCTACAGGAGAGTTTTAAACTGTTAAAGCAACAGCTCAACGTTTGGCTAAATCCTCTTCTTCTCTGGTTTGTTTCATCTGGACAAACAACACGAGGCTTTCTGTGTGTCCAGGACTCTTGGCTCTGAGCAGTGACTGAGGGTTCACATCAGATTTCACGTTACAGCTGAGCAGTGAAACAATAATGATAACTACAAAACAACATAACAAATGTTCATTAAATATTTGATTTCATTTGAATCAGCACCTAATTGTCTCTCAGTTTTAGATCTTTAGTTTGAGAAGAAAATGACTTTACTGGTGCAAATTTGTTAAAGAAATTTGATTTGACATTATGTGGCTTTGTAGCCGTATGTCGCCCAGCCCGTTCTCACGCTAGCCGTTTCCAGTCTTTATGCTAAGCTAACCAGCCGCTGGCTGTAGCTTCGTATTTACAGACACGAGAGGCGTCGATGTGAGCGTCCGGCTCGGAGGGAGAGAAGGTGATCATTTAGTAAACTGTTGCTGTTAGCTTCTCAGACACTTTTAGCTTTGAGGTGACGTGGCCCTGAACCGTGAACCACCATCATCATCATCATCATCATCAGCTGAGATAACCAGACGGGACAGGAAGCCTCTGCTCCACCAGTACAGATAACAACAGAACAGACATTTATTGTGCCAGAATCTACTGTACATACTCAGAAACATAATGTAGTGTACCATGTCGTCCTTGGATACTGAATTACAGCAGCATGTAGTGAGTCATATAAAAAAGGCTAAATGGAATGCTTTGTTCAGTAATACTGATTTGTACCATATAAGGAGGAGGAATGCAGTCTTATCACCATGGCGCCCACGCTCCGCAGAGCGAGGCAACATCAGAGGTATCGCACCGCCGCAGGCACAAACTGCTCTATGGCAAGTACCTAGGTTCATCTGTGACGGCCCACCTGAACAGGTGACCGCACAGGAAGTCATTAACTCATGTAAGACCCGGTCGGGTGGAGTCTGTCGCTGCGTCTCCGTGCGGGAATATAAAGAAGCTCCGTCCGAAGACACAAAGGGTTAACAGGAAGTGGGAGGCGCGTGTCACGCAGTGCTTTTGGTGGGCAGCTCCGTGCTGTTGTGTCGCGTCTTGCGCGACGTGCCGTCGTCTCGCGGCCGAGCCTTCTGCAGGTTGGACATGGCGGCGGTGCGCTCGATGTCGATGAGGGCGTAGAGCTCGGTGCGGCGGGTGGGGGTGGAGGGGGGCAGCGGGGAGGTGGGGGTGCGGGGCGTGTGGGGGTTGCTGCCGTCTGAAGCGCCCTTGTTCGCCGTGCTGTTGTCCATCTCCACCTCGATGTAGTTGAGGGTTTTGGGCGGCTCCGGGTGGCCCGGCAGCGGCGGCCGGCGGAAGTCGAAGTTGAAGATGGTGGGTCCGTCTGTGCGGCGACGGGCCGTGTCGGGCCGGTGGGCGCTCAGCGGCGCCGTCACGTTCTCGGTGTTGACGTAGTTGTGCGAGGACTCGAGGGGCGGCGGAGAGAGGGTGGGAGTAGGAGTGGTGCAGCACGCCGTGGTGAGGGTGGTGGTTGTAGCCGTTGAGCGACGGCGTCTTCAGGCCGCTGGAGCCGTTCTCCTCCTCCTCCGAGCTCGGCTTCCTCGCCTCCCACACCGGCGGCAGCGCCGGCAGGTTCTCGTAGTCCAGCAGGGCGGTGCGCCGCTGGGCCGAGTTATTGACATTCTGCAGGTCCGGGGTGAGCGGGGGCGGGCGGTGTCGGCGAGGAGCTGTGGAAGGGTTGGAGGAGGAGCCGTTGGAGAGCGGGGGGGTGGGCTCGGCCTCGGCGTGGCCGTTAGTCTCTCGGGGCTCCTCGGTCTCCTTGGCCTCCTGCTGCCTCTTCTCCTTCTCCATCAGCTGCCTCTGAACGGGGGTGGGGCCCAGCACGAAGCGCACCCCCTGAGGCTCCAGCAGCACCTGGGGCTCCGGCTGGGCGGGCGGAGGCGGCGGTTCTGTGCGGACCCTCGGCGGAGGCGGCGGGGTCGGAGGACACTGAGACTGGGGAGAGGTGGGACTCTCCAGGGGCGTGGTCACGGTCAGCGGGCTGGGCTGGTCCTCCAGGAGCCCCGTGGTGTTCACGTAGGTGTGAACCTGCACGAGGATAACGACATCATTATTACATCAGACTCGTCGATTCCGACCACCAACACTCAACAGTTCATCAGTAATCAGTAAATCATCTCTTACCGCCTCTTCAGCCACCAGCAGAGGATGCGTGGACTCCTCTCCCACGGAGGGCAGGCGGGTGCTCGCCACAGACGGGTGGCGGGTGGAGGGGTGAGACGGAGCCTCGCCCACCGACGGGATCCGGGTCACGCCGTTTGGCACCGTGGGCACAGAGTAGCCCAGAGCTGAGGATCCAACACACACAGACACACAGAGGTTAGCGTGCGATGCACCGCCGCTGTGCAGCATCACAATCAACACAACCTGGTTAGTTTTTAGACGAATGAAGCTGAGAAATAAAAAGCTCTCTGTCATATTTGTGCCTGCCTCCTGTGTGAGTCTTTGTTCTACCCTAAAGCTGTTCTGCCCGATTCACCTGCCCAGGTGACGCTTCGCACTCTTTCCTCTTGTTGGGATTTAAATCTATAAAGGTCATCTCTCCGACACCTGCTGCACCACCTTCCACAGATAATTAGGGCTAATATTTAACTGGACTCTGGGTTCTGGTTCCTTCACCACAGATCCTCTTCCTCTTCCTCCTCCTCTTCCTCTTCCTCCTCGTCCCCTTCATGTCTCTAAAGTGAAAGGAGTCTCTGTCCCAGAGGGGCGTCTCTCGTCTCATCTGCAGCCGTCGTTGTTCCCCCTTCAGTATAAAAGGTGAACGTCAGCTCACCTGTGTTTTGTACCTGAGGCGTTGCTGCTGTTAGCGTTAGCTGCATCTGGGAGAGCGCCACACGGCGAACACGGCGCAGCGTTCCTTCAGATTCACGCCGTGTTGAAGGAAACGCTTCGTCTTCCTCCCTCGCACCAAACCTCCTCACTGCAGCTGCTGCAGTTTTTTAGTGAAGCTGAGCCAAACTTTGGAGCGTTTGCTGCGGCCCGCCACGGTCCAGGACCAGAACCAGAAGGACTCTCTTCTTCAGGCTTTGTTGACGTAACACACGAGGTGACGTTGGGTCGGCGTAGCAGCTCCTGCAGGTCAGAGACACTTTGATGGACTGTAAAACGCAGGAAGTTAGGAACCGAGGAGCAGAACCCAGACGAGTCTTAATGAATCCACAGGTCTTGGAAACTCTGTAACGGTTCCACCTTGGAACCAGTTCTCGATACCAAACCCTGCAGATAATCCTCGTGCCGAGTCGCACGTCTGTTTTTCAGTGCAGTTGTGTGTGGCGTCATTCCTGGAGGAGCCGTCTGATTCTGGTCGTCCGGCTCATTGTCCCGCTGTGGCCTCCTGATGCTCCCGGACCCTCTGGGATCTTTATGCGGTCCCACAGTCTGGTTTCTTGCGTTGGATTAGACCCCATAAACCTGAGCACGCTGTGGTCACACGCTCTCTTATGACCGTCTTCATGCAGCTGGACATCACAGGTGGACCTCACGCCTGCTGCGCTGTCTAACCTGTCTGTTTTTAACTGTACTGTATAATCAGATGACGTAACTTTGGTCCTTTCACATTTTACCCGTGTGACCCTTCACCTGTAGGTGCGTGCGTGTGCTTACCTGCAGGAGTGTGTGCTGCCTGGTGGTTGGGCTCCAGCACCGCCTCCTCCACCACACTGATGCTGTGGCTGTGCATCACCTCCTGCAGCATGTTGAAGATCTCTTCAGCTCGGGAACATTTGAAGGCAAAAATACCTGAAAACATAAAACTCTGTGTTCACTGATCAACAAACACGCTCGTGTTTCCGTGGAGACAAACATGTTTCAGGTTTAAGTCACAACTTGTTGGCTGAGACGTTTCACTCTGAATGATAAAGATCATCTGTCTCAACATCAGTGTTCACTTCAGGCTCAAAACATTTAAAATGACAAGTTACAGTTCAAACAGGTGAAACACCAGAATTAAAACAGATACGATCAGAGTTCATCTCCGTCTACATTAAAACGCACAGCTAGTGGCCGATCAGGTGCACTGCGCCGGTGTAAACAGGAAGCAGATGGTCTGTAGTTACAGAAGACTTGGAGAGAGAATAAAGACATACAGACGAAGAAGATTTTATTTTGCATGGACCAATGACGAGCTGGGACTGTTACTGAATGTGACACGGGAGTTAAAACCGGCGGGAAACAGACGGGAAGGCGTCGCAAAGTAAACGGCGACGTGCACAGAACAGTGTGGGCTGGAAGGGTTGTTTGTACGGGACAGAATATTTTAATAAAAACACCAAAACTAAAACTCTGCCAGCAGCATCGTGTTCCCGCTTTGACTGACTTTTAAGAGCCAATCAGAGAACAGAGTCCTCTGTTTTGGCCCGTCGGCACTAGAACGCCCTGCGGAGTTTTGAAAGGCAAAACGGGGTCGGCAGCGTTTTCAAACTTCTCCGTTTCAGATCTTTGTTTTCGCCGTTTTAGTCTGGACGGGAGGAGCAGACGCAGCAGAAGTGTCTGTTTTAATCTGAAAACGCTGCAGAGTGGGCGGGGCCTGAGTGTGGTTAAGATTTATTCTTTTTAATCAGCCTGGACCGTTCGCAGCAGCGAGGCCCTTACAGTCTCTCCATGTTTCTCATGGAAATCTAACCTGCTTTCACACCAGCCTCAGTGAGTTCGGTTGATTCGCACTAGAGTTCATTTAGGCAGGTGTGAACGCAGCAATCGCACTCGGGTGCTGCACCAAGGTGGAGCAAACAAGCTTAACAAGACGTCCTCGAAAAGGAGGAAAAATAAATAAATAAAAAAATCAAATGTGGACCTGAAGATGGAATATTTGGGTCCATCCATTGTTCCGTCTAATGTAACTGTAATAAATCCTTCATGAAGTTTTAATGTTCCGTTTGTGTCGAACCATTACGTCACTAACGAGCTGCCTCTCCGTTACCTCCTCAGAACTTAAGCTCTTCACCTTTATTTTTACAATAGTTGTACTTTTTGTGATTTACACACACAGTTCAGAGTTTCCCGTAGGACGGAGTTGTAGCAGCGGAGGTGAAGCAAAATTTTTGTGTGAACATAAAACCCCAACACACGATGTGTCAGCAGCTCGTGTCCATGAGCACGTGCTGCACATTAGCATAGCTTAAAATCTCAGTGTCTCAATAGTTTCACGTGAGCTTTAGATGAATGTTGGTCATGGTCGAAGGGGGGGGGGGGGGTTACAAATATGTAATTTCACCAAATCGCTGAACAAACAGTTGGAAACCAGGAGCAGAAAATAAATAACCAACAGCCAAAAATCAGTCCGCTGGAGGAAAAACAGGCAGCAGGAGAAACCTCCTCCCTTCTGAGGTTTATTTGCACATTAAATTAGTTTGCATCACTAATTAGCTTCACTAAGCTCCTCCATCACCTCCATCCTTTCTTTTCCTAAACTGTACAGGAGATGTTAGCTAACTCGGCGCTAACAGGCTTCACTTTTCCAGCAGCTGGGAAACAGAAGCCGACTCGCTGTAACAGACACCGAACATTTTCCTCCGCTGGGCTTCACCGTCACTTTCTGCCGCTCGCTACGCTCGTCCTGATTCAGAGTTACGCTGCTCTTATAAGCGTCTGTCACGTATGTTCTGCACAGAACGAGGAGAGGAAGCGAGCCGAGCGGCGAGTGAAAACATTTGTAGTGCTTAGTTTAATGACCGTGGGAAAGTTTAGTAGCGGCGGCTGTGATTCAGCAGCTCCTGAACACATACAGAGGAAACACTGCAGTTCACATGTGTAGTGCTTTTTGTTTAACTCGATCAATCGCTGCTTGGTTTAATCCATGTAAACTATATACAGCGATGATTGTTACTGTCGCACAGCAGATCTAACAAGTGAACATGAAGTGATTCGATGGTGCAGATTGCAAAGTAGAGGCAGAGACAGAAAACAGCGAAGAGGAGAAAGACGGGAAGTGTCCAAACTCTGGGACGGGCGTTTGTTTTGTTGTTGTCAGGTTAATACGCGAGTTTGGGTTGGAGCGTTACAGAGAGCAGAGTTACACAGCTGATCCTGATCCATTTCCTCCATGAATCGATGGAATAATCTGTACAACAGGCGATAATGAAGCCAGCAGCTGCAGCTGACTCACCTGAACACGGTCCGTCAGTCCGTCAGCAGGACATGTGACTTTAATATATATTAACCTTTAGTTCTTTTGTTTCCATAACAAACAAACAACAGTTTGGTACCTTGACCCGTCTGGCAGCGCCGGCCGCTCTCAAACGAGAACAGGTTGGAGTCGTAACCATAGCGCCGCAGGCACAGGTAAGGCCACCTGACGTCATCGCGGCGATGGGTGTGGAGGACGAGCTCGGCATCGGTCAGCTCCATCACACCTGATCCCAACTCGTTCCCATCGTCGTCCACGTTGATCACCTGAACAGGTACACACACACAGTGAGAGGCAGGTACACACACACACACAGTGAGAGGCAGGTACACACACACACAGGTGCACACACACACACACACACAGTGAGAGGCAGGTACACACACACACACACACACACACAGGTACACAAACACACACAGGTACACACACACACGTATGCGCACACACACGCACACACACACACAGCGGCGCGGAGCAGCTAACCACTGTGGTAACGTTACAACTACATTTCCTCAGAAAGCCACATGAAGAACAGCTGCGGCCGTCCGACGCACTGCGTTCGTTAGTTAGTGAGCTTCAAATGAGGCTCAGGATGACGTTGATCCAACATCGCCACGCCTGCTAGCCACATTAGCTGTGCAACATGCTAACGCCAAGTTAGGTAACCTTTAAAATAAACAGTAAAACAACAGAAAATACGGCAACACTTAGAGCTTTCAAGGTTTAAATCAGAGCTCGTTCCAGCTGTGGAACGTTTTATTAATTTATCTCGCCCTCAAGTGTAAAGTATCGACACTGCGGCTGTGACGGCGCTCGCCATCCTCCACGGTGGGCTTGGCCAATAGTGCGATATCTCAATTTTATGGTTATTGCGACAGCCCTGGTACGGGAACACGTTTTCCATTTCTGTGAAACTTTGTTTTTCTGTATAAACATTTCATGAATGATTTAAAAGCAAAAAAAGTGAAAAAATACCAAACACTCTGAGACTTTTCCTGTTTAGATTTTAAAACCGTTGCTCTGATCAAGCCAGATGAATGGATGAATGTGAGAGTGAGATGCTGGGACGAGGCGCTCTGAGTGACGGGGAGTTGGGAAACGAGCAGAGTCATCAGAGAATAATCCAGGGTGTGGGCGGACACACCGGGAGCTCGCTGTCGAGGCAGGCCGGGGCAGGAACTCACCTTAAATTTGCTTTGATGATTATCTGGAATTGACTCTTTCTCTGGACAGCTTAGACAGCTACCCATGGCTTCTTCAGAGCACCATCTGATGTCTGGGAGACAAGGACACGTGTGATGAGCGGGACTGTAACGCTGATATTAAAGTGAGGAGAGTGTGCGAAGGCTTCCTCACCTAGATCCTGCCTCCAGTAGCCCTGGTTCCATCCTCAGAGCCTGGGGGACTCTCATGCTGGAGTTGGTGTGCAGACATGAACAGCAGCTCTGTGCAGACAGAAGGTCCCGTCAGACAGACTCGCTGTGAGGACGTCCCCCTGCTGAAGACTAACCCTCCGGGACTTTTTAAAGTAAGTTATGTGACTCCTGAATTCCAAACCTCTGCACTGTAAGATATAAAGTTTATATTTATGGTACCCTGTGTTTTCAATATGTCCCCAGGTTTTATGATCTCCTGCTGCAGCGCGAGCTCAGAGGACAACGCTACAGAGCCGAAGCTCACAGAGGGACACCAAGACAGAAGTTAGTCCTCCAGGAGGGAGGGACAGTCCGTCTGTCTGTCCGTCCGTCTGCAGCTCAGCAGGACACTGAAACTTGGCGCCTGTGGATTTTGTTTTGTATTATTATTAATTATTATCATTACAATATTGATCGTTTTAATTATCGATTAATCAACGTACATGGTGTCACGGCTGTGTGATGCAGTCTCTTAAACACGGCTCACTGTCTCGTCCGTCCACCACGCCACCGTGTGGGACCTTCACTTTCTAATTATAATTAGATAATGTGATTGGCTGCGTTTATACGTCCTGTCAGAGGGACAGTAACAATGATTTTCATTATAAACTGATTTAAACAACGTCAGTTTAAACCACAGATTCAGGTTATAATGAAAGATAATATTTCACATGTCAGAAACTGGAACTCAAATATTTTTATCTATTATTATATTTGTTATTTATTAATTATCTGTAGATCGATCCATTGATTAAGTGTGAGAGCTGTTTCAGGACAACAGAATTAAAGTGAAAGTTTTTAACATTATTTTCACTTTAACTATGGATTATTTTAATAACTGACTAATCTGCAGATTTCCTCCCATTTCCTCAATACAGCTATTAATCGTTTTGTCTATAAAACAAATTTTTTAATGCAGCTTCATAAAAAAGGTTCATAATAGTTTAATAATGGCGACAAAGAGTTTTTCCAAACAGAAAGTCCAAAAATATTTAATTGATTATCATGTCAGACGACAGAGAGAAACACAAATCTTCACATGAAACATTAGAGCTGAAACTGATTAATAGCTTAAGTCATTATTTAAGCAGAAATACTGACCAGGTGTCACAGGTTATATTTAGGGTTAACAGGTTTTCCCTTATCAATGAACCTGAGTATCGACACAACCAGGTGACGTCACTTTTCTGACGTCTTACAGACCAAAGAATTAACTGATTAACTGGTTGAGGAAACAATCTTCAGATTATTAGTTTTCTTATTTGTGCCCAAAATGCAGCCTTCGGTCCAAAACAGGAAACCGTTCAGTTTACTGAGACGCTGGAGAAACTGGAACCAGCTGATGTTTGTCGTTGATTGGCTGTTGATTGATGTTGAATTAGATTTAATTCTGAATTCATTTAGTTACATTCAGAATCTTGCTCATGTTGCTCTAAACTTACTTTCTTCAGAGATTTAGGACACAAACGTTCAGCTCTGGGGGCCTGCCATTACTCTTTACATATAATAAACTACATTATTAACAGCACTGCAAATGCAAGTCTGACAGATTTCCCCCTCATTTTCTCAGTGCATCCAGTAATCGTTGTCTGTATACAAACTTTTTTTAAAGTGGAAAAAAAAGGTGCATAATATTTTATTCATGGTGACAAAGGTCACCAGAGAAGAAACACAAATCTTCACATTAAACACTAGGAGCTGAAACATCAACTATCTTTTTAATAATTGATCAATAGTTTAAGTTACACTTTAAGTATTGACTGTTTCCAGCTCCTCCAGCTGTCAGACGCTCCGTTTATGTCAGCAGACTGACTGTTTCTGGGTTTTTAACGGCTGGTCGGTCAATACAGAATAAATAATAAGGTGAGAAAATAATTGGGGGATTAGTTCTGGATGAAACTGGAACCAGCTAAAGTTTGCCATTGATTGGCTGTTGACTGACACTGAATTAGTTTAATTCTGAATTAATCTTTTTAGTTACGGCTTCATAAATATTAAAGAGATTCTTGCTTTCCTCCGTCTGTTTTTGTAAACTCAATTTCTTAAGGAGAGTTTGGACAAATTAAGGACCAACTTTAGGAACAACTTCCTGGTGACTTTTCATGACTCTTTACTGGAGAAGTCACGGGAACCGATGCGTCGGCACCAAGTTGATCCCAGAATTCTGAAAACACGTCAGTACTCGTTGAGCTCGGTACTGAAGGTATCGGAGATCCAGCAGGTAGAAGCTGCCCGACATCTGACAGTTTAGATAAATAACCCCATTAAACAATTTGCTCATTTCTGGATGTACTGACATCAAACCGGCTCTCATCTGTCCTGGACGTCCTCTCACAGCTGTTAGCTGTTCTTTGAATGTTTAGATGTTTTAATTAAAAGGAGTGGATCTTAAACTACATGGGGTTTATTGTTTGTTTGTTTACAGATGTTTCGACTTGAGAATCGTGGAATTTTACTGTATCGGTATCGACTACTAAATCTCCGGCATCCCCAGCAAACATTAGGAAAAACTTCCAGCTCTGGTGTCTATATTCATAATGAGCACTACCATGACTCATTATTAACACATTAGTATTTAATTCACTAATATTTATTATAACACTTCTGTTAATACTGTGAAATACTGGTCATATCCACACTCTTATTTATATTTTTGTATATTTTATTATATTATCTACTTACCTACTTTCTATTCCTTAATATCTTGATATTCAAAGTATGAATTTTAACAAATAACCACTGAAGTGTTTCTTATTCAGATTCCCGAGTGTCATTACTCTGTACATATAATAAACTAAAGTATTACCAGAAAAATGAACACAAACATGTACTCAATGATGGAAATAACCTGCCATTACATTTGTTTTTACATCCAGTAAACAACTGAACATGTTAACAGAATAACATAACTTATAAGTTTTGGTTTTGTTGTAACACTAATAAATTACAACTTTTGGAGGGAGGGTCAGTAAAAATTGTCTTGATGTCAGCGAGTTTCAAACCCACTGCAAAAAAGTTTGACGTTGAGTCCTGTGATTTAAATTAATATTTTGACACATTTTGCCTTTAACACGATTTGAAAATTGCAGTAAGACATATTGCGATTTCAAGAAGTTTTGGATGAATTCTTCAGTCCATTACATGTTAATAAAACTGAATTATTAGCACACACGTGCTACTTACTTTAAACATCTTTAGGTCAGCTGCAGGTCTGTTCTATAAACCTTTAACTAATTAAGTTTAACGGAGAGAGAGACAGTGTCTGAATCCAGTCAAACTATTAACAATAACTAACTTACTTAATAACTAAGTTAGTTGGCAGCAGTCTGATAGTAGGTTTTGTTTTAAAAGTAAATTCTTTATTATTACCTTTTTATTTCTCATAAATTGAATGAACTGCATCAACATTTGTGTTTGTCTTTTTCAAGATCTTGGGTGGATTTAATAAACAACTGAACATGTTAACAGAATAACAACTTTCAGAGGGAGGGACAGTTTCAAACCCACTGCAAAAGAGTTAATATTTCGACACACACATGTTGCCTTTAACTGAATCAGAATTAGTTATTCACCTCTTACGTATTTCCATGTTCAGAAACTAAATTATTAGCACATATGTAGTATTTAATGTAAACATCCTCCAGGCCAGCTGCAGGTCTGCTGTGTAAACACTCACCTTTATCTAATCAAGCTTAATGAGACAGTGGGACAGTGTTTAAATCCAGTCAAACTAATCTTCACTATCACTTTCTATTAAGCTCCAGAGAAACAGTGAACCCTGTCTGGGTGTTTACCGACTCACACCGCCGAGCAGCCGCCGGATTAACCACCAACTTCTGCTAACTAAGTTTTACAAGTTTGTACAAGTTAGTTAGCAGCAGCAGCTCCGGTGTGAATAACTTAGCTGACTGGCTGCTTTCTCGCGGTGTGCTGTGATGGTAGTGTAATGGCAGCTGGTTAGCACAAAGCTAAACTGACCTCTCCTGCTGGTTGAATAAGCTAACACAGATTTCAGCTACCTAATTAGCTCCGAGGCTAACTTACAGTTCCGAGAACACACCAACGCATTCCGCTGGCTAGCCGTCCCTCTTTAACGGCAACGTTAAATAAAACAGAGTCATACTCACGAGGCAGAGTTAGCGTGATGAATTACAGCGTCCAAACTTCCCGGACATTCACGCAGTTTGTTGAAGCAGCTCTGAATTTGTCCCTAAAAAAACGACGCTGGCCAGTGAACCAACAAGCCAGCTAGCGTTAGCCCGCTGCTAGCTACACCAGCAGATCCTCCATCTTTCCTCTGCCGCTGCCAGAGCCCCAAAAAAAACAATCACAACTTCTTTCAAATGTGTCTAACGCTCGTGTTCGCGCAGATGAAGCGGTGAAAAACGGCTTAGATCCATGGGTGGTCCCCGGGGGTTCACTGCGGGGTGCGAGGTTCCGTCCAAACGCACTTTTTTCTCGCCGAAAACCAAGTTTGCTGCGGTCGGACCGTGTTTTCCGCTGCTAGCCTGTCGGGCTAAATCACTGCAACTTGGCTAAACTTCCGAGACTTCCAGGCAGCCTCCAATGTGGTGAAGCCCCGCGGCAGTGCGCATGCGTGGGGCCCGTGTGGTTTGGGATAGCCGGGGCCTCTCCCAGCGGAGGCTTAATGAATGACTAACAGAAAGTCATCTGAAAAATACATAATTACTTGTTTTATTCAAACACCCACAAATATGCGTCATACACAGAGTAATGCACACGGAGCCAAAGAAAGAACGCTCACAGAGACATAAATCAGATTATTGACATGAAGGATTCCTTCACAGTGAGTTTACAGTCGAGTTGGAGCAGGTAGGCATCGATAATGCATGAATAATCAAGATATTTCTACATCTTCTGTGGTGTTTAATTAACTGCTCTCACATACAGCATGCTCTTACACCATGAAGTACAGTTCATGTTGTGGTGAAACACAATGCTCACATTGCATACATTTAGCATTAGAAACATATTTCACTGATACAAGATGAAAATTTAAAGCTCTGAAACACATATTTTCTTAATCAGCCTCTCACGCCTGACTGGGTTCTAGACATTTTCGGGTTATTTCAGTCGGTCCTGTTTTTATCTCTTCTAAAATCTAAACTCAGACGACACCTGTGCGCTGTCACCTTTTGTTGTCAATCAGATAGGTTCAAAAATCACCAGTGAGTTTTGAAACTCTTAAAGAAATGCAACCTATGAATGTTTTCTTTTTGGGATTTTTGCTTACTGTGTATCCTCGTGAACATTTGCTGTTCCAGATAAATACTCCAAGTTTGAAACCAAGATTTCAGGAGCTTTAAGCCTTATAAATGCAAAGTGAAAACATCATGATCTGGATGGATTACAAGAGAACGGGCCCCTGGGAACAAGCCCTGCCTGCCTGCTGGCCGTTTTGCATTGCTTCACAGTAACATTGTGCTGGTAAACTAAACTCAAGAATGTCGTTTCCAGGCGGGAATTAAAGTCATTTTTGTCCCTCTCACTTTCATAGATTGAGGCAAATGCCTTGCATGTTTTTACCAGCAGTATCATTGGTGAAAGTGCAGAAGAGGATTAGGGCCACGTGATTTTTTTTTGAGTTCTGAGTTTAAAGTCAGAATTCTGAGTTTAGTGAATTCTGAGTTTAAAGTCAGAATTCTGAGAGTAAAGTCAGAATTCTGAGATTTAAGTCCGAATTCTGAGGAAAAAGTCCGAATTCTGAGGAAAAAGTCAGAATTCTGAGATTAAAGTCCGAATTCTGAGATTAAAGTCAGAATTCTGAGAAAAAAGTCAGAATTCTGAGGAAAAAGTCAGAATTCTGAGGAAAAAGTCAGAATTCTGAGATTAAAGTCCGAATTCTGAGAAAAAAAGTCCGAATTCTGAGATTAAAGTCAGAATTCTGGGGAAAAAGTCAGAATTCTGAGATTAAAGTCAGAATTCTGAGAAAAAAAGTCCGAATTCTGAGATTAAAGTCAGAATTCTGCGGAAAAAGTCAGAATTCTGAGTTTAAAGTCAGAATAAGTCAGAATTCTGAGTTTAAAGTCAGAATTCTGAGAAAAAAGTCAGAATTCTGAGGAAAAAGTCAGAATTCTGAGAAAAAAGTCAGAATTCTGAGTTTAAAGTCAGAATTCTGAGAAAAAAAGTCCGAATTCTGAGATTAAAGTCCGAAGTCTGAGATTCAAGTCAGATTTCTGAGTTTAAAGTCAGAATTCTGAGAAAATTCATATGTGGCCCTAATCCTCTTCCGCATAAAAGTCATAAAGCAGCCAAAACCATAAATGTTATGTAAGTGAAATTCACAGGGTTGGCACAGACTGCTTCAGGCACCTCAGACACAAACAATGACACATGTCAACCAGAAGGTGGCGCCATAATTAAGGTAAATGCATTTTGGAAGGTGATTACCATATGGTACTTTGCCATTCACTAAACTTATATGCACATTGTAACAATGCGTCATAATGATGTATGTAAAAGCTCATCTGCACTGCATGTTAACTGAGCTGCATCTCCTGATGCAGGCCACGGCCATTATTGCCTACATTTAGTTTGTTTTTTTGCAAAATCACTACATGTGAGCAACCTACTGTTTCAAACTCTATGGCCCCGAATGATCAAAAGTTATTAAAAACATTTGATAATTCAAAACTGCACAGTTATAACGAAATAACTTCCTGTGGGACATGGTCAAAAGAAGAAGTGGTGTCATATCTCCATATAGGCCGGTCTGATTAACATGAAACTTAGCCCATTTCCTTCCGATGCCCCACAGAGGCTTTATGAAAAACCTGACTCCAACTGGCTACTAGGCGGCGGATTTGTTTCAGAATCACAAAATTTGCTAAAAGTATATCCCCAAACTATTTTTTGGATTAAATGATTAAATGAATGATGATGACGCTACTCAGGGCTTCGGTCTGAGAGGATGCCTGCAGACACTACTCAGGGCTTCGGTCTGAGAGGATGCCTGCAGACACTACTCAGGGCTTCGATTTGAGAGGATGCCTGCAGACACTACTCAGGGCGTCCGTCCGAGAGGATGCCTGCAGTCACTACTCAGGGCGTCAGTCTGAGAGGATGCCTGCAGACACTACTCAGAGCGTCAGTCTGAGTGGATGCCTGCAGACACTACTCAGGGCGTCAGTCTGAGAGGATGCCTGCAGACACTACTCAGAGTGTCAGTCTGAGTGGATGCCTGCAGTCACTACTCAGGGCGTCAGTCTTAGAGGATGCCTGCAGACACTACTCAGGGCTTCTGTCTGAGAGGATGCCTGCAGACACTACTCAGGGCTTCACTCTGAGAGGATGCCTGCAGACACTACTCTGGGCTTCTGTTGAGAGGATGACTGCAGACACTACTCAGGGCTTCTGTCTGAGAGGATGCCTGCAGACACTACTCAGGGCGTCCGTCTGAGAGGATGCCTGCAGTCACTACTCAGGGCGTCAGTCTGAGAGGATGCTTGCAGTCACTACTCAGGGCTTCGGTCTGAGAGGATGCCTGCAGACACTACTCAGGGCGTCAGTCTGAGAGGATGCCTGCAGACACTACTCAGAGCGTCAGTCTGAGTGGATGCCTGCAGACACTACTCAGGGCGTCAGTCTGAGAGGATGCCTGCAGACACTACTCAGAGTGTCAGTCTGAGTGGATGCCTGCAGTCACTACTCAGGGAATCAGTCTTAGAGGATGCCTGCAGACACTACTCAGGGCTTCTGTCTGAGAGGATGCCTGCAGACACTACTCAGGGCTTCACTCTGAGAGGATGCCTGCAGACACTACTCAGGGCTTCTGTCTGAGAGGATGACTGCAGACACTACTCAGGGCTTCTGTCTGAGAGGATGCCTGCAGACACTACTCAGGGCTTCACTCTGAGAGGATGCCTGCAGACACTACTCAGGGCGTCAGTCTGAGAGGATGCCTGCAGTCACTACTCAGGTACAAGCTCAAACTAAGTCAGTCTAATTCAGCAGTTTTATAATAAATCCTCCATTTATGAAGGTGACCATGTTCAGTGTGGAGGAAACAGATTGAAATGTTTTTACTGCGGGACTGAGCTCTGAAAAGTTTAGAACAGTCCACTCATACCTGACTCATTGGGGCCCCTGGTACCTGCAGGGGCCTGTTCAGTAATCCATCCATTCATTATGAACCACGACAGAGTTTCTTTACAGAAACATAAAGGAAAACTACAATCCTTCAGCATCACACAGCATGTGAAAGACTTTGGTTTGTATAATTTGTTTAACTGTAATGTGCAAATATTGTAGCTTACAAAACACAAAACACAATTTAAAAAGCATCCGTTATAGAAATGTTCGATGAAATATATACAAATACACACAGATAGGATTGAAGTATATGTACAGTTCTGTTGTCATTAATCCTGTATGGTACATAAATAATAGTTGTTAGTAATAAATTTTTTTCTATAAACTTTCTATACACATTAATAGAAAAATAGAATTGCCATGTTTCCCTGTAGTGCTCAACATTTCGTTCAGTAGTCAATACAATCTTTAACGTCTGGCGCACAGCATCTCTGTGGGAAAAGGATCAATATATAAATATAAATTAATTTGATGAGCAGTTTTTGTAACTAATGACTCTAAGTGAGCTGATGTGTGTCCTCATCAATGAGCTGCAGGTGCACTCTGATGGTCACTCACCTCTGTGGGAGCTGTAGTTCACATTTTCATAGACAGGATAGAGGAGGTTCTCCTGCTCACTGCGGAGCTTCCTGGCTCTCAAAACATCACGAACACACTGATGGAGGTACGCATACTGACACTGAGGAGAGAGGAGAAACCACGTCACGTTAACACTGAGGTGGAGAAAACAGAGCGGAGAAACCACGTCACATTAACACTGAGGTGGAGAAAACAGAGCGGAGAAACCACGTCACATTAACACTGAGGTGGAGAAAACACCAAGGAGAAACCATGTCACGTTAACACTGAGGTGGAGAAAACAGAGCGGAGAAACCACGTCACATTAACACTGAGGTGGAGAAAACAGAGCGGAGAAACCACGTCACGTTAACACTGAGGTGGAGAAAACACAGAGGAGAAACCACGTCACCTTAACACTGAGGTGGAGAAAACAGAGCGGAGAAACCACATCACCTTAACACTGAGGTGGAGAAAACAGAGCGGAGAAACCACGTCACGTTAACACTGAGGTGGAGAAACAGAGCGAGAAACCACGCCGTTAACACTGAGGTGGAGAAACAGAGCGAGAAACCACGCCACCTTAACACTGAGGTGGAGAAAACAGAGCGGAGAAACCACGCCACATTAACACTGAGGTGGAGAAAACAGAGAGGAGAAACCACGCCACGCTAACACTGAGGTGGAGAAAACACAGAGGAGAAACCACGCCACGCTAACACTGAGGTGGAGAAAACAGAGCGGAGAAACCACGTCACCTTAACACTGAGGTGGAGAAAACAGAGCGGAGAAACCACGTCACGTTAACACTGAGGTGGAGAAAACAGAGCGGAGAAACCACGTCACGTTAACACTGAGGTGGAGAAAACAGAGCGGAGAAACCACGTCACCTTAACACTGAGGTGGAGAAAACACAGAGGAGAAACCACGTCACGTTAACACTGAGGTGGAGAAAACAGAGCGGAGAAACCACGTCACATTAACACTGAGGTGGAGAAAACAGAGCGGAGAAACCACGTCACATTAACACTGAGGTGGAGAAAACAGAGCGGAGAAACCACGTCACATTAACACTGAGGTGGAGAAAACACAGAGCGGAGAAACCACGTCACGTTAACACTGAGGTGGAGAAAACAGAGCGGAGAAACCACGTCACGTTAACACTGAGGTGGAGAAAACACAGAGGAGAAACCACGTCACGTTAACACTGAGGTGGAGAAAACAGAGCGGAGAAACCACGTCACCTTAACACTGAGGTGGAGAAAACAGAGCGGAGAAACCACGTCACCTTAACACTGAGGTGGAGAAAACACAGAGGAGAAACCACGTCACGTTAACACTGAGGTGGAGAAAACAGAGCGGAGAAACCACGTCACGTTAACACTGAGGTGGAGAAAACAGAGCGGAGAAACCACGTCACATTAACACTGAGGTGGAGAAAACACAGAGGAGAAACCACGTCACATTAACACTGAGGTGGAGAAAACACAGAGCGGAGAAACCACGTCACGTTAACACTGAGGTGGAGAAAACAGAGCGGAGAAACCACGTCACCTTAACACTGAGGTGGAGAAAACAGAGCGGAGAAACCACGTCACCTTAACACTGAGGTGGAGAAAACAGAGCGGAGAAACCACGTCACGTTAACACTGAGGTGGAGAAAACAGAGAGGAGAAACCACGTCACGTTAACACTGAGGTGGAGAAAACACAGAGGAGAAACCACGTCACGTTAACACTGAGGTGGAGAAAACAGAGCGGAGAAACCACGTCACGCTAACACTGAGGTGGAGAAAACAGAGCGGAGAAACCACGCCACGCTAACACTGAGGTGGAGAAAACAGAGCGGAGAAACCACGTCCACGTTAACACTGAGGTGGAGAAAACAGAGCGGAGAAACCACGCCACGCTAACACTGAGGTGGAGAAAACAGAGCGGAGAAACCACGCCACGCTAACACTGAGGTGGAGAAAACAGAGCGGAGAAACCACGCCACGCTAACACTGAGGTGGAGAAAACAGAGCGGAGAAACCACGCCACCTTAACACTGAGGTGGAGAAAACAGAGCGGAGAAACCACGCCACGCTAACACTGAGGTGGAGAAAACAGAGAGGAGAAACCACGTCACGTTAACACTGAGGTGGAGAAAACACAGCGGAGAAACCACGTCACGTTAACACTGAGGTGGAGAAAACAGAGCGGAGAAACCACGTCACATTAACACTGAGGTGGAGAAAACAGAGCCGGAGAAAACCACGCCACATTAACACTGAGGTGGAGAAAACAGAGCGGAGAAACCACGCCACGCTAACACTGAGGTGGAGAAAACAGAGCCGGAGAAACCACGCCACTTTAACACTGAGGTGGAGAAAACAGAGCGGAGAAACCACGCCACGTTAACACTGAGGTGGAGAAAACAGAGCGAGAAACCACGTCACGTTAACACTGAGGTGGAGAAAACAGAGCGGAGAAACCATGTCACATGCTAACACTGAGGTGGAGAAAACAGAGCGGAGAAACCACGTCACATTAACACTGAGGTGGAGAAAACAGAGCGGAGAAACCACGTCACGTTAACACTGAGGTGGAGAAAACAGAGCGGAGAAACCACGTCACGTTAACACTGAGGTGGAGAAAACAGAGCGGAGAAACCACGTCACATTAACACTGAGGTGGAGAAAACAGAGCCGGAGAAACCACGCCACGTTAACACTGAGGTGGAGAAAACAGAGCGGAGAAACCACGTCACGTTAACACTGAGGTGGAGAAAACAGAGCTGAGGAGAAACCAGCGCCACGTTAACACTGAGGTGGAGAAAACAGAGCGGAGAAACCACGTCACCTTAACACTGAGGTGGAGAAAACAGAGCGGAGAAACCACGTCACCTTAACACTGAGGTGGAGAAAACAGAGCGGAGAAACCACGTCACATTAACACTGAGGTGGAGAAAACAGAGAGGAGAAACCACGTCACCTTAACACTGAGGTGGAGAAAACAGAGCGGAGAAACCACGTCACGTTAACACTGAGGTGGAGAAAACACAGAGGAGAAAACACAGAGGAGAAACCACGTCACGTTAACACTGAGGTGGAGAAAACAGAGCGGAGAAACCACGCCACATTAACACTGAGGTGGAGAAAACACAGAGGAGAAACCACGTCACATTAACACTGAGGTGGAGAAAACACAGAGCGGAGAAACCACGTCACGTTAACACTGAGGTGGAGAAAACAGAGCGGAGAAACCACGTCACGTTAACACTGAGGTGGAGAAAACAGAGCGGAGAAACCACGTCACATTAACACTGAGGTGGAGAAAACAGAGCGGAGAAACCACGTCACGTTAACAGTAGGGCCCATGCGGTCCAGCACTAATGATGTTCATTGTAAATATAAGCAAAGATAGCCAAATTTAATTTTGAATCAAAAAACTCACCATTAAATCAATTAATTAATTTTTTTAATGTTTCTTTAGTAAAATATAAATATAAAAAATATAAAATATAGCCTGTTTCACAATAACAAAACCGCTCCTGAAAATGGTATGAGTAATGTTTGTTGTACACAATGTCAAAATATCAAAAAGACACTGCAGGCCATATATGGGTTTATGTAGAATACAGAGAGAGAGCACAGCATGCCTTGGCAAAGTAAATTAAAGCAGGTTTGCGGAAGGCCCATTTTCTGGACCTTTTTAGGGGCCCAGTCATTTCTGTGTGCAGGCCTGGTGATGTGTAGATGGTGTAGATTTGAAGTATAGAAGTATAAATCAAGCTTAACACAGAGAGCCCTATTTTAACAATACCCTGATATATTTCAGGGTTAAATATCGTGTTTCTGCTGGACCATCTTACACACAGGCTACTGTACCATCTCAAGGACTGACGCCTTCCAAATGCACATTAGTCAGCGCAGTAATCGCTTGTGGTCATTGCAACATGGTTGAGTCACACCGTTCAAGACTTCCAAGGGCCCGAACAGGCCCAGATTCACCAGGTGCCTTGTGGGTTTTGGTCGTTTCATTAATTTCACAAGAACTTGAACCACTAAATTCCAACATCGGCTGAGGCGGGCCCCGCTGTGTTAGTGTTGGAGCTCAGTGTGTTAGAGGGGGCCTGCGCTCACATGGTACATGTTCCTAAACAAAGTGCTGTTTAATCAAATACCATGATAGGGGCCCACCAGAAGGGGCCACGATGACCGCTGAATCCAACCATGATGGAACAGTGTCAACAGGATGTGAAAAAAGAAAAGCTGATAATAGCTCATTTTTCTCCAGACCACATGATACTGCAGATTACAGAGCTTTGGGTTTGGCTGCTGTATCACTTTAAACACACATGTGAAAATCCCCATAATTCCCTGCTGTCAGTGTCTCCCTACCTCAGTTTGCACCATGTGTGATCGGTGGAGTCGCAGGTCAAAGACAGAGCCGTAGATATCCAGCGTGTCCTTGGTGTCCAGCTGCTGCAGCACTCGATCCAGAACGATGAAGGTCCCTGTACGGCCCACACCAGCACTGACGCACACACACACACCAAACTCCTGTTAAAAACCACCCACTTTAACAAATACAGGTAAAGAGCAGGATTCTGTCTCATGAGCAGCTTCTCTCGGGGCACCATAACACCACAACCTCATTTACTCAGGTACTGTCCTTAAAATAATTAGTAGGTATTTGTACTGGAGTGTTTTCTTTTCATGCCACTTTCTCCTTCTGCTCCATTTCAGAGGGAGATGTTGTACTTTTTACTTCACTACATTTATCTGACAGCTTCAGTTACTTTACAAAGTCAGATTTTTACACACAGAACACATGAAGAGTTTATTTATTTGTAATAAATTAACCTCCAACAGTTTATACAACTATTAGTTGATTTACAGAAATTTAACTGGTAACTATTTTCATAATCATTGAAATCCTTTTTCATGTAAAAAGATTTGATGTGAAGATGTGCTGCTTTTCATTTTGATTATTTTAATAGTTTGGAGGTTTAAACTGAGAGAACAAGCATTGAGAAGGTGTTTCACTTTGGGCTCTGGGTAACTGTGTTACCCAGATTAATGGAGAAAATAATCAGCAGATTAATCCAAAATCAAAATAATCATTCACTGCAGTCTGATTCAAAACAGTTCACACACAACCGACTACATGAATGCATGAGAAATAATAATCTAATGATAAAATATATAACAGTGGAACAGTCACAACAGACATTTCATTTCAAAGTACTTTTACTTTTAATATTTTAGGTACATTTTCCTGATTATACTTTTATTTAAGCAACATTTTCAATGCAGTACTTTTACTCAAGTAAAGGAGCTGAGTACTTTGGCCACCCCTGGTTATCTCAGAGGTTTTATTGAGCTCCACTTTGTGTCTCTCGTGTTTTTCAGGTCATTCTGTTTGAGGCGATGGGGGTTTGGAGGGAGTGAATGTGTGAAGATCATGTTTTAGGGTCTAGAGGACAGAATTACTGTATTGTTGGGTCTCTGTAAATAAAATTAAAGAGTACAGTCTAACCTTCTTTAAAAGAAAAATGAAATGGAAATGTTTTAAATGTTACCAGGATCAATGGAAAGTTTAATAAAGGAATCTTTCGTCATTTACTGACTAAAAAGAGGAGTTCATGTCATGTACCTGCAGTGGACAACGGTGGGTCCAGATCCAGGACTTCTGTTGACATAGTCCCGGACAGTCCGGACAAACTGGATGAGGGACTGAGTGGTGTCTGGGACTCCGTGATCCGGCCACACCGTGTAGTGAAACTGACGGACCAGCCGAGTGAAGCGCAGCTGCTCCTCCTGCACAGAGACACAGCTTTATGACATGAAACTGATCCGGGGTCAGGTACACATCCGACACAACATGGAGTCTTTACTACTTTCTATGAAATACTTTTAAATGTGATATTAAAGGAACATTTCCACACAGTCCACACAGGACATTTATTCTGCTTTATTTTCTAAACATGTCTCAGACACGTCCAGCTGCTTCAGCTGCTGTATGAATCATTATAACTGGCAGACATCAGAAAAGCTTCACTTTTACAAGTTTACGTGTCTTTGTACGTGTTCCTTTAACACTATCAGTCCTTTTAATTAGGTGATGACTATTATGTTTGTAAAACAATTACACAAGACTTCTGTTCGTTCAGCTTCAGTATTTGTTCTATAATAAATAGTTAAACACATCACATCAGAGGAAATGAAAGAGTCAAACATCATCTGATCATTTTTACGCACACTGCAGATGTTGAACTCTCGTATGGTCCACTCAGGAAGAACAGACTCTGACAGCATCTGGACGATCAAGTCTCCGTAGTACAGAGGGTCCTGATCAAACGGCCAGTAGTGGTCACACTTCACCTGGACACAGGGAACCAAGAGGAGGACAGGGTGTCACATGGCTTTAACATGTAACGTAACATGTTCATAACATGTAACGTAACATGTTCATAACATGTAACGTAACATGTACACAGCATGTAACGTAACATGTTCATAGCATGTAACGTAACATGTTCATAACATGTAACGTAACATGTACACAGCATGTAACGTAACATGTTCATAGCATGTAATGTAACATGTTCATAACATGTAACGTAACATGTTCATAGCATGTAATGTAACATGTTCATAACATGTAACGTAACATGTTCATAGCATGTAACGTAACATGTTCATAACATGTAACGTAACATGTTCACAGCATGTAATGTAACATGTTCATAGCATGTAACGTAACATGTTCATAACATGTAACGTAACATGTTCACAGCATGTAATGTAACATGTTCATAGCATGTAACGTAACATGTTCATAGCATGTAACGTTAACGTAACATGTACATAGCATGTAAACTAACATGTTCATAACATGTAACATAACATGTCCAACATGTTACTTTATGTAACAGTTTGGAACATACATGTAAGATATGTGTAACTTGTGTCACATGTGTGACATGGATGTAACATTTAAAGCTTGTAGCACCTTGTAACATGTATATAACATGTGATATAGTTGTAACATGTACAGTGTGGAACATGTATCAAACATGTATCAAACATGTTCCACATGTTCCACTGTACATGTACATCCAACCCGCCTCCTGAGCCACAGCTGCAGCTCAGGAGGTAGAGTGGGTTGGCCGTTAATCAGAAGGTCGGCGGTTCAATCCCCGGCTCCCCTAGGCTGCATGTCGAAGTGTCCTTGGGCAAGACGCTGAACCCCGAATTGCCCCTGGCGGCTGTTCCTTCAGTGTGTGAATGTGTGTGAATGTTAGTTTCCGTTTGAGCACTTAGGCTCAGTGAGTGAATGTGGGTGAAAGGTGAATGTAGTGTATAAGCTTTGAGTGGTCGAAAAGACATAGGCTATACAAGACAAAAGGCTATAAAAGTACGGAGCATTTACATGTGTGTGACGTGGGTCACATGTATGTGACAGGTGAACAGTTGATGGTTTTGATACATGTGATGGATGAATCACGCAGTCGTACTACAGACTGCCAGATCAGGCAGATTCTTTCATACATGAACAGCTGTGTGTGAATGATACGTATTAATTGAGAAACTCAAACCAAACCCTGACATTAACACTGGAGTCATCGCCCACTCTGTGGCAGTATATGAACTCACCCTGCCTTTCTCCACACACTGAGTCACCATCACAATGTTGTGGACGTTCTGCTCCCAAACCATCTTCCAGAAATCATCTTTAGTTCCCGGCAGAGGACCCTGTGTGGCGATGTACTCCCGACGGAAGTTATTCCCCTGAAAACACACAGGAGGAACTTTAAAACTTTACAGAACATACGTAGAGATGTTTCATAGACCAGACACAACACCTCGTTATGAATCCGATGGATCCTGGTGAGTCACGTTTGTGTATTAAGTGTATTTCGACAGCTGGGACTCGCCTGCTTTTGGAGAAAGTTCTGGTCAGTTATAATAAAAATGCATATTATTAACGTGGACCCCTGAAAAACGTCCAACTGAAACACAAAGGCTCTGTGTCAAAGTAAAGGGACATGACAACAGTTCCTATTTAAAACATATCAGACGTGGATTTGCCTCCTCACAACAGTAACTCAGTGTAAACGTGAGTTTAATGTCTCCTTTGGAAGATCTTTACAGTCTAAAGGAAGAATGTCCTTAGCCACTTTTTAAAATGTTGTCTCCTTTATCTCAGACCTGCTGTCTGATCAGCAGCTGCGATGCAACTAAAATGAATCAGTCTGATGTTTCGTGAACAATCATCCATCCATCGTCAACCACTTATCCTGTTTTCAGGGTTGAGTTAATGAACAATCAATCATATTCAATAAGGAAAAGCAGTGTGACATAAACAGAAAATATTCCATATACTGTATGTTCACACTGTGTGTATATTAAATATACTATAGTCAGATGAATATGTTGCATCTTCCTAACACACGTTAAACGGACAAATATTAAATAACTGACAGAGCTTCATTTCTTTCTAAAGAAACAACATGTTTCTGGCCTTCAGGGGAAAATAAATGATGAACTTCAGGATGATCGTTAAACAGACACCCGGAGCTGAAACCAGAAATCAATTAATCAAAATGTCGAGCAAAAGAAAAATAATAATCATAATTTCGATGATCTGATTATGTGACGGTTTCTGTACAGTTTGACCAAAATAAACTGTCTGCACCGTCTGCTCTGTTTCTTTACCTGACGTGGTTTAACTTAATGTCATATAAATCTGTGTCACATGTTCAGTCATGACACAGTGATGATGATGATGATGAGGATGATGATGAGGATGATCTTACAGGGATGTAGCTGGCGTTGATGTAGTCGGAGCACGGATCGTCATCCACGTAGGACAGCTTCACCCTCGTCGAGTCGTCTGAACACAGAAACCAGAGAGTCAGAGAGGAGCACGCCGATGTGAGGAGGCCACGTTCTTCCCTGCATGTGGACCTAGCGTGTCACTCACAGGGCAGGATGTTGTTGTAACGGTTCTTGCCGCGGTTCTCCGGCAGCAGAGCCGAGTCCAGCGGCTGATTACGACCGACGTCCTTCAGGTCCTGACAGGAGGAAACCAGCAGCAGAGGTTTAAGTCAAACTCACTGAGACGTGACATACAAGGTTTGGTTTCAGGAGTGAGAGGAAGCCCGAGGTTCCTATACAAACATATACTAGTGTTATTTTATTAATTTAGATACATATAAATGTTATCTAGCAAATAATATATATTAAGATAAAACTGATTATTATACTTTCCAAAAAAAGCCAACCTGTAATCACTTATAATCAGGCAGGAAATGACAAAATACATAATTAGGTTACAGAAAAAAGGAAACTGTAATCTGGTAAAGTTAGAAATAGAAAAGATGTAATCAGATTACTGACAAATTTATTTTATATGGGGATTATTAACAGGATTACAATCTAAAAATGCATTTTTAAAATAAAACAAAAACTTCTTCACTGGGTGAATTTAGAAATAATTTTGTGTTTAAATCAGAAACCCGTGCAGCCTTTGCTTGCCAGCTGTAAAATTCACTTTACAGTCACTATGAAAGGACTCAACGTCTAATTTAAAGAAATACTTACAGGTTACACCGACATGGCTACACAGAAATCCAGTCGGCTAATGTTAAAGTTACCTAAAAGCTATCTCACTGATTTCTTTTCTCTTGTCTTGATTTGCATATTTGGCGTTGAGGTAAACCAAAAGTAACAGAAAGTAATCAGGTTACATTCATTTTTTGATGCTCAGATTTGGTCACTAAATACATTTTAACATGTAATTAACAAAACACAACTTTTACAAAACCATTTGCAGGGTCAACCTGGGACACACCGCTTCCATCCTGAGGGAGGTGGAGGTTCAGGACACCAACCTACACCTGAACGTGAGCAAGAGTAAGGAGCTGATAGTGGACTTAATGGGAAGAAGCAGGACCTACGCCCTTTAACATCAACAGGTCCTCGTGGAAACGGGGGACAGGTTCAAGTTCCTAGAAGTCTGCTTCAGTGAGGGCCTGACCTGGGCGCCGCACTCAGTGATTTGAAACACAAGGCAGAAACTGTTGCACCTCAAACGTTTCAGGAAATTCTGGGTTTCCCTCAGATTCTGAGGAATTTCTACCCCTACATCATCCACAGCGTCCCGAAGGGGAACATCTGGTTTGGAAATAGCACCAAACAGGACCGAAGGCCCTGCAGAGACTGGCTCTCTCGGCTGAACGTATCAGAGGCGGTGCTTTATTTACGCTGCAAGAACAAGGCTAGGAGACTCATTAAGGATCACAACCACATGGGGAACGGCCTTTTCTCCCTGCAGCAGTCAGGAACAAGGTACCGGATCCACTGGGCCAAGACTGACAGGCTCAGGAAGAGCTCCAACCCTCAGGCCACTAGGAACCTAAACGAGGTCACGGCCCCCGAGTCGTCTGCATATGTTTATTAATATTCCTATTCTGTTTAAACTCTTTTTAACGCACAAACTGAGGGACCTGCGGGAAACTTTTGATGCACAGAAACTGTCTGAGAGTTTTATTGAACAGCAGACGGGACCTGCAGACTGACCTCGTACTCGTCTGACAGCAGGTAGTTGGAGTCGGCCTGCAGTTTGCTGTAGTGACACTCAAAGTTCAGGACCTTGATGGGACTGAAGGACACAGAGAACATGTTTTAACAAGAAGAAAAGTCCACAGACCACAGACGAACTGCTGAAACAAAGGTTGGATTTCTCACCTGGAGATTCGACGGTTGCTGAGAAATAAAAGGAGGAACAGAAGTCGGTGTTTGATGAATAATCAGAGAGAAACAAACACACCTCAGATCTACTGATCTAATTACAGTCACACAGTGTGTAACGCTGCAAACACAAAGAACCACAAACGGTTTCAGCCTGCAGGGAGAAGGAGGGGCCTTCCTCTGAACTATGACACTAATGTCATTAACGCTGTGTCAACAGAATCAACCCAGAGGTCAATAACCACCTGCTGATAGATGATTATTTATTGCACAACAACATCTTGTTTTCTTACCTTCTGCCCCCCACATGAACTCCTGGTGCCGGTCTCTCTCTCCTCACACTCATCCTAACAGTCGCTCTCTCCTCGACCCTGAAACACAGCAGAGTTTCTACCTGTTACCTATCGAGGCGAGGAAGGTGGAGCCGCCAGCTCGCCTCAGGGTCTCCAGGTGTCGTGTTAGTGACAGTTTATAAACCTCCGTCATTTAGTACTCACACTTTGCGAGCCTTTTGCCTGCACACGAGCAGAGCGGTGACTCCCACCATCGTGGCGATGAGGAACATGACGGCACTGACGCCTTCGATCACGCCGCTCAGAGGCTCTGCAGGAGAACAAACATCCCTCATCATCAGACGGCCTTTAACTTCCCTTTAAACTGTTTCACAGCAGCAGGTTTCAAACTCAACATGTGTCACGGCCTCTTTCTCTCTCTCCCTGTTTGTGCCTCTGATTACAGGACTGGACTCAGGCGTGCAGGAGTCGGGCCACCAGCTACCTGTCGCCATCACCACTCTGCTCTGCTTCAAATACATGACATTTACATCCAATGTGACTTATTATTGCTGTACGTGTCAGAGGTCGCACGCCTCGGCAGCAACGAGGGGTTAAGTGTCTTGTTCAGAGACACATTGGTGGATGGGTCACAGAGGGGGACTGAACCCGGGTCTCTCACACCAAAGGCAGGTGAAATAACTGGTTCCTGCCACAACACACTTGATGCCTGCGGCCTGGACCTGACGCCTCGAGGACGGGGGCCTGGACCTGACGCCTGACACCCGAGGACTAGAGCCTGGACCTGATGTCTGACACCCGAGGACTAGAGCCTGGACCTGATGTCTGACACCCGAGGACTAGAGCCTGGACCTGACGTCTGACACCCGAGGACTAGAGCCTGGACCTGATGTCTGACACCCGAGGACTAGAGCCTGGACCTGATGTCTGACACCCGAGGACTAGAGCCTGGACCTGACGTCTGAGCCTGGACCTGATGTCTGACACCCGAGGACTAGAGCCTGGACCTGACGTCTGAGCCTGGACCTGATGTCTGACACCCGAGGACGGGGGCCTGGACCTGACGTCTGACGCGCGAGGACTAGAGTCTGGACCTGACGTCTGACACCCGAGGACTAGAGCCTGGACCTGACGTCTGACACCCGAGGACGGGGGCCTGGACCTGACGTCTGAGCCTGGACCTGATGTCTGACGCCCGAGGACTAGAGCCTGGACCTGACGTCTGACACCCGAGGACGGGGGCCTGGACCTGACGTCTGAGCCTGGACCTGATGTCTGACGCCCGAGGACTAGAGCCTGGACCTGACGTCTGAGGACTGGGGCCTGGACCTGACGCCTGACGCCCGAGGACTAGAGCCTGGACCTGACGTCTGAGGACTGGGGCCTGGACCTGACGTCTGACGCCCGAGGACTAGAGCCTGGACCTGACGTCTGACGCCTGAGGACTAGAGCCTGGACTTGACGTCTGACACCCGAGGACGGGGGCCTGGACCTGACGTCTGAGCCTGGACTTGACGTCTGACGCCCGAGGACTAGAGCCTGGACCTGACGTCTGAGGACTAGAGCCTGGACCTGACGTCTGAGGACTGGGGCCTGGACCTGACGTCTGACGCCCGAGGACTAGAGCCTGGACCTGACGTCTGAGGACTAGAGCCTGGACCTGACGTCTGACACCCGAGGACGGGGGCCTGGACCTGACGTCTGACGCCCGAGGACTAGAGCCTGGACCTGACGTCTGACGCCAGAGGACTAGAGCCTGGACCTGACGTCTGACACCCGAGGACGGGGGCCTGGACCTGACGTCTGAGGACTGGGGCCTGGACGTGACGTCTGACACCCGAGGACTGGGATCTGGACCAGAAATCTGGTTCTGATGCCTGAAACCAAATACTGCCTGTGAAACTCCTGTTGCCTTGGACCCTCAACCTACATCCCTGGGGCCGAGACCTGACGTCTGGGGCCTGATGCCTGGGCCTGGTTCTGACGCCTTGCCTTGGACCCTGAACCTACATCCACAGATCTATGGACTCTCAATCCAGATCGGACTTCACCCTCTGGATTTCTAGACTGAATTACACCATCTGCTTCCCTGCCTGGCTCCGGTCTCTCCTCTGGCCCACGGCTTAAACCCAGAACTCCATCTTTCTCATCTCATTCTTCATCAGCAACTGTTTTGTCTTTCTTGTCCCCTTCTCTTTCCCCAGCCAGGACTTGTGATGCTCTGACTGCAGATGGCAGCTTGACGATATGTTCAGCTCACCAGCCTCGGTGAGCACAGGCAGCGACAGGTACGTGTCGGTGAAGAGAGGAGACCCGACGCTGTTGTCGTTGTTCTCTTCATCAAACAGCTGAGTGAAAGCTCGAACACTGAGCCTGCAGACACAAACGCAGGGCACACGACGCTTTAATATTCCTGCATTACTATTTGATATAATTAATATTTCAGTCTCCAGCTTTAAGCTACACATTCTGCTCCTCTCATCTGTCTGTGAAAACTCTTTGAATTAATATCAAACCATCAAAGTTGGAGCCGGTTCATTTCACTCTCAGTCTAATAATCCTGTCAAACTGTTGGAAACTTTCATTTATAACCAAACATCAGCTTTCATAAACTCTTCATGTGTAAAAATCTGACTTTGTAAAGTAACTGAAGCTGTCAGATAAATGCAGTGAAGTAAAAATATTTCCCTCTGACCTGGAGTAGAAATAGAAAGTAAAGTAAAAATACCTAAAATCTAACTTGAGTAAATACTTAATTACTCTCCTCTGCTGCTTGTTGTTGTCATTAGATGATTCGAATGTTGAACTAGTTTCAGTTCTGTAATAATAAAGTCGCTGTTTCCACAATGTTTCAGTACCTGTAGGCAGTTTTGGGTTTCAGTGGTCCGTCACAGAACTGGTTCAGGTCTCTGTCGGTCTCTGGATCCAGGTCTGAGTCTCTGCGGTCACAGGAGCCTCCCAGCGAGTCCATCCCCGTCCCCACGCTCAGCTCAAAGCTGTGGGAGCTGCTGTCGGGGCCCTCGGCGCAGCGACTGGGGAAGTAACCGGTCTGGTAGGATTTAACGGAGCTGTTGGATTTATAGTCCAGGTAGGAGGGCAGAGGGTGCTGCTGCTCCGGCTGCACGTCAGCAGACTCTTTAAATACCAGAAGGACAGAAACAAACCGGAGAATAAATCCATCTAACTAAAGAGAAAAAAGTCTGTTTTCATCTTCAGAATCATTTCTAACTTCATCGTTTGAGCTGAATTCAGCTTTAAAAGATGAATCGCATTGAGCTGATCGTTAACCACTGATTACAGGTAAAGGTAACGGTACCTTTACCTTTAAGAGGTAAACCAGTTACCTCTTAAAGGTAACTGGTTTCATGACTTTGAACCAATGAGAAGATCTTTTGCTCTATGACATCATTACCTTCAGACTCCGTCACCACCACGGTGAAGAATTTAACGGCTCCGTTGACGTCACTGAACCAGCTGCAGTTAAACTTGAAGAAGATGGAGGACTTGGTGACCACAGCGGACCGGTCGCTGACCCGGATACTGATGGGGGGCACCGGAGGACCTGGATGGAGGTAGGATGTCTAGTCAAGTTAATTTATTTATAAAGCACATTTAAAAACAACCGCTGTTGAACAAAGTGCTGATCAAAGTTATGCAAATTCAAACAACAAGAAGACAACAATAAAAAAAGGATAGAAAGGGAGAATTCAACGATAAATAGAAATATGGAGCAACAAGGACAGTTAATGATGAAAGTCCCTTGACTGACTCGAACGCCAAAGAATAATCTCAGTGGTTGGGGATGATCTGATGAAAATGAGACCTTTATTCCACAACCTTGGGCCACTACTGAAAAAGTATACCTTTTGTTATCAGGTGAGCCTTTGGAACATCTGAGAGGAACTGGTGTGACGAGCTAATGGGCCTGGACGAGTGATACAGCGTGAGGAGGTCTAAAATCGTCGTACCTGAACAGGGTCACATCGTTATATTTCTGCTGCAGCTCCTCTTTTCACCCTGTGCTGAAGGCTTCGTTTTAGCTATGGAGTGATACATCTCGTCTCTAAATGATCTTTGTTGGGAGTTGCACACGTTCAGTTCCTAGTTAAGGACTACTAGCCAATCAGAAGCAGAGTAGGGCGGGTCAGCGAGAAGCCGGTAAACAGCTCGGGTTCAGCTGCACGTGTTGCCGACCAGCTTGGCAACATGGACTGGAGCAAGAGTTTCAGAGCGGTGAGTTATTAATCTGTAACAAAAGGATCTTTCATCCATAAAGTTTTAACCGAGCTCTGTCTCTACATCACAGTAACAACTTTATGTCCACTGACTGCCTGGAGGGTAGCTAGTGTTTGGAAGGGAGAGGAGAGCTGTGTGCTGCAGCTCGCTGTTTCTGAGGGCGTGTCGGAGCGGCCGCTCGGCGAGCGTTTAGCTTTCATCCCTGTGACGTCACAGGGATGAAAGGGAAGCGGCCGGACTACAAACGAGCTGTTTTCAGTTCAGAGCAGAGTTTCTGTGGGAGATGGGAACTAACTTTGGGCTTTTTCACTCTGCAAACCTGTTACAGCACAAAAAGGTTTATAACTCAGTAAAGCAGAATAGCAGCTCTTTAATTACTCTCAAAGGACAGTAACTAGTAATCTACTGTATAATGTATTACATTGCCCAACACTGTTTACGAGTCCTCCTCTAAACCTGACAGATCCTAGGCGCTCCTGTTTTCTGTCCTTTACGGCTTCCCGTATGAGAACATGTTAAGCTTACGGTCGATCATGGTCACCACGCTGTCCTGAGCCTCCTCGCTGGTCGTCTGATCCGAGATCGCCTTCACAGAGACCGTGTAGCGTTTGTGGGGCTCCAGCTGGTTGATGAGGTAGGTGGTGGAGTCTCGGCCGGTGCGTCGGGAGTAGACCAGGATCTGGGAGTCCTGGTTGAGACACTCGATGGTGTAGGAGTCGTAGTCGGCCTCCGGGGGCCCCCAGGAGCAGGAGATGGAGGCGGAGCTCTGAGGGCGACAGTGGAGGTTGTGGACTCGCTCCGGCTCTGCAGCAAGACACAACGACACCTCTGAGTACTCCCAGGTAAAAATATACAAAAACACATAGTTTAAACCAAGATGTATTTTAAACACTGAAAAAGTGCAGGCTTAAAAATTCGGGTCTTTAGTAGCCTTTACGTTAGAGTTTTCTTTCTCCTAAAAGACGGCTTAAAACATTTCAATTAAATACAGGCGTGTGGTCAATGTGAATATGGAGATGCGATCAATATACATATAAACGTGAGTAACCTTGTTTAAAAGGTTAAACTGGTGTTTACAGACTGATGTGACTTCCTGTTGTCGGCTAACCTCAACCTGAGTTTTTGTAATAAGGTGAAACTGTCTTGGTCATGTTATCACAGATCAAACGACAGACGATGACGATGCACAAGCTAACTGTTTTACGCAGGTTTAGGGCGTGGATGAATGGTGTAAAGACATCGCTGTTTAAAACATGTTGTACACGGCTCTGTACTGTGCAGGTGTGGTCGAATTATAGAAAACTAGAAAATACTCGGAGACCAAGATGCTGCAGTGCAGGCGGGATGTTTGTGGCTGCAGGAGTAAAGACCTTTCACGCTGTCCTAAGAAACCCCAGAAGAAATGTCACTGACCAACTAAATGCCTCACTCCTAAACTCTAACACCAACAAAATGCTGGAGAAGCTGTCGAACACTACGCTCTCGGTTTGTTTTGCCCATTAGGTAATCGTGTCTTTATCGGAGTCCAGTTGTTCTTTCGTCTTAGACACCAGAGACCCGACATGGCAGCAGGCCGTTCTAGCTGACCGCTCTAATGCGACTCATCAGTTATTCTAGCCAACAGGGGTGAGAAGGCTGCTGATGCTAAATACTGTTTTGGGGTATACATCAAATTATTGCTAAGCTGTGTATGTAAGGCTTTAGTACATACCAGACACTAAAAAGAGTCGAGCACTTTCACCCATCACTAATACAGTATAGCTTAATCCTGTGGCCCTGTTTATAAAGGGGCTCTGTGTCAAAATGTTTACTTTATTTATTTGAGATCCACAGTAGTTAAATTCCTTAAAGTTTCATGTAGAAGAAGAAGAAGGGTTTATGTTTTCAGTATCATGCTGATATCTTCTCATCCACTCAGGCTTTTTCGTCTCTTCCTGTGAGAAGAGGATTCGAGCATTTGAGATGAGGATGCGTGTGCGGGACAAGGTTTACCATCTGGACTGCTTCAAGCGTGCTGCCTGCCAGAAGCACGTCTGCGTGGGTGACGGCTACCCGCTCATCAGCTCAGACACTGTGTGCGAGCAGGACATCTTTGAGTGGACCAAACTCAACAATAACAACACGATTTAGATCACTCTGCCTCTTCCTCACAGGCTTTAGAGGGAACGAATCACTGATTACAGACTTTAAAAAGAAAAAAGAAACCTCATGCATGAATTCATGCGCCAGCTTAATGATTCAGAAAGCCAAAACATTGTGGACTTGACAAACATTCGGCTGAGTACGACACATTACGTCCCGTATGTGGAAACGCTGGTAGGTTTTTATGTTAGCATGAACGTGTGCATGTGGGTATGTAGGCTTTTTGTGTTTTTCAGACAGCTGCGTTGACGAACGACCATTTGAGGGTGAAATATTGCCTATTTTAAATTGAAGGGAATTAAAGTGCTGCCACCTACTGGTCCGGATGCTGTTGTGAATGGTGGAGCTGTAGGTCGGTGTGGCCCCGGCCTCCGTGGCCCCGCTGACGGTGCGAAGCCTGAAGGTGTAGAGGCGTCCGGGGAACATCCCTCTCAGGATGCGGCTGCCGGAGGTTCTGCTGTGGTACGGGTTGATGACGGAGAGCCGGTCCAGAGGAGTCCACTGCAGGTCGAAGTCGTCGTAGTCGGAGTCGACGGGGCCGCTCCAGGTGAGCTCCAGGGAGGTGTTGGTGACCCCCCTGAACAGGAAGGAGGTGGGAGGTCTGGGAGCTGAAGGGGACAGAAAAAATCTTCCTCAGATTATTAACTGCTATAAAACTAAAAGCAACTGGTAACTGTTTCTGTTTTGGTGCCTGTGGATGATAAATTCTGTGGTGACATATGAAGAAAATAAATAAATAATAATGTTTAAGTGTAAATAACATTTAAACTGCCGCCCAAAGTTTTAGGACAGCCTCCGTGTTTGTAGATCCTCTATAAATCTAAGTACTTCAGGTCCAGTATAAAACTTTAAATGTCACCAAGGTCAGCAGCAAACGGCCAAATTTTAAAACAACGTTTACGTCACAAAAACAGACATTTTCGGATCTAAATAGAAGAGAACAACTTGAAGTTGTTAACTCCTTCTTTACCTTCTTTAGATATTCTGCTGAAGAGGAAGGAAATGCCTGTTAATCCCCCTCAGAAGCTTTATTTTAGCTAAATATTATATATCTTGTATCTTACATATAATATTAATGAAGGCAGACAGAGCAGCTGGTCATCTGAAATAATGAACAAAACTCCTTCATTTAATTGTTAATTTTTAGATCTGAAAATGTCAGTTTTGGTGGTTTAAACGTTTTAACTTTTGCACCATTTAAGGTTTTTCACTAGTTTGAACTACTTAGATTTAGTGACAAGTAGAAAAAACCTTTGGACCTGTAACGAACGTGGTTTTATTCTGCATCAATGCTTTCATTGGAATAACACAGTGTGTTTCTGAGTGAGCTGGTTAAAAAACACGGAATAAAAGTGTAAAGACAACATAAATAAAGAGGTTTGAGTGATTTCAGAGAAGTTAATCTGGGCAAATAAAGTGACAGAAATATTATGGAATTAACTAAATAAGAACACAGATTAAATTCTGTGTAAATGCAGCTGCTGTTCAGATCCCTGCACGTTCTAACATATAGACGGTTGTTTTGCCAGTTTCAGACAAATTAAAGCAAAGAAATAATTTTTTTTAATATTTACTTATTTTCTGCTTGTAAATTTGCTCTGACCAATAATGTTCAGCAGACAGAAACCGTCAAAAATAAAATCATGTTCAGATGACCTGCAGACCTGGTACTAAATCCCCTGACTGGAGCTGTGGTCCTTTATGTTTTGTATGGAGTTTGCACTCGATGTTTCTCAGGGCGTCCTGTAGTACTTACAGGAAAAAACGTCATCAGCGTGTTGGAACCCCAAATCAAACCAAACCAGAGCAGATCTCGGGTCAATAACTATTATCAGTAGTCTCACCAGTCCTGCCCACGGCGGCGGCTCTGTTGCTCAGCTCCCCGCTGAGGCTCAGCACCTCGGCCCCGTACAGCCGACCAGGTACCAAGTCTGAGAAGACGAACTCTGTGACCTCTGACCCCAGCTGCTGCCTGGCCCGCTGAGAGCCGTCGGGGTTGTAGAGAGTCAGCAGGTATCCGCTCACATCGCCACTGCCCCGATCCCAGGTCACCCGCAGAGCATCAGACTGGTTTCCACTCTGAGCCTTCAGAGACACCACAGCTGCTGGGACTGAAGACCAGGAGACAGAGGACGAAGGCTTTTACCAGAGCTACAGATACAATCTGTAAGTCAACGTTCCTGTGAGCAGGGTTTAATAATAAATAATAATGTTTTTTCTAATGGATTAACTATTTGTATATACTGTAAATACATACATATATAAAACACATGTTCTGTAAGTAGTAGGATGGAAATGATGATTCATCTTTAACAAGAATTTAATTTGGATATTTAATTTGGATAATGACCCCGACTCACAGGTGCAGCTCAAATATTTTTTAATTTTAAAATAGTTTCAGCTGCACCTGTATATAATATATATAATTTATAACATCTAATAATTTATTTAAAAAAACAACTTTAACAGTTACAAACTAATTTAAATAACAACATATGTTGTACAGACGAATATCAGGTTTAAAGATTACACTTCCATAAAGACGTGGAGCTCACAGGAGACTAACACCCGAATCTGACCCGCAGACAGGTGGAGAAATCCTGGCTCTTAGTCTAAAAACACCAGATCCTACATTTGCCATGACATCATCAGACCCTCAACAGCTTAATAATAATAATAATAAAATAAATAATAATAGTAATACAGACTGAGGAATCCAGCAGCTGATTTACAAGCGTCTGTTTAAACTGGACCAGAGTTCAGTTCACAGCTTGTTGATGACTGACTGAACAGTCTCTACAGGTTTTCTTGGTAAAGGTTCTTTCAGTGGGGGCTTGTTTACTTGTGCTTTATCTATAAAGTTTTAGTCTCCAAGCCCAAGCTGAGATAACCCTGATGACATCACTATGACATCATGACATCATGATCAGCCTTGATGTTCAGAAGTTCCTCCAGAGACACAGAAGACGTTAAGAGGTTTAAACGGGCAGAGTCGACTCCTTGTGACCACAAAACTGATGCTACAGCCATTAAGAGTGAAGTTTCCCTTTGATAGAGCTTTTAAGGATATGTCACCCCCCCTCTCCTGCCCCCTCCTACCTGTCCTGCCCCAGATGGATGACTGGTTGCTCTGCTCCCCGCTGTGGGTCACCACCACCATCCGGTACGGAGCTCCAGGTCTGAGGCCCTGGAAGGAGCACTGCTGACTGCTGGACTGGCTGCGTCGCCTCTCCTGCAGCGAGTCGTCACTTTTATACAAGAAGATCTCATAATGCTCAAAGTCTCCCTCTGGTGGAGACCAGCGGAAGGACAGACTGGTGGTGGTGTTGGCTTTAATGGACAGATCAGTGACGGCTGCAGGACCTGACGGGGTAGTTCAGTAGAGAAACTTCAGACACTCAGGTTAAATGAGCTGATCTGTTTTATGTTGTTATCAAGTGAAAGAGTTCAAAAACAGGAAAAAAACAAAATCATGGACCACAAAGTCTTTTCTAAACAAATATCAACCTTTTTATCGGAGAACTTTGACTTTTCCCCTCAAAAAATATCAGATATATTTTTGGATAAAATTATGACTTTTCTACAGAAGCCCTGAGGGACGAAGTGAGAAAAAAAATCTAATGATCCATTTTCTAAATCTAAAGTCTAAATTCCTTTCTCTGTTTACGACTTAAAATATTTTTTTACACCAGCAAAATGATCCTGACAAAAGCTTTTTTTCTCATTTTAAAGAGCTGCTATTCTGCTTTCTGTTTTTTTCCTTCTCCTTTACTGAGTCATAAACCTTTTTGTGCTGTAACAGGTTTGCAGAGTGAAAAAGCCCAAAGTTAGTTCCCATCTCCCACAGAAACTCTGCTCTGAACTGAAAACAGCTTCGTTTGTAGTCCGGCGCTTCCCTTTCATCCCTGTGACGTCACAGGGATGAAAGCTAACGCCGCCGAGCGCCGCTCGACACGCCCTCAGAAACAGCGAGCTGCAGCACACAGCTCTCCTCTCCCTTCCAAACACTAGCTACCCTCCAGGCAGTCAGTGGACATAAAGTTGTTACTGTGATGTAGAGACAGAGCTCGGTTAAAACTTTATGGATGAAAGATCCTTTTGTTACAGATTAATAACTCACCGCTCTGAAACTCTTGCTCCAGTCCATGTTGCCAAGCTGGTCGGCAACACGTGCAGCTGAACCCGAGCTGTTTACCGGCTTCTCTCTGACCCGCCCTACTCTGCTTCTGATTGGCTAGTAGTCCCAACAAAGATCATTTAGAGCCGAGATGTATCACTCCATAGCTAAAACGAAGCTTTTAACACAGGGTGAAAAGAGGAGCTGCAGCAATGAGCAGTCTGACAGAAATATAACCATGTGACC